>OY856413.1:1018432196-1019032196 GCA_963693085.1 Alisma plantago-aquatica | reverse complement strand
GCAGTATCGTCTTCCAGACTCCCACACCTCGTCTACATACTTAGCCATTCTCAATTGTCGCACCGGTGTGAACGTGTAGAGAGGTACACTACCACGATCACCATGAAAATAGTCATGCTGACGGTGAACGTCGTGGAAAAGTTGTTGACTAGAAGCCCACGTAAGAGCGGTGTGCGTCTACCGGAGAAGGAGTTGTCAGAGATGTTCATCGTCAGTAGATTTTGTAATCCTCAAAGTGGTTCTAGCTCGTCAGAGAGGCCGTTGTGGGAGAGGCCTAGTGGCAGCCCCACACTGCCTTCTTAATGGCGGCAATGTGTGCAATGCAATTGGTGTCTAGAAGGAAGGAAAGGAGGTTGTGGCTAGTATAGAGGTGCCAGTGATGGTGGTATCGATGGGAGCAGGGCATCTGAAAGATAGGGCCAGAGGCAGTTGTAGTGGGGCATGTCTATGTGGTGGAATCAGTGGGAATCTAGAAGAGAAGAAGACATATATTGAGGCAGTGGTGGTAGTGTTGATGAGTGCACAACGATGGTGGATATGCAGTGGAGGTGGTAGCATTTATGCAATGAAGGCGGTGGCGGGTATCTATCAGAATGGGCCGAGGCAAACAGCCAGATATCAACGACCAACTAAGTAAGGTGGAAGGCTCAAGCATGACTTTTCATTCATGACATGCATGGTTACAGGAGAACAAATGGTGAAGAGGATCCCTATAGGCACCCAAAGCCAAATAACCAGCCACCCAAAGCAAATGGATTAGATTCCCATTTGATTTTCTGAATTAATAGACTGGGTTGGTTCGAGACCATGGATGCAGTTTTCTACTTTTTGCCATCCCTACTCCTTCCCAATCCATTTCTTCAAGATCATGTTGATGGAGGCTTCTCCAAGTGAAGGAGGAAGTACATGCGTCTTCAAGCTATAGATGAAGGTGCTTCAAGCTTATCCATGTGAAAGAATAGAACAAGGCGGAAGATCCAAGGAGCTGAGTGGGTAAATCCTTCAAGGAAAAAGACTCAGAGCAAGAAAGTTGGCGAAGGCATATAGATTCTTGCTAGAGTGGGTAAGAACTTGGTGTCGTAGAAGACTATCTCTTGGATAGGTAAGACCTATTTTGTAAGTTTTTGACTCCCTTGGCCTCAAAGGGAAGCTGGGTATCCTTGTTCCTGAAAAGGAATGTCATTTGTTATAACTCTTATAAGTGAATATAAGGAGTAGACAAACTTAACAAAATGTAGAGCTTGACCTCTGTAGGTAGTGGAGTGACTCTCTCCTAGTTTGTAGATTGGAACCACTCTAAAACACCTTTTTTAACTGGTTGCTTTAGACACTCTCATCCTTGTTATGTATGTTTGACTTGCCATCAAGTTCCCTCTTTGCAATTGAGTTTTGTTGAAGTATCTTTAAGGTTTTAAAGAGATGAGATGATAACCCAACTCTCTACTAAAAGTATTGTAAACAAAAACACCAATGTGAAGCAACAGATTAAACTTTGACTATATTCAATTGTATAAAGAGTACTTTACAAAATTTCCCAAAAGGGTGTACAACTTTATGCAAACAACATGATCTAGGTAGAGGAAAACTAAAACCAAATCAATATTGTCTCCAAAGAAAAACAACTTAATATATAGGCTGCTATGTCCAAGATACAAGGTTGAACCCCTTCCTCTTAGCCTTAAGTTGTTCCCCATACTTCTGATGCACACCCTGATCCTATACCTGGGTGCTTGGGATCACCCAACAAGAGAGAGAGAGAGATAAAAATATATGTTATTCAAGAGAAAAAAGGACAATAATAAAATACAATTTTTCATAAATAAAATGATTCACTAAACTAATAGATTTCAAGAGTATGAGGTAAGTAATCAAATAAGAATCAGAGTAATCTGCCATAATTAATCGATACATAGCATGAATGATATTATGACACAAAATCATACCAATGCTGGGCGAGGCACCTACCAGACCTACACCAAGAGGAGAGGGGAACATGCACATCCCAAACCTCAAATATATATAATGTGGTAGGAGGACTAAAACCGCAGTTCCTAGCAGGAGGACTAAAACCTCAGTTCCTATATAAAGTGGCAGGGGGGACTAAAACCCCAGTGCCCTATGGGTGGTTTCTACTCATGTACACTACATTGTCATTTGCTGAAAAATACATCATGCTAAATAGTTCACTTGGTAGTGGAGATAATATAGATAATATTGCATCATAACATTGGGGAATAAAACCCATGAAATAAATCACATAAAGAGGCAACATTGGCAATAGAGATTCAAATAAGTGAAAGAGCCAAATAAAGGCATTAGAAAGAATCCAAGGCTAGCAATTGCCTCATTAGAAAATTGGGCTTGGATAAAAACCCAATTGAAGGATTAGGGTATACATTGCACATTATTTCATTCATAACTTATAGTAGGTTTCACATACCTTATTGAAGATCATAAACATCATTTTCAACAATTGATTCGGTCCAATTCCACTTCCATATTACCCTAGTACAATTATTTCACATGATTTTTTTTCAAATATGGTAAGTATATTGCCAAAAGAAGGGTATAGATGAGCTATACGTAAAAAGAAGGGCATATCAAATAGAGACCCCAAAACCAAAATGCCAAAAAAGGCATAAACTATACAGGGGAACTATACAAAAATCCCCAATATAAACTTGTATCCGAACTCAAATTAGCCAAGAGTTCATGCCTATGCTTTACATGCCACTTAAGATTAGTGGAAAACACGTCAATCAGATCAATGGCTCTCTTTTCAACCTTGTTGTGTGTTATTCTATTTCTTTCATTCTAGATCGCATACATCAAACCAGTGATGCAATGGTTAGCAAAGCTTGTTAAATCTTTTTTGCATTTTAATCCACCTTAGCAGGGCTTGGGGATTGCTTGGCCCGTTGTACGATCACCCATTTTTCAGGCAGATAATAGTGAGAAATTGTTTAGTGTATCTGCATTTGAAGAACATGTGAGAGTGCTCCATTTCAAGCAATGGAACCTGCCCCAAAGGATGTCAGCATTTTCAGCGCTAGGATTCCCTATATTGGTTTTGATTAATGGTAGAGGGGCTAAGACAATCCAACCACCATTACCATCGACATTATATAGGTTAGAAGATCTAGCGACAAAAGAGCACATGGCTCTCCACACTCTAGAAGGGTTAAAACCACTCGTGTTCTGAAGGGTCTTGTTGTATCTTTTCTTTAGCCATTCCACCCGATAGCAGTCCGCTTGTTGAAGGAACCTATCCACTCTCTTCTTGGTGTAAGATTCCATTGCCTTGAAAGGGTCCATGATCTGCATACCACCCTGCCTAAATGGTTTTGAAATTGTGTCCCAAGCCACTCCATGGGTTTTCCCCACCCAAATGAAATTAGCGGTCAAAGATCTGATATTGTCAAGAATGGGATTTGGAATATGTATTAGGGAGTAAAGTATAAAGAAATACCACTTTTAGGCCTTTTGAGGAATCCTTTGATTTAGGACTCAAAACCTAGCCCAAAAGATCACTTAGGTTTCACTGATAAGGAAAACACCTTTTATTTTCCAATATGAAGTTAAAATGACTTAATTACACATTTTAGACCATTTAATATAATCAAATAGGTATCCAAAGCAAAATTCGAAAAAGGAATCATATTTAGGACTCAAGAACCATAAAATCATATTCTAAATGAAAAATTCTTTCCAATGACTATTTATTTGTATTTTTTCAATAAAGTATCATTTTTTCACGAATTAATTACTCTGGACCAATCAGAAGGTGAGAAAATGCCACATACGCTAAACGGCTAGCACAATCTTGGGCCATGTAGGCCAAACCCGCATGACTTGGGCCAATGGAGTGTGGCTCAGTCAGCGGTCCATGCTTGCATGGACATGGACAAGGCGAGTGGAACAAAAGTCAAAAGGACCAGAATGACCCTGGTGACAAAATGAGAAGAAAGAAACGTGAGAGGGCGAAAGTGGAAAACCATAGAGGGTTGTCTTCCTCCTCTCACACATGAGCAATGGCCGCTTGAGAGGAGCTTTTCCCATTTGGGTATTTTCAAGATACTGGACCAAAATGAGTGTTTAAGTACTCGAATCGAAGCTTGAGAGGTGACAAATTCACCTGAACACTTAATTCTTTTGCTAGTGCCGCCGAGACCTGAGTAGGGTTGCCGCAAAGCCAGGGAGAGGCAGAGGTAGTGAGGGCTAGTTGAGTATGGTTCTAGACCAATTGTCTTGATAGGTAGCTCACAAGAGACTGAAGGAGGTGTGTGAGGTCCTTTTTATAGGTGAGGAGGCGTGAAATGCCGAGACGGTGGTGGAGATGAGAAGGAACGACCAACACCAATAGGCGTTTTAGTCACAGTGCATGGGAGGCAATAAGTGATGGCTCAAAATTAGCGACTCGAGGAGATGAAGCCAACAATGAAGAGATTTTGTGAAATGGTGGAGAGGAGAAGGAGATCGGGGTCACAGACCAAGGAGGTGTCGTTTGCTTGGGTGGCTGGAGGAAGGAGATGAAGCCGAAACCCTCAGATCCAAAGAGGATGAGTCTGGATTGTTGGATAACAGACCATCATGGGCTGAAGACACATGTGGCACATTAATCAAAGCGACTATAGAGTTACATCAGATTTAAATGAAAATCATTTAAATCTATAGACACACTATATTAAAATCATATAAAATGGATTTGAGGGGTCAAATAAGGTCCAAAAGCCACCAAAAGTTAACCATAGGTTAATTACGACTCCTAGATCAATGCTATGCATTTAGTTTCTTATTTTACACACACTTTGGCCCTTAATTTCTATATTGACTATTAATGCATATATGAATGTATAAATGAGTGATTAACATGAATAACATCTTTTAATGATATATGTGAGTGAAATTCAAGATATTATATACATATTAGTATTAAGAGTCATATGTCACCATATTATCCTATTATTAATGTATTATTGTCCATTTAGAGGATAGAGAAAGTAAAGGGGTTAATTATTCCCTAACATTAACTCAAATACACATTATTACTCATAACTTATCGAAAAAGATATAAAAGCTCCAAATAAATCATTATCCACTAATTATCTATCATCACTGGTCATATTACATCATTAGTCCCCAATTATCTCATTAATTGGATTATTTGTGCAAAAAAAACCAATCATTATCATGTAAGTGGGTAAATATAGATTTCATCCTCATCAAATGCTTGAATTCCACATTGAGGCCAAAGATGATACAAGAGGATGGTAAATTTATGAAAAAGGTCCAAAAGGACATAAAAACAAATAAAGCTTGAAACTGGGTAAATTGCAAATCGGACCCTGAGATTCAATTTGTTACGTCACTCCACCCCTTAAAGAGGATTTCGTCCCCAAAATCACAAAAAGAGGGAAAAGAGGGTGAGTGTGTAACATACCAACATTAAGCAACTAGGTGGCTACTTTGAAAATCTCTACACGTAAGCCATGTATTACTAAGGTTTCCACCATGCATATAACCTTTTATCAAACATAACATAATTAACACTTTTGGCTTCTAGCATAATATTCATCATGAAATTGTATCATATATATATATATATATATATATATATATATATATATATATATTGTCACTTGTGTCATATTATGCTGACATTGTTGCAACAAGGATTACATCTCAGCATTAAGTACCAAAACATATGTATTTCCCTTATAAGGTTTTTAAGTACAATTAGGGTTTACCAAGATATCTCAACATTATTAATGTATTAGGTCACAAACCTTAGTAACTTGAATCTATTCTACATTAACCTCATAAAACCATCATGTAAAATTATAACAAATTAGTTTGCAATAAAAAGATAATATTATCCAACAAGTTATTAAGTCTATAATAATACCAAATAATGTCATATTAATTTCTATATTACACATAATCACATTAACTTACATGATCATATCCATGACATCATTAAGCCTATTCATGTGAATCCAATTACTCATAATCATATTGAGTCATTATATGCATTTTAGTGAGTAAGATGGAACACATTAACATAAGTGAGTTGATTCATAAACCAAGTTATGCTAAGGTGAATAACGAGATGTATATTAAACAATAAGGTGATATGCCTTACATATATTGATATCATGATTACAATTATAATTAGATGATTATATTCGATTACATATAGCAAGGTATATTATGTGATGATGACCACTAATGTCACAAATGTATCATGAAAAGCATTAAGGATGTATATATACATACGCATCTATATGTTGTCAAGGATAGATGATTACACATTAGGGTTTAGGTAAACATGACCATTACATATTATGCATCCTTAGAGTACATTAGTTCCATTATCTTACTAACCATACTATTAGGGTGACATGGTCACCATTAAGTGTATTCACAATTAATGATGAGTAACTCACTATTATGTGCATTAAGAGTATGTTAAGGTTCAAGCATATGAACTATTCTCTTTAGATGACTTATTATATATTCATTTGTATACAAACAAACAAGATGAATTATAATTATAATTTGTTTGTCCAACACTAACAATATGAACTCTTACTAACCTCTTATCCAAGGAGTTAGAATTTTAAAAATAGAGTAACTAGATTTCAATGCATTGTGGGACTCCACCCCCTTAAAGAGGATTTCGTCCTCAAAATCAACAACTCTAAAATCTAACAAGGTATTACCACTACCACTAGTGTTCTTTAAAAGCTTGACCTACCAAGTCAATATAAACTAGGGGTAAAAGAGAAACTCTAATTAAACCATAGGATTCAACACTTAATTGTTCTGCTAATCACCACTATCAAACTTCAAATTCTAATATAGGGTATGATATCCCAGGACATGGAATCTAAGGATCCTATAAGGAACTTATGAGGACATAAGGTAATTCTACTGAGGTAACGAAATCATCATATACTAGGTTCAAAAGGTTACTCAACAATAAGATAATTTGTCTAAAGATAAGCTATTTCGGACAATCAATATCAGCTCAGGCCAGGCCAGTGTCATATGGATTCGAGAGTCCTCGTAAGCCAAGATAGTGGTGTGCAGGAAAATATTTCTAGTCCCCAGACCCTGACCCTTTCTAGACACCTTTTCTTTCAACTTATGCCCTAGTAGCAACCTAATAGACTAATCACCAAAACGTTGATCAAATTATATTTTTAGTATGAAATTATTATAAATCAATCATTCATCATTGGTCAACTCTAAGGTGAAAAGTTTACTATAGAGAAACTATTTAAGGTAAGGGTTTCTAACTAGGAGACAAATTGAATTAGTTATGGCTCTGACTACCTTGATGCTCTTACAACATTCTATAAAGAGATGAGATGATAACCCAACTCTCTACTAACAGTATGGTAAACATAAACACCAATGTGAAGCAGCAGATTAAACTTTGACTATATTCAATTGTATAAAGAGTACATTACAAAATTTCCCAAAAGGGTGTACAACTTTACGCAAACAACATGATCTAGGTAGAGGAAGACTAAAACCAAATCAATATTGTCTCTAAAGAAAAACAACTTAATATATAGGATGCTATGTCCAAGATACAAGGTTGAACCCCTTCCTCTTAGCCTTAGGTTGTTCACCATGCTTCTGATGCGCACCCTGATCCTATACCTGGGTGGTTGGGATCACCCAATAAGAGAGAGAGATAAAAGGATGTGTTATTTAAGAGAAATAAGGACAATAATAAAATACAATCTTGCATACATAAAATGATTCACTAAACTAATAGATTTCAAGAGTATGAGGTAAGTAATCAAAAAATAATTAGAGTAATCTTCCATAATTAATTAATACATAGAATGAATGATATTATGACACAAAATCATACCAATGCAGGGTGAGGCACCTACTAGACCTACACCAAGAGGAGAGGGGAACATGCACATCCCAAACCTCAAATATATATAATGTGGCAGGGGGACTAAAACCCCAATGCCTGACAGGAGGACTAAAACCTCAGTGCCTATATAAAGTGGCAGGGTGACTAAAACCCCATTGCCCTATGGGTGGTTTGTACTCATTGTTGGTATCGATGCCCATAGAGCAAGTCATGTGATGATTGTAATGGGATATTTTGTAAATTATTTGAATAATAATAAAGGCAATTTCCAATCTATATGTTTTACCTGTTTCTGAGATTATAGTGTAACATGATAGATGTCTAAAACATTGTTTAATTAATGACATATGCTTTTAGGTTAAGGACCTAAACGATGAGATCATATAGATGTTAAGAGAATACTTTCTTGTTTAGTCCCTAGTCGGTTGTTATTGTGGCAATAACCATAGACATCAATAACACTAAAGACTAGATTGTGTGTTGGTTGATGACAGAATCTCATTAGTCATGATATAGTGATATCAAACCAAGCACATAGGTACTTGCTAGAGAACAAGTGTACCCGACAGACCCAATGTGAGAGTGACACATGGAACCATGATTTGGTAGTCACAGTCATCTCTCACAGTGATGGTGCTGAATGTGATTCTTCGACCTGAAATCACTACACTCAACACATGTCATTGGGTACACTTTGACATCATCAAACACAGTCCTGAAACATGGGTTGTTATAAAGGTGATGATTGGATGACTTTGCCACATGAGGCTTTTGAGGGGTGAGTGATATATATGGGATTTGTCCCTCCTAAGGGATTTTAATGTCCATGGACACTTAAATGAGTAGGATTGAGAAAGGAAAGCGCATGCATGTGTGAATCAATATGTGATATTGATGTCACACACATCTCACCCAGCTTGCTCTGAGATCAAGGAAATTGATGAACGTTGAAAGGATGACTGTACCATGCCTTGAGTTCATTCAGGACATTAGTGACAAAGGAATTATACATTCGCTGTAACACCATTCACAAATTGTAGGATTGAAAGTTATTCTCCAACTTTCTATTTCACTTGGGTAGCAATGATGTGCAACTAGGCACCACTCTTTGCTTGTGAAGTCATAAGTGTTATGGACTTTCACTGCCAACGTGAAATGGACCTGTAGGGTCACACACATAGGATTTAACCTGGAAGAGGAGTTTATCCACAAATGATGTTTATATTGATTACTAAAGGAGTTTAGTAGTTCAATTAAACACTCAGTCGATTGATAGCTCAAAATCATAGTGTTCAAGGTGTTGGACTAATTGATTAGAGTATCAGATTGATTGAAACTACGATTGACTAATTTTTCACAGTCTGCACTTCCAACCGATCGGCTCATGAGATGAACCGATCGGCTCAGGTTGGTAAACCGATCGGTTCAATTGGTGAGACGATTGACTCATGTATCAATGAGACGATCGACTCAATTGTTGAACCGGTCGGCTCATGTGACCAACGGAGATCGTTTGGAAAATTGATTTTGCAAATTCAATTTGTTTCACTTGTACAAATTATATTTGGACAAGGATTAATGTTTGATTAATTGGAAACAAATATGAAAGTCAATTGGAGTTGGACCAGGACCAAGAACCGATCGACTCATGTGTGAACCGATTGGCTCAAGGGTGCTAAACGATCGGTTCAGGTGTGAACCGATCGGTTGAGGTCACCAAACGACCATTTCAGGGTTGAAACGATTGGTTCAGCTGGCGTAGTTGGTTGTTTTGTGGGAAATCTCAAACCCTTCTACTCCTATTTAGTCCCGCATTGCCCGGGGTAGAGAACCCTATCCCATGACCCTCCTATATATAGGGGTATTGGGGGCTTCTCTCAGCACAACTCAGAACACCAGTTGCTCTGCAAAGTTGTCGTTCTCTCTGGTTGTGGTAACTGAGAGAGTCCGAGCAAGTGCTACCCGATAAGGGAGGCACAATAATGGAAAGACAACTGTAGAAAAGAAACTAGTTGCAGGAGAGTGTCTCGGTGACTAGTACGCTGACAGGAGGGTGCGACTCCTTTTGATTCCTTATGGGACAAGGAGTTCAGAGTTCCAGGCAGTCTGTGTGGACAACTACAGAGGCGGGAGACTTCTGCCGCTTGGAGGACAGTTGTCAATCTCGACAGTCCCGATGAGACCAGGAGTTGCTCAAACACCGTCCAAGACCAGAGGTGAAGACCGCACAAGCCACAAGGTAACATCGTCGAGCAAGCCTCGGGATAAGGTACGCCACTACAAACCATCCTTCCTATTGTATAGACGCTGATGCGATTCATTTATTCTGGGTTTGGGAGAAGAAATTTTTGTTTCCACTGCCTTCTCTGTCTCCCCTAAAACCCAACAGTGGTATCAGAGCTAGGTCAACTGCTCTATGTTTTAGGATTATCGATGTGATCGATTTTGGTTTGTCACCTTTATTTATTGCATATGATGCGAATAAAATTGGCTTTATGCATGTCCAATCTTAAATCCACAATTCCCTATGTACATATATGATTTGTAATATGAATGCACTAAATACGCGTTGCCCTTAAATGAGTTTTGTGGTGGATGTACATCATGGTTATTGCCATTAAACCCTATGTGTGTGTGCTTGGTTGAATGTGGTTGCTTGCATCTCAGTCTGCGCACCGATTCCCTATCTCCTATTCCTGATGTAACTTGAGATAACTCGAGATTTCTTTCCTACCTTTGCTCCCCACAAATGTAACTCGGGGTTTCCTTTTTCAAATGAAAAATAGGATAGATTTTTATTTCCTGTTATCTCAAAGAACGGCAGACCTTTTGACGACCAGTTCCAGGAGCGAGATGAGTGGGTGGCGGCCTGAGGAGATGCACAACGACCAGTGAACCGATCGGCTGGAGGCGCCAGTCGATCGGCTGGTGGCACCCAACCAACTGACATGTTTTGTGTGGGATATATCATGTATATGATACTTACTATATTGTGGTGATTGGATATGTATATGTACCTATAAAAACCAAATGCCTCATTAAATATTAAAGTTCTAGTGCCTTCCAAATGCGACACACGTGAAAAGCTTGATCGGCCAAGTGTGGGCATGCCCTAGCGTGGAACACCATCTATCTCGTGGAAGCGTGAAGGATGGATATGTGGGTATTCCCTAGCAGGGTGCATATTCATCGTGTTGGCTTTGGGTCAGACTTAACAAGGTGACCTAGATAGGATCTAGCACCTTGAGGCATGGAGGTGATCATGGCAAGGAGTTGCACATGACATCTTTCAAGAGTTGCATATGATGCAATTGGCAAAAGTTGCCTACCTGGAAGATCTGAATTGTGGGTGACAACCCTAGCTGGTGCATGACTCAGAGGATTTTAGGATCTTGACCCACTAGAAGATTGTATGCTGCAATCTTCCGAATTGATGGTGAGGGTTGTCAATTTGAATCAAAATAGTGGGAGCGGTAATTAATTAAAGGCCTAATTAACTACTGTCAAATTTTATTCAAATCAAATCAAAAGGAGTTTTGACAAATGCAATTTTCTCTTGTAGAATGGAAAAAGAATCATCTTTTAAAATGGGCAAATGAATTGAGAATAAATTCCATAACTAGTTGGGGATTGTGAGAAGTGTTTTACACAATCTAGAAATACCTGTAGCCTTTGAATCCACTCTATGTGTGCTTAAGAAGAAGGATAGTTCATTGATGGAGATCAACAGAACAAAATCTAAGGACAATGGTGAAGGAGAGAAGGGTTTTCTCGCCAAACCAATGTCAGAATCTTTTGCTCTCAAAACATGGAGAGGATGGAAGGAACAATGGAAGAAGAAATGAGAGATAGAGATCTCTACTTCTGGTGTATACGTTATAGAGATTAACTTTACTACTTCTTTGTCATGGGTACTTGATACCGGATGCAGATCTCAAATTTTTTCAAATGTGAAGGATCTTAAAAGAAGTAGGCCTTTGGGGAAAGACGAGGTTGAACTACGTGTTGCCAATGGGGCAAGATTTGCCGCCAGTGCCGTAGGAACCTATGAGTTAACTCTACCTAGTGGGCTAATAATAGAGTTGAAGAACTACTATTATGTACCTGCCATAAATAGGAAGATCATTTCCATTTCTTGTTTGGACAAGGATGGTTTTGAATTTCTTATAAAGAATGGAAAGTGTTCCATTTCAAAAGATGGGATCTTTTATGACTGTGCCCCAATGTCTTATGATCTACACTTGATAGACCTAGAGACAAGCGTATACAACGTAAACACCAAAAAGCAAAAACTCAACAACTCAAACAAAACATATCTTTGGCATTGTCGTCTAGGGCACACAAATGAGAAGTGCATTTCTAGACTCCATAAAGATGGTTATCTAGACTCTTTTGATTATGAATCAATAGAGACATGTGAATCTTGTTTGATGGGAAAGATGATCAAGACTCCCTTTTCATGTAAAGGTGAGAGAGCTAGTGATCTATTAGGACTCATACATACTAATGTATGTGGGGCTTTTAGAACTAATGCCAGACATGGGTATGAGTACTTCATTACCTTCATGGGTATGAGTACTTCATTACCTTTGGGGTTGTGAGGCTTACATTAGGAAAATATTTCCTGATAAGCTTGGACCCAAGTCCGATAAATGTTATTTTGTTGGATACCCCAAAGAAACGAGGGGATACTATTTATACCACCCTACTGACAACAAAGTGTTTGTTGCTAGGACAGCTGTGTTCCTAGAAAAGGAATATTTTTCCAGAGGAAACAGTGGGAGGAAAATAGAGCTTGAAGAGGTTCAAGCCCAACAAGAAAACATTGAACCGATAGATGTACAAGAGGAACATAGAGATTCACAAGGTGTTGTGGAATCTCAGTCTCCTCGAGTAATACAAGGACCTCATAGATCTAGTAGGACACGCCTTGAACCTAAGAGGTTTGGATACCTTGTGACTCAGGAAGGAGATGAGTTGATCATAGATGATGATCCAACTACCTATCTAGAGGCTATGGAGGGACCAGATTCTGAGAAATGGCTTGAGGCCATGAAATCTGAGATGGAATCCATGTACTCCAACAAAGTATGGACTTTGGTGGAACCACCTGAAGGGGTAAAACCCATAGGGTGCAAGTGGGTCTTCTAGAAGAAGACCGACATGGATGGAAATGTGCAAACATATAAAGCCAGATTGGTTGCAAAGGGTTTTTGACAAGTTCAAGGTGTTGACTATGACGAAACTTTTTCTCTAGTTGCCATGATTAAGTCCATCAGGATCATGCTTACCATTGCGGCTTACTATGACTATAAGATTTGGCAAATGGATGTTAAAACCGCAGTCCTTAATGGGAATATAAATGAGGATGTGTACATGACACAACCTGAAGGTTTTATAGATCCAAAGAATCCCAATGAAATCTGTAAGCTACAAAGGTCAATCTATGGATTGAAGCAAGATTCTCGAAGTTGGAATCTTCGATTTGATGAAGAAGTCAAAGTGTTTGGCTTTATTCAAAATTAAGATGAACCTTGTGAGTACAAGAAGGTTAGTGGGAGAACGACCACATTCCTCCTGTTGTATGTGGATGACATACTATTGATGGGGAATGATGTCTCAGCCTTAGAGAAGGTAAAGACTTGGCTTGGGAATACTTTCTCAATGAAGGACTTAGGAGAAGCATCCTACATTCTAGGAATTAAGATCTATAAAGATAGATCTAAAAGGCTTCTCAGACTAAATCAAAGCACATACATTGACAAAGTGCTAAAGCGGTTCAGCATGGAAAACTCAAAGAGAGGCAACATCCCCATGCTACATGGAGTCACCATCTCTAGAGCTCAATGTCCCCAATCTTGTGAAGAGGGGGAGTGTATGAATGGGATCCCATATGCATCAGCCATCAGAACCATTATGTACGCTATGTTGTGTACAAGCCAGATGTCTCATATGCTCTTAGCATGACAAGCAGGTACCAGTCAGATCCTGGGGATGCTCACTGGACAGCCGTAAAGAACATCCTCAAGTACTTGCGAAGGACTAAGGATAAGCTCCTTGTATACGGCGGTGAGGAAGAACTGGTTGTAAAGGGTTACACTGATGCAAGCTTCCAAACCGACAAAGATGATTACAGATTGCAATCAGGATTTGTGTTTTGCCTAAATAATGGAGTTGTGAGTTGGAAGAGTTCCAAGAAAGAAACATTTATCGATTCTACTATAGAAGTCGAGTATATTGCTGTTTCACATGCAACAAAGGAGCACTGAACTTGGTGTAGTTCCCAGTAGTTGTGATGCAATTGAGCTTTATTGTGACAATAATGGAGCTATTGCTCAAGCTAAGGAGCCCAGATCACATCAGCGATCCAAGAACATATTGTGGCGCTTCCATCTCATACGAGAGATTGTATAGTGAGTAGATGTGAAGATTTGCAAAGTACCAACTAAAGACAACATAGCTAATCCACTGACTAAGACCCTTTCTCAGCAGAAGCATGATGGTCATGCTAGGTCACAAGGACTGAGGTTCCTGGGTGACTAGCTCTAAGTGCAGGTGGGAGTCTATTGGTATGTATGCCCATAGAGCAAGTCATGTAATGATTGTAATGGGATACTTTGTAAATGATTTGAATAATAATAAAGACAATTTCCAATCTATATGTTTTAGTTATTTCTGAGATGATAGTGTAACATGATAGATGTCTAAAGAGTTGTTTGCTCGATGACATATGCTTTTAGGTTCAGGACCTAAACGATGAGATCATACGAATGTTAAGAGTATACTTTCTTGTTCAGTCCCTAGTTGGTTGTTATTATGGAAATAACCATAGACATCAATAACACAAAAGACTAGAATGTGTATTGGTTGATGACAGAATCTCATTAGTCATGATATAGTGATATCAAACCAAGCACATAGGTACTTGTTAGAGAACAAGTGTACTGGATAGACCCACCGTGAGAGTGACACATGGAACCATGATTTGGTAGTCACAGTCAGCTCTCACAATGATGGTGGTGAATGTGATTCTTCGACCTGAAATCACTACACTTAACACATGTCATTGGGTACACTTTGACATCATCAAATGCAGTCCTGAAACATGGGTTGTTATAAAGGTGATGATTGGGTGACTTTGACACATGGGGCTTTTGAGGGGTGAGTGATAGACATGGGATTTGTCCCTCCTACGCGAGTTTAATGTCCATGGCCACTTGATGAGTAGGATTGAGAAAGGTGTGCGCATGCATGTGTGAATCAATATGTGATATTGATGTCACACACATCTCACCCAGTCTGCTCTGAGATCAAGGAAATGGATAAACGTTGAAAGGATGATTGTACCATGCCTTGAGTTCATTCAGGACATTAGTGATAATGGAATTATACATTCACTGTAACACCATTCACAGATTGTAGGATTGAAAGTTATTCTCCAACTTTCTATTTCACTTGCCTAGCACCGATGTGCGACTAGGCACCACTCTTTGCTTGTGAAGTCATAAGTGTTATGGACTTTCACTGCCAACGTGAAATGGACCTACAAGGTCACACACATAGGATTTAACCTGGAAGAGGATTTTATCCACAAATGATGTTTAGATTGATTACTAAAGGAGTTTAGTAGTTCAATTAAACACTCAGTCAATTGATAGCTCAAAATCATAGTGTTCAAGGTGTGGGACCAATTGATTAGAGTATCAGATTGATTGAAACTGCGATTGGCTAATTTTCCACAGTCTGCACTTCCAACCGATTGGCTCATGAGATGAACCGATCGGCTCAGGTTGGTAAATAGATCAGCTCAACTGGTGAGATTATCGGCTCATGTATCAATGAGATGATCGACTCAGTTGTTGAACCGGTCGGCTCATATGACCAATGGAGATCGTTTGGAAAATCGATTTTGCAAATACAATTTGTTTCACTTGTACAAATTCAATTTGGACAAGGATTAATGTTTCATTAATCAGAAACAAATATGAAAGACAATTTTAGTTGGACCAGGACCACGAATCGATCGGCTCATGTGAAGAACCGATTGGCTCAAGGGTGCCAAACGATCGGTTTAGGTGTGAATCGATCGGTTGAGGTCACCAAACGACCATTTCAAGGTTGAAACGATCGGTTCAGCTGGCGCAGTTGGTTGTTTTGTGGAAAATCTCGAAACCTTCTACTCCTATTTAGTCCCGCACTGCCCGGGGTAGAGAACCATGTCCCATGGCCCTCCTATATATATAGGGGTATTGGGGGCTTCTCTCAGCACAATTTGGAACACTAGTTTCTTTGCAAAGTTGTCATTCTCTCTGGTTGTGGTAACTGAGAGAGCCCGATCAAGTGCTACCCGATAAGGGAGGAACAACAAGGGAAAGACAACTATAGAAAAGCAACTGGTGGTAGGAGAGTGTGTCAGTGACTAGTACGCTGACAGGAGGTGTGATCCCTTCTGATTCCTTATGGGACAAGGAGTTCAGAGTTCCAGGTAGTCAGTGTAGACGACTGTAGAGGCGGGAGACTTCTACCGCTCGGAGGACAACTGTCAATCCCGACAGTCCCAGTGAGACCCTCAGACACCGTCCAAGACCGGAGGTGAGGACCACGCAAGCCACGAGGTAACATCTCTGATAATGCCTCGAGACAAGGTATGCCTCTACAAACCATCCTTCCTATTGTATAGACGTTGATGCGATTCCTTTATTTTGGGTTTGGGAGAAGAAATTTTTGTTTCTGCTGCCTTCTCTATCTCCCCTAAAATCCAACACTCATGTGCACTACATTGTCATTTGGACAAAAATACATCATGCAAAATAGTTTACTTGGCAGGGGAGATAATACAGGTAACATTGCATCATAACATTGGGGAATAAAACCCATGAAATAAATCACATAAAGAGCCAACATTGGCAATAGAGATTCAAATAAGTGAAAGAGACAAATAAAGACATTAGAAAGAATCCAAGGCTAGAAATTGGCTCATTAGAAAATTAGGGTTGGATAAAAGCCCAACTGAAGGATTAGGGTATACATTGCACATTATTTCATTCATAACTTTGAATAGGGCTCAGATACCTTATTGAATATCATAAACATCATTTTCACCAATTGATTGGGTCCAATTCCACATCATATTACCCTAGTACAATTATATCACATGAATTAGTATGTATTCATGAATAAAGTATAAGGAAATACCACTTTTAGGCCTTTTGAGGAAACCTTTGATTTAGGACTCAAAACCAAGCCAAAAAGATCACTTAGGTATCACTGATAGGGAAAACACCTTTTATTTTCCAATATGAAGTTAAAATGACTTAATTACACATTTTAGACATTTAAATATAATCAAATAGGTATCCAAAGAAAAATTCAAAAAAGGAATCATATTTGGGACTCAAGAAACATAAAATAAGATTCTGCATGAAAAAATCTTTTCCAACAACTATTTATTTGTATTTTTCTGATAAAGTATCAATTTTCTACGAATTAAATGCTCTGGACTAATCAAAATGTGAGAAAATGCCACGTAGGCTAAATGGTTAGTGCAAGCTTGGGCAATGTAGGCTGGACCGGCATGACTTGGGCTAATGGAGCATGGCCCAGTCAGCGGTCCACGATTGCATGGACTTGGTCAAGGCGAGCTGAAACAAAAGCCGAAAGGACCATAATGACCATGGCGACAAAATGAGAAGAAATAAACGTGAGAGGGAAAAAGTTGAAAACCACAAAGGGTTGGCTTCCTCCTCTCACCTGTGAACCAAAACGAGCATTTAAGTACTCGAATTGAAGCTTGAGAACCGACGAATTCACATGAACACTTAATTCTTTTACTTGTGCCGCCAAGATCCAAGTAGGGTCGCCGCAAAGTCGGTGAGTGGCAGAGGTAGTGAGGGATAGTCAAGGATGGTTCTGGACCAATTGGTTTGAGAGGAAGCTCGCAAGAGACCGGAGGAGGTGTGGGAGGTCCTTTTTATAGGTGAGGAGGCGTGAAATGTCGGGACGGTGGTGGATATGAGAAGGCACGACCGACGCCATTAGGCATCTTGGCCACAGTGCGCGGGAGGCGATGAGTCATGGCTCAAAATGAGCGACTCGAAGAGATGAAGCCAACACTGAAGAGATTTTGTGAAATGGTGGAGAGGAGAGCGAGATTGGGGTCGCAGACCGAGGAGGTGTAGTTTGCCTGGGTGGCTGGAAGAAGGAGATGAAGCTGTCACCCTCAGATCAAAAGTGGATGATTCTGGACCGTTGGATGGTGCCACATTGTGGGCTGAAGATGTGAGTGGCACATTAATCAAAGAAACTATAGAGTTACATCCTATTTAAATGAAAATCATTTAATTCTATAGTCACACTATATTAAAAGCATATAAAATGGATTTGAGGGGTCAAATAAGGTCCAAAAGCCACCAAAATTTAACCATAGGTTAATTATGACTTTTAGATCAATTCTATGCATTTAGTTTCTCATTTTACACACACTTTGACCCTTAATTTCTATATTACCTATTAATGCATATATGAATGTATAAATGAGTGATTAACATGAAGAGAGTCTTTTAATGACATATGTGAGTGAAATTCAAGATATTAGATACATATTAGTATTAAGAATCATATGTCACCATATTTTCTTCTTATTAATGTATTATTGTCCATTTATAGGAGAGAGAAAGTAAAGGGGTTAATTATTCCCTAACATTAACTCAAATACACATTATTACTCATATCTTATCCAAAAAGATACAAAAGCTCCAAATAAATCATTATCCACTAATTATCTATCATCATTTGTCATATTGCACCATTAGTCCCTAATTATCACATTAATTGGATTATTTGTGCAAAAAAACCCATTCATTATCATGTAAGTGGGTAAATATAGATGTCATCCTCATCAAATGCGCAAATTCCACATTGAGGCTAAAGAAAATATAAGAGGATGGGAAATTTATGAAAAAGGTCCAAAAGGATAAAAGCAAATAAAGCTTGAAAATGGATAAATTGCAAAGAGGACCCTGAGATTTTGTCTGTTACAAAGGTCTAACAAGTTTTGTGAAAGTGTTTATAGCTCTATTCACCCCCGTCTAGAGTCCTTTGATCCAACAACTTCTATTTATAAGAGTGGTTTGCAAGTGACTAGAGTACCTTAGGAAAGTATCTAGAGGGTTCTAAGTGGAGAATTAGTCATTTTATATGAGTTAATGTTAGGTGCAATAACTAATTTGGTGGTTTCTAGAAATTAGTCTAGAACCTAGCTCGGTTGAGAATTTTTTCGACCAACCATGTCTTGGTTGAGAATTTAATTGACCAAGTGTGAGTTAATTGCTCAACTACCTTTCTAACAACTAGTCACCAGTTCAAACTACTTGGTTTGACAGTCATGTATCCTTGGACCAAAAGTGTCTCGGTCAACAATATTTTGACCGAAAGTGATTTAGAGGACAAATGTATAACATTTCTTACGTGCTCTAATCCTCAAATGAAGTGGTTCTCGTTCGACAATGTCTTCAACTGAGTATGTCTCAATCGACTATTTTCTCGACTGAAAACGCTACTCGAAATAGGTGTGCAAATATTTGAAAAACCTGTCAAATGATTTTTGTAATGAAGGATAGTGACTCTTGACTCTATGGGGGATCCTAACTAAGGGTTATGGGTGGATAGAGAAAATCTAACGCTTAATTTTACAAGATTTCTAGGTACTTGTACATTATACACTTGTACAAGTTATTACGAGTTGTATGAACATGAAAATACAAGCATTTTAATTTGTCAACTTCATCTATCCATGAAATGTGATCTCCTTGAACCCTAAAACACTTAAGTAGCAAGTTTCATCCACAAGAATGAAATTTTTGTCATCATCAAAATATAGGATAAGCTAATGTCCAATTTATCCAACAATCTCCCCCATTTTGTACATGGCAAATATTTGTAAAATATAAGCAAAATATTATAAAGATGAATTTTATACTTGAGAAGAACACATCCTTGAGTGGCATAAAAATGTGTGCTAGTATTCTTAGAGAGATATGGAACATGATATCCATCTCGTAAAATAATTTACTGTCAAATTCATTTTTAGCAAGAGTGTAAAATTATGAAACTATCATGAAGCACAAAAAATGAATTATTTTGATTTATATTTATTTCTCCCCCTTATTCATCTCAAAAAATAGCTAAACAAATAGCTTTGCCTGAATGGGATACTCCCCTTTAATAGAATACACATGTTTTAAAGTATAAAAATTGAAGTAAGTACAAGATGTCTAATGAAAGCCACAATTTCAAGAAGCATGCTAGAGACCAAGAATATAATCAAGGATCTTGAGCAAATACATCAGAGAACACATCTTGTAGTGGAGTAACAAGTAATTTCCTTCTAATATATCAAAATTGATGCAAAGGAAGTGGTTTGGTAAAAATATCAGCCAATTGTTCCTCCGTGTCAACATGATGAAGAGAGATATTATTCTTGGCAATATGATCTCTCAAAAAGTGATGTCTAATCTCAATGTTCTTGGAATGGCTGTGTAAAACATGATTATGATCCAAGTTTATTACTTTAGTATTATCACAGAAAATTAGCGTCGAAGAAAATGTAAAACCATAATCATTCAAGACTTGTTGCATATAAAGCACCTACGCTCAACATGATCCTGCATCCATGTATTCATCTTCAGTGCTAGATAAAGCAACCCTATTTTGTTTCTTACTAAACCAAGAAACCAAAGCTCTTACTAGAAAGAAACAAGCACCACTTGTGCTATTTCAATCAAGATGACAACCAACATTATCGACATCAGTATAAGCTGTCAAATCCAATGATTTACCCTTGAGATACCATAATTCAAAATTTATAATGCCAGTGATATATCTCAAATTTCTTTTGATGGCTTGAAAATGAGAATTCATATGATTCGATTGAAATCTACAGATAATTCCAATGGTGAACATAATATCTGGTCTAGATGTGCTCAAGTATATCAAGCTACCAATCATGGCTCTATACAAGGAATCATCAATGGGTTCACCCTCTTTATCCTTATCAATTTTAGCAGAAGTAGACAAAGGAGTGGCAGCATGTTTCAATTTTCCATGTTAAAATGTTTTAGGAGTTCTTTAATATATTTCTCTTGTCATAGAAAAATTCCAGCGGGCATTTATTTTATTTGAAAACCAAGAAAAAACTTCAACTCTCCCATGAGATCTCATTTCAAATTCTTTTGCATGATGTCACTGAATTGAGTATATAACAAATCATTTGAAGCACCAAAAATGATGTCATCAACATATATTTGAACAACTAGAAAATCAGACTCATATGATTTAAAAATGAATGTGGAATTTGACTTTCTAATAGGGAAACCATTATCAAAAGGATAGTTCATAAGTTTTTCATACCGATTTTAGGGTGCTTGTTTTAGACCATAAAAAGATTTCTTAAGTTTATAGACATGATAAAGCTTTTTAGGTATTTAATAACCACGTGGTTGGGCAACATAAACTTCTTCTTTTATGATTCCATTGAAGAAGGCACTTTTTACATCCATTTGAAAAAGTTTGATGTCTATATAGGCATCCAGAGCTAATCAAATATGAATGGCCTCAAGTATAGATATGGGTGTAAAAGTATCATAAAAATATATCCCTTCTTGTTGATTGTACCCTTGAGAAACTTACCTAAGTCTCATAAAAATCTATCCCTTCTTGTTGATTGTACCCTTGAGCAACTGACCTATCTTTGTTTCTAACCACTTCCCCATCTTTCATTAAGTTTACTTCGAAAATCCACTTAGTTCCAATAATGGTTTTGCCTTGAGGTCTAGGGACTAAATCCCATTCATTATTATTAGTAAATTGATTTAGTTCTTATTGCATAGAAATTATCCAATAATCATCCTTTAGAGCTTCATTTATCTTTTTAGGTTCAATGACTGATACAAAGGCCATGTTTGCAATATCTCTAAATGATAATCGGGTTTTTTCTTTATCAAAAGGATTTCCTGTGATTAGGTCTTGGGGGTGATCTTTGATTATTGTAGGAATAGGATATTGTGACTCATTATTTGGATCATTATTTTTTTCAATTTTAAAACTTTTATCATCTTTCGTTGATATGGTTAAGTCCTCAATTTGATGTGTAATATCATTCAAGTTTTCATTTTTAGTTTAATTTTCAACACTTTGTATTCTCATTTCATGAAATGTGATATGAATTGATTCCTCAACTTTCTTAGAAATAGTATTATAAATCCTAAAGGCCTTAATAAATGTTGAATGTCCCAAGAAAAATCATTTATATGATTTAGATTCAATTTGTCTCTATCATCCTTTGTGTTCAAGATATAGCAAGGTGTACCAAAAGTTAAAAGTAGTCAACTCTAGGTTTCTTGTTAAACAAAAATTCATAAGGAGTTTTATTAAGCTGAGAATGAATTGAAACATAGTTAAAGACACAATACAATGTATTTACTACTTCGGCCCAAAAGGTTTTAGGTGTGTTATATTCAAGAAACATTGTTCTAGACATTTCTTGTAAGGACTAGTTTTTCCTCTTAACTATCCCATTTTGTTGTGGGGTGCGTGGAGCTAAACGTTTATGTGTATATTCCTTGAGATGTAAATTTTTTTTCAAAGATATGGTTTTTAAACTCTCCCCCATGATCACTCCTAATGGTGCATATTTTGTTTTGTAATTGATTTTTAAGTCTAGAGAAAAATTGAATGAATATTGTAATAGTATCATCTTTTGTTGAAAGAAAATGTACCCAAGTATGTCTACTATAGTCATCAACAATAAAAAAGAAATACTTTTCACCGCAATAGATTGAGTCCACGTGGGACCAAATAAATCCATGTGAATATGTTCTAATGGTCTAGTAGTACTAAAAATGCTTTAAATTCAAAAGAAGTCTTAATATGCTACCCAAGAGTACATGGTTGCCAATTTTCAACAATATCAAAAGAGAGAGTTTAGCTAAACCACGAACAAGATCATATTTAAGAAATTTTCTAATAGCATGTGAGCATGCATGACCTAGCTTTCTATGCCATAATTGTAAATATTCATCATTTGCAAGAATACATTTTCCAAAAATAGCTTGCATAGAATTATGTCCAAGTATGTAAAGATTTCCTATTCTTTTCTTCATGAACAACATCATTAGTGTTTTCTATGAGCTACTTGCAGCAAGAATTGTTAAAAAGAACATCATAGACAGTATCACGTAATTGACTAACACTAACTAGATTATGGTGTAATCCATATACAAGTAGAACATTTTTTATTTGAAGATTGGTACCAACATTACCTATCCCAATGATTTTACATTTGACATTATCTCCAAATGTGACCATTCCACTCTTCTTTTCTTCATGTGTGTGAAATGCCTCCTTATTTCCTTTCATATGCCTAGAGAAACCACTACCAACCACCCAATCCTATAAGATATGAAGGTTTCTAGTACCTATGTGGTGGTCCTTTTTGGTTAATAACATATATATTAAATAATTTTTAGTGTTTGAAATGATTCAATATGATGAGAATTATACAAATTTAAAATATCAATGTTAATCACAAGTAAATGATTTGATATTGAAGAAAACTGTTATGTTAGGCTTGTTTTCAATCGATCTTGACTTTGACCGGGAGGCCCCTTGGTCAAGATCTTAGTCGAACGAGAGGCAGTTCTATAGATTTATAAAAAATGCAGCATTTCTAATGTGAACAAGATATATCATTTTCAATTATTTTAACCATGAATGACATAAAAAAATATACAAAGATTTTCATTTTAAAGCTCATTTCAGTTGAGATAAGACACATATGAATTTCATAATGAAGCTTAGGTCAAATCTTAGCAAAATGTCTCAAAATCTCTAGGTTTGGAGTCTTGGAACCCAAACGATGTCCTTATTCTTCTTGTATTAACAAAATAATGAATAATGTCCAAGACATTGGTAGTAAACAAGAAAAGAAGTCAATTTGATTATCTTCTTAACATTTTGGGTGTGTGCTATATTGTTCTTGGGAACATAGATGGTCTTGGTTCTAGGGTTTGCATTTTTCTAGCTCTAGGCTTTTGATAAGATTTTTCTTTGGGTACATAGCTTAGGCCCCTTCTTCCAACCTATCCGGAAGTATTTCTCATGATTCTATCAAGGATATCAACATGTTTTAAACTATCAACATATTTTTGTAATCTAGAAATTTTGGCAAGTTTCTTTTTAATGTCTAGATTGGCTTCATCTAAATGTGAAAGTAAGGTGTATCTTCTTTAACATCGATATCATAATCTGAATGAGTGCATAGAATAGCTTGAGTTTAGCAGTCATTTATCTTATCAAGCAATTCAACCTTTTCATGAGAAAGAAGATCATTATTATTTTCTAAGACAAGCAACTTGGCATTGTAATAATTAATAGAAGATTTCAAGGTATCATTTCTAGAACAAAGACTTTCATTTTCAGAAGTAAGAGCATATAGTTTAGCATGCACAACTCATCATTAATTTTAGAAAGCTTTTTCAATTTTCTTTTACAATCAATATATTTGGTATGAGTTTCTTCAAGACTATTAACTAGATAAATTTTAGATAATTCAAAAATATCTACCTCATTTAAGTCTTCATCTTCATTTTCCTCAGCCATGAGACACTCCACTTCTTCCTCTCCACTCTCACTGTCATCAGTTGATTCATTCCAGGCTGCTTTTTAGGATTTGTCTACCTTGTCCTTCTTATTAAAAGAGGTTGTCTTTCCCTTCTTGATTTTAGGACACTCATTCTTCACATGTCCCTTCTTACCACATTTAAAGCACCTAAGGGACTAAGAGGAAGAAGAACTAGAATTTTTTTAGATTTATGCCTTCTAAATTTCTTACCATTTACAATGAGTGTATCTTCTTTGTCATCTCCTTCACTTGTCGAATCACTTTCTTGAGTGATGGATTTTGATTGATCTTTGGTTGTATCCTTTAATGCAATGTTTGTCCTTCTCCCCTTTTGGAATTCAGCCTCCACTCTTTCTTCTTCTTCTTCATGGGTCATGACGTCATGTGTCTCAAGGTTGCTAATAAGCTTCTCCATCATCAATTTGGTGAGGTCATTGACTTCTTCAATGCATATCACCTTTGGCTTGTACTTTGGAGACAATGATCTTAGTATCTTGGATACTTGATCCTCTTCACTAATTTACTTGCCCAAAGCATTCAAGTTGTATATGATATAAGAAAAACTAACATACAAGATCTCACTAATAGATTAATTAGGCAACATATGAAATTGTTCAAACTTTTTCTTTAGCATATCAATTTTAGTATTCTTAACTTGAAGAGTACCTTCATGTTTAACCAAATGTCAATGCAAAATCTCATAAGCAATTTTACAAGAAGATATGAAATTTAATTCCCCAACGGGTATTGAAAAATATAATATGCTTCCAACCTTGGCATTGAGTTGAATATTCTTTACTGTCTCTGGATCCCATCTATCATATTCCGTGGTTGGAAGCTCATATGGATGAATCACCATTCTCTATAGCTCTAAGCTTATTCCTTGTAAGTATAATTGCATCCACCTTTTCTAATAGTTGTAGTTTGATCCATAGAACGGTTGTGGATGGCTCATGTATGAACCGTCAAGGTTGAGGTTGCTAAGAAAGTTTTCCCCCATCCTTCAAGACTCGTTGGAACCCCTTGAAGACCTGCTCTAATACCAATTGAGAGATCTAGAGAGGGGTGAATAGTGCTTTTCATCATTTTAATAAATAAAACTTTGCAAGAAGAAGAGAAACACAAGGAGTATACTTGAAATTTACAGTGGTTCCACCCTTCAACATGAAGGATGTCAGTCCACTACTCAATTGTCTCCAATTGGGATTTTGTAAGTGATCCATTTTGTTACCTCTCAAGTAATTACACTAAAATACAATCACTTCACCTCAACCTCTTCCTTACCATGACGCGGAAGAGAACCCAAGTAAAGGATGATGATCTACCTCCACCACCTTGAAGCATACTTCACCTCTTGATGTAGCATCAATTACCTTGGAGCAACCTTCACACGTTGAAGTAGCTCCAATCACCTAGAAGCAACCTTAAAACCTTGAAGTAGCTCCAATCATCTAGTAGCACCCTTTACAACTTGAAGTAGCTCTGAGAAAGCTCCCTCAAATAGCCTCCCACACATAGAGTAGTGAAGGAGCACAATAACATCAACTTGGAGAAGTATATTGGATAAGTAAGATTACACCAATTGTAGTACAATGATTTGATCCTATATTAAGCGTTAGACCTCCTAACCAATTAGGATGTATGTTTCTAGCTGGTGGCTAGGCTATTGTAGCTATAGGACACTAACTTAGAGCTCAAAGGAGAAGATAGCAAGTGTAGCTTAGCTGATTTGCTCTCTAGAATGATTGCTCAAGTGTAGGTTGTGTGTCTTTGGTGTCCTAAGGTAACTTCTATTTACAGGATTGGGTCACAAGTGACTGAAGTACCTTAGGAAAGTGTCTAACGGGTTCTTAGTAGATAATTAGCCATTTTAGAAGAGCCAATGTTAGGTTCATTGACTAATTTAGTCGTATTCTAGAAATCAATCTAGAACCCAGCTTGATCGAGAACTTTGTTGACCGATTATGTCTTGGTTGAGAATTTATTCGACCAAGTGTGAGTTAAATGCTCAATTACCTTTCTAATGTCTAGTCACCATTCCAAACTACTTGGTGTCATAGTCATGTATCCTTGGACCGAGGTGTCTCAGGAGACAATATTTTCGATCGAAAGTGATTTAGAGCACAAATGTATAACATTTCTTTTGGTTCTCTAATCCTTGACCAAAGTGGTTCTCAATAGATAATATCTTCCACTGAGTATGTATCATTGACTATTTTCTCAACCGAAAATGTTACTGGAAACAACAATGCAAATGTTTGAAAAAACAATCAAATGATTTTTTTAATGAAGGATAATGACTCTGGACTCTATGGGGGATCTTAACTAAGGGTTATGGGTGGATAGAGAAAAGCTAATGCTTCATTTAACATGACTCTAAGTAATTTTACATTATACACTTGTACAAGAAATTTCAAGTTGTACAAACATAGAAATACAATTATTTTAATTTGTTAACTTCATCTATCCATTTAATATTATCTACTTGAACCCTAAAACACATAAGTAAAAAGTTACATCCACAAGAATGAAATGTTTGTCATCATCAAAATAGAGCATAAGATAATGTTAAGTTTATCCAATAGTCTGAAGGTCAACCTCAGCTATGCTTTGGTGGGGTGCGACATTAAGGAAGTGCAGAAAGTGCTAGAAGTAGCCCTGGAGTTAGACGACCACATAGGATTAAAATGGATGAATGGAGGATCTTCTAGAGGTAGCTATCTGCACAAAAACCATCATGGATGATATAACAACAAGAGAAAGGCTTCAGGACGAGTTGCATCATAGAAGGAGGAGCCCCATCCCAGAGAGGCCCAAGAGGGCCACCTTCATAGAAAGGATCACACCAACCACCAGCCTCAGTGTAACCTAATTTCCAATGATCTCACTCTAGAGAGTGCAAGCTCAGACAAAGTGTATGCTACTTTAGTGGAAAGGAAGGCCAAGTCAAGCTCAACTATCCAAAGATGAAGCATACATTTGGAAACAACAATTAGAGGTACGGTTAGAACATCTACAGAAAGAAACCTCATGTATGGTTTTTTCCATGACTATAGAAGAGGCAGAAGAAGACCAGGTCATTCAAGGTATGCTTAATATCTCCCAGATAGGAATTAAAGTTTTATTCAATTCGGGTGCATGGCATGTATTCATATCTCCTACATCAGTCTCAATGCTAGAACAACCACTGGAGGACATTCAATATGATATTAAAATTTGAATAGCTAGTAGGCATGTTAATGTACCTGGGAGAATGATTTCTAGGGTTGGGATTACATTAGAGGGGAGATTGTTTCCCGTATATCTCATGGTGATGCCCTTGACCGATTTTGATATGATTCTGGGCATGAGTGTTCTGACTGCAGGAGGAAGCTAGTCACCATATCTCATCCTAATGAGAAGCCTCTAGTTATCAAGGGAAGGAATAAGAAAGACATATTTGTTTCTGCAATTCAGGTAGATAAGCTATAAAACAAAGGGTGTCAAATGTGTCTTGAATATGTTATAGTCAAGGAGGAGAAATATATGGTTTCTATTCCTATAGTTAGTGAATTACCAGATGTTTTTGCTGAGCCCTTGCCTACCCTACCTCCAAATGAAGAGCTTGAATTCCCAATTGATCTCCTTCCTAGAAGTGACCTATTTCAAAGGCTCCATATAGGATGGCCATGCAAATCTTGTTGAACTAAAGAAGCAGATACATGAGCTTCTCGATCTGGCTGATATTCATACTAGTGCACCCCCCTAGGGAGCACCTGTGGTTATAACCTCCATTTTTGCTTGTATTTACATAAATTGAAATGCAATTATGAAAGTAAAAGAGACTTGAATGGAAATTTGTATGCTTTGTTTTTAGATTATGGATTCCTTTACAAATTTCACTTGGATGTGTGATTTCAAGCTTTGTACTGATTTATTAATTCAATGATGGATAAAAGGGAAAAAGGATAAAAGAAAAACCCACAATAAGTAAAAGGAAAAAGAAATAGAAGATAATAGTGTGCATAAGTGAGAATTGTGTAGAATTCTATAGAAAGTGGCATGGATGACCACTATGGATTAGGTTTCAGTTCCACATGGTTTCTAACAAGAAAAGAAATCAAAATAAAGAAAAAAGAAGAGAAAGAAAGAGAAAAGATGAATTTTAAATGCATAATATATGACTTAAAAGTGGATGACTTGCATATGAAGAAAAGTATTTTTTATTTTTATTTTTCATCCCACTCTATGCACACAAGTAATTTATGTCATTAAATACTTACCCTTAAAATTTGGGATTAAAAGGATGCATGGTTTGAGAGATATGGATATTTCAAAATCCCAAAAGTGAAAGGAATATCATTGAATGTCACAAATTCGAATCATATTAGAACTCTTTTATTTAACATTTTAATAGGCATGTGTGATGTGGACTGTTGTATCTACGATCCAATGGTATTTCCTTCATCGCCTACCTTCGGCCAAGAAATGAAAGAGTGGCCAATTCGAACCACTTTTCCAAGCGATTTACTCGCTATTATGTGAACGAGTTGATTTGGAAATTATACCAAAGTCTTCAAGAGCATATAAGAACGAATCTATCCTAAGTTTGATCTAGTTTGCAAAGACCTATAAGTTTTTCCCAAACTCCCTCTACCCTTCTGCCATGGACACCCATAAATAGGGGCCATAGGACCCCCTCCAAACAAACTGAGCAATTCTAAAGATCACCCTCGACTCCCTACGATTCCCTCTACATCCATTTGCCCCAAAGGACTCAATCTTCACCTCTACCCCAACCTACCTTCCTCTCCGAAGAACTCCTTCTTCATTCCCGTGGCTCAAACTAGCTCCAGACCAATTGAAACCACTGTTGGCTTCATCAAAGGTCAACGAAGTTGATCATGTCTTCATCTTGTCGTCAGGAGGATAGAATCATGGAGTTAACCCCTCAGTTGACTGACTACTTGCACAAGAGGAGTAGAGATTGAATATAACCTGCTGCAAAGTTACCTTTCTTCCCCAACCCTCCTTCAGTACAGTTAAGGCCTTTTGGTCATTTTACTCATTCTTTAACCTGGTCCATCCTTGTTGCCATGCAAATGGAGAAGTTGAGTTTGTTAGAGCCCATTGACTAAGTCCAATCGCATTGGCAAGGTGGCTCTCCGAGTCCTTTGCTTAGTTGGCAGTCTACCATTGGTCTAAAAAATGATTTCTCTAGAAAAAATATAACTAATTGTAAGATTATCCAATGGGAAAAAATAATATATGGATTTTTCTTAGAAAATGTGTAGAATCCAATATAAATGTATTAACATCCTAGTTTTGCTTCTAGTTAGGAAAGAAGCTTAAAGTTGTTCTCTTTAAGATGGTGAATGAACTAGAACCCTAATTTTTTAAAATTGATGGTCATGATATGTCCAACTGATTTAGATTATCAAAGACTGAACTTTTATAAATTAAAAGAGCAACTTGAAAGTTATATGAATGGAGCAACCCGTTTTGATAAATTGGGGTTCCTTGAAATAGAAAGGTGTAATTAATGATGAATTAGGGTTTGGGAACCCATTGGGCAAAAAAAGTGGAAACTAGGGTTTGGGAAGCCAAAACCCTATAGAATCCTAGTGTTGACCTAGAAAGCCTAACTTGAGAATCAAGTCAGTATTAAGGATGATTTGGATAAAATAATAATACATGGGTGTATTGCATTAACTTCCATGGTAACTTGCTTGGTTGATTGGTTGATTTCTTACTCTTGGTTGGAGATCTAGACTCCTGATCAAGGTATGTGGTTATGCTTATGACTAAACTCTCTAGTTTCTCGGATATTTCTAAGGTTTTACTAATTGCTTGAAATTAAATGCTTGGATGACATTTAATTCCTGCAATCTATAAAGTGACTATGGGTATCACAATGGTAAGCTTATAACTTGCTTGATCCCGCATACCAACTCTAGAAATTATGAATGAAAAGGTATTTAAAGTCATGGTGATGAAAAAGAGACCAAGCCCCACGTTGGGATGATCTGACCAAGCCCCAGATTGAAGAAGGTCATAAGTGGTCAAGACCCAGATTGGGAAGACCTAATGGAACCTATCTCCAGATTGAGAGGTGGCCAATGAGGTACCTAGTTCTAGATTAAGAGGTAGACTAAAGTTAACTACAGGGAAAAAACCCTAAGAGAGGGTATACCAGAGGTTGAGTAAAAATGGTTGAGAAGTTATAAAGAAAACGTAAATTTTGTCTTGTAACTAATTATTTTTGTTGTTATGTTGTTACAAGTATATGCAAACTTTTGGTTCACCTACATACCAGTATAATTTTTTATATTGACCGACATTTTGTTTGTCATAATTTTAGGATAATTTGTTGTTTTGCAACTATGATGAAACCGGATATACAGAAAGAAGGCCCAAGATGAATAAACATATTGTAAACATGGAGGTTATAGTTATATTTTATTTTATGTTGCATCTTTATATATTCCATCAGTTTCGTACCAAATTCCTTTTGTTAGTAAAATTTATTAATTATTTTTGGTTAATTACTAAACCTGCGATCATGTATTAGTGATAATGGCCCTTGCCCTCTCGATCCGCCTAAATAAGTTATAACAGGGGTAGGGGTCATTAAATTTGTTATTAGAGCATGGTTTACTCTTTAACCACTAATAGTTATTAAATTTTACAAAGTGTATAGTACACAAAGTGAATTATTAGAGTGTTTTCCAATGGCAATGGTGTCTAGAAAGGACTATGACTGGGGGTTGGTAATATTTTCCTCCACATCACTAGTCAACTTACGAGGACTCCTTGATCCGTGCTTCCATCTTAGCCAAAGTATGATAAATTTACTTCAAATAACATACCTCAAGGATTTATCATCTATCTTCATCAATTCTGTAGGAAAATATGACATCAGATAAGCACATGAAATAAAAAAATTATTGACATATTTCCCATTAACCAGTGGATCACGTCAATAACTATACAATGGAAAGAATGCTTTCACAAAGATAAATGTAGTCCTCGTGCAAGTCCAGTGACAATCCTCATTGATGTACATGCACACTCTGTCTTGGACAGTGTCTGTGTATCTCCTAGTTGCATCAGATCTCATCTAATTGCTCCTCCATGGACAACAGACTCGAACATCATCGTCCATAACAACTCATGTCGTCATCTACTATGGCTGACATCCTCCTCCTTAGCGACAATAAAAGGACACCTTGCCTCTAGAGAAGTCCACACATACCAACTGGAACTCTTGTCGTCCTTCTAGAACAGACAGGAAGGAGTTGTCCCTCCCATTGGTATACTAGTCACCAACTTGCTCTCCCACAACAATGATCCTCAATTGTTTCTCTCCCATAGCTATCCTCCCTAGTTGGCTAGGACTTTCGTGGGCTCTCTCGGTTACCACAACCAGAGAGGACAATAATTATTAGAGCAATTGATTCTCAGTTGTATGTTTTATTCTCTAGGAATCCCCCACTACCCCTCTATTATAGTAGAGGCTAGGGTTAGGGTTCGCAGTCTGTGTGGGAGTAGAAAGGTCCAGAAGATCTCGAATTTTCACAATAATTCTAGAATATTCACAACCTATGACAATCAAAATGGCCATAAGGAAGACCTAGATGGTCGTATGGCATGCAAGAAGATCATCTCACACTGTGATACAAGCGTTTCGTAGTTTCCTAGTTTTGTACTTATATTAGCCATTCAATTATACTTAGTGTACATCATGATGCCAGCCCCAATCCTATATGTAATCGAATTACACCCCCAAAATAGGTGTTTGGTGCATGTGAGATATGAATCTCACACCACTTGAGACAATCATCTCACACAAGTGAGACAGGTGTATCGCAGGCCTGGTCAGGATGAATTCCGCCAATGCACAATACAATCAGCCTGACACTCCAAACGGGAGTCTCAACACTTGAACTGATCGTTTGGTAGCCTAGTCAGCTGATTTGTTGTGTGAATGAATACCTAAACACTTTAATCATCAATCCAATCATCATTCAAGATTAAACTCCTCTTCTAGATGAATTCGTATGTGTGTGAGCATATAGGACCCATATTACATTGGCAGTGAATCTCAGTAATAACTTATGACATCACAAGAAATGAGTGGTGCCTAGTCACACATAATTGCTACCCAAGTAAATGGAAAGTTGGAGAACAAATTCAACCTAAAATTTGTGTATGGTGTTTTAGTTTTTGTATAGTTCCTTTTTCACTAATATCCAGATTAAACTAGAGGCATGGAGTAGTCATCTTCATTATTATTCAATCTTGTTTCTTGAACTAGAGAAGTCTGTTTGAGATGTATGTAACCTCAATATTGCATATTGACTCACATGTATGTGGCCACACATTTCTCAGTCTCCCTAATCAAGAGGCCTTATATATCATACTCCCTCCGGAGGGACAAATCCCATCTCTATCACTCATAGTCAATCTCCATGTGTCACATTCACCCAATCACCACCTTCATAACAACCCAAGTTTTGAGATTGTGTTTGATGATGTCAAAGCACATTGAACGACATGTGATGAGTGTAGTGATTTCAAATTTAAGAATGACAAGCACCACCATCACTATAAGATGTGATTCTAACTTACCAAATTAAGGTTTCCATGTATCACTCTTATCGTGTGACTGTATGATACACTATTTTCTAACATGTATCTGTGTGCTTTGTTTGATATCTCCATATCATGACTAATGAGATTTTGTCATCAACCAACTCACACTCTGATGTTATGTGTCATTGTTTTCTATTTACCTTCCACAATGACAACCGATCATGGACATATCAAGAATGCATATACTCCTAGCATCTTTATGATCTCATTGTTTAGGTCCTCAACCTGAAGACATACGTCATTGAGTAATATCATTCTATTATTTCATTATCTCATAACTGAACAAACATAATAAATTGGAAGCTTGCCTTTATTATTAATCAAATCATTTGCATTTTTGCCATTACGATCATCATATGATTGGCTCACTGGGCATACATACAAAAAGTACTCCCACTTGCATTTAGATCCAATCACCCATGAATCATATCCCGAGTAACATGCATGACTATCATGCTTCTGCTGTGAAAGTGATTTAGTAGTAGACTTAGCAACATTTGTTTCAAGTCAATATTATGCAATTTTTAACATATCTTCATTGTTCAACTATTCATATGAGATGGAAGTGTTGTAGTATGTTATATAAGATTCCCAACCTAACTCGTTCTCCATTGTTGTCATCAATATTTTTACTGTGTCATCAATAGTTGGAGCCTCACACAAGTTCACCCATATGAACTTCTTGATCCATACAATATCATGTATTATTCTCATAACACATAGACACTCAACTTCTTTTTTAGATTTGAACAACTATCATTAGCTCATAACCATTCTAGCTTACAATTCTATTTTAATGTCAAACACTGACTTAGATTGTGATCCATTATTTGTTTGTTTGGAAACTTGCATCATTGTAACTCCTTACACCCAACTCTTCCTTATTACCATGATGATGGAACAGATCCTTTTAGTGCTTCACAAGCACCCTAGGATGTTCTTTGCGGTAGTCCAGTGACTCTCACTGGCATATGACATATACCCTGTTGTCATGTCCAATACATACAAGATTGCTAGGTAGGTATATATATGTCTTCTCATCATGTCCAATACATATGAGATGACTGGATATCCTCTTCTCATGTCCAATACATATGAGATAATGGGATATTCTCTCATCATGTCGAATACATATGAGATAATTGGATAAGTAGATAACATTGCACTGATAGATCTAATTGCGAATACATATGGAAACTATCCCTATTGTTCATAAGAATTGGAACATTAGGCTCCTAGGAGACTAAATCCATGGAACATGGATACATTATCTCTCATTGAGTCTTGCATGTTGAACCTTTTCAGCATATTGCCAATGTGTGTGCTTCTCTTTAGGTAATGAAGCTTCTCTAATCTATCTCTATAGATCTCAATTCGTATCGCGTATGATGCCTCACCTAAACCCTTCCTATAAAAGGTACTTTCCAGGCTAGGTTTTAACATTTGGAGGATAAGGATGTTAATCCCCATCATCATGTGGAATATAAGTATCCTCCCACTAAATCTTTTGTAATCACAAGTTTCATCATCATTTTGACATAAGTCAAACTCTTTGACTGTCTTGTCAAAATAGAAGATTCCAGCTCTGAGAAGCTTGCTTTAAACCATAGATTGACCTTTCTAGCTTATAGACTTTATTTGCATTCTTGGATTTATTAAACCTTTAGGTTGTGTGATGTACACATCCTCTTCATTATTCCAGTTATGATAGGAAATTTTAACATCCATATGCCAAATCTCACTATTCTTAACAAGTTGCACCAACAAGCATGATCTAGATGGATTTAACCATGGTAACGGGTGAGAGATTTCGTAATGTTGAACACCTTGAACTAGTTTGAAACTCCTTGTAACTAGTTTACCCTTCCATGTTGTTCTTCTTGCAAAGACCCAAATGCACCTTGTAGGTTTTACCCCTTTAGGTGGATCCAACAAGGTTGTACCTTGTTGATCTACATCAAGTCCATCTTTGATATCATCGACTTGAGCCATTTTTTTTATTTTAGTCCCTCAATAACTTCTAGGTAGATAGTTGACTCATCATATATAATCAAACCACCACCTTCTTGAAGATATCATAATCCTTCAAGCTCGAGGTGTGTTCTAGTAGACCTATGAGGGTTTGTGTTACATAAGGAACTTGAGATTTCACAACAACTTGTGAATCTCTTTGTTCCAATTTTACCTATTTAGGTTCAATGTTTTATTGTTTGTCTGAAACATTTTTAGTTCTACTTTCACTCGCATTGATTCCTTTGGAAATAAGTTACTCTTTAGGAATACAGCCATCCTGATCAACAAATAAATTGGTTGTAAGATTGGTATAAGAGTAGTATCTAACAAAATAACATTTATGTGATTTTATAGAAAAAGATTTTAAGAAACTATTTTTCTTATATAAGCATTCATCATCTAATCACTATAAAAACATATCAGGACACCTCCTATTCCATATCTCATATGGTGTCTTTTGAACCATTTTAGATGATACATTGTTTAGTGTGAAGCATGTGCCAAAAACGAAATTGTAAGATCAGCTAGATTTTAATGATAACTCACCATAACTTAGTTGGGTGTGATACCTTCAATCTGATACATATTATGTTCCAGGTGGAGCTCATTGTAATACACTATCATAGTCTCTCCAGAAGGTCCTCAACCTCTGGGTTCAAAGTATTTCCACATCGATCATATCGAATTATCTTAATAATTTTACCAAGTTAGTTTCATACTTCATTCACAATCTCCTTGATCACTTCAAGTGATTTAGATTTGTATTTATTTAAATAAAAACTTCCATATCTACTGGTAACATTAGTAAATATATAATGATGTATTAGAAAATACCTTTAGCATTTATTCTAATAAGTCTATATACATCAGTGTATATGAGTCCTAATAGAATAGTTTCTCTCACACTACATTTAGTGGAGATGCTTTCATCATATTGCACAACAAATAAGATATGCATGTCACTATTGGTTCAATAACCAAAAGAGTTTTGATAATCATCATATGGTTTCTGGAGATGCATTTCTCATTTAAGTGTTCTGGATGACAATGCTATAGGTATTCAATGTTTGAGTTATCAAGTCATTCAATATATATGTGTCATACACATATTTGTATTTAGAACTATCATATATGGTTTGTGAGATATGTGGAATTTCCATAAAATATCATATCTTTAAAATGAAACATAGTGTTCTTGTCACACAAGACATGATGTTTTCATCAATGGCAAGTACATGATAGCAATTCAATAATTGTATTATGTGCCCATGAATGACATGTTGCAACTGTAGAGTATGAAACCCTTGCTCCATCAGTTCTAGCTTACTTATTCTCAGGTCCTGAAGTAGAGATCTCTATCTCCATCTTCTTCCTAAGATCCTCTATAAGGAGGATAGTTTTTTCCAATGTCCAGACAGGTGACAATGGTGGCATTTTATTTCCTTAATCCATTAAGTGAAAAGGACATCTTACTTTTCATTCATCATTCTCCATAAATTGAGTGCAGAAGACATGGACATCAACTTAGCCTCATATTACTTCTTGGCCTTGTCTTTGCCCTAGGACTCACTTCCGTTGATACCATCATGGTTTTGTCCTTCTTCTTCCTTTATTTGGCATCAACATGCCAAGCTTTTGATAAACTGAGTATATGATTCATGTGACATTTTGTTGAATCATATCTATGGTCAACGCTTTACCTAATTGAAACCTCAGTCACTTCATATTCTCAATTATATTAAGTACATGGGGCTATACTGGATCTCCATCTGTCAGTTTGCACTCAAAATACACTTTGGAGACATTATACGCTGATTGGTTTACATTATTATTAAGATGTGCTACCATCTAGAAAATGTACATGTTATCATGTTGTTCATGCAACTCATAGTTCATACAACATAGCATAAAGTGCTCAATGTCGCTTCAACTAAGCATCTATTTTAGCCTAGGCGCATCTAGAGTTGGTTCCTCTAGCTCTGACCTTTTAAGGAGACAAAATTTTCACTCATGATTGAGAACACTACTCAAGGTCCTAAACCAGATGTGGAATTTTAACCCATTTTGTCATTCTTAAGGACTGATCGAATTTAAACGTGTTTTTGGTTGACATTTGTTTCAATAATGAAATATTGTAACTTTTCAAAATATTTTTGATATGTTCGATTTGATAAGTTCCCCATATTTATTAGGGCTTTAATTTAACTATCACTCCCACTATTTTATTCAAATTTATATCCCTCACTACCAATTCAGAAGATTGTAGTGTACAATCTTCTAGTGAATCAAGATCCAAAACAATTCAGTCAATAACCAACCAACGTTGGTGCTCATGATCAATTATTAAGGTAGACAACATTTGCCATTTGCATCTTATGTATATCTTGGATAGATGATATGTGCAACTCCTTACCATAATCATTTGCATGCTTCTAGGCACTTAATCCTATTAAAGTCACATAGTTAAGCTTGACCATAAGCCACCATGACAAAATATGCACCCTACTATGACAGCCCAACATATCTACCATCACACTTCCATGAGATAGATGGAACACCATGCTAGGGTGTGCCCACCCTTGGTTGATCAAGCTTTTCATGTGTGCTTCTTATGGAAAGCATATTAGACTTAATATTATATTGAGGGATTTTGTATAATACATATACATTAGTCAATCACCACATTTATATATTATGTATCATATACATGCTATATCCCACAACAAAAACATGCCATACACAAAAGTGATGGTCATGGCCAGCCTAATATAATTCCTTGGAGCCACAATGAATTCCCAAAATATAGGTCTACATCATATACAAAAATCTGTTATTGATAAAGATACATACTTGTCAATATGGGTTGACTGGTTCAACCTTTGAATAGGTCAGCTCACCTCTTGGCCGGTCAGTTGGTCACCTCTAGCTGGTTGTCAGACTCCTCCAAATGAGAGGTTATTTGTCTTGTATCTGATTGTTTGGCTCCTCAAAACAGTCATCTCGTCTGGTCCTTCGGGATCCTAGTCGACTCGCTAGCCGATCGTCTCAGCCCCGTCGTGCATACAGTTGGCGTCTTTCTTCTTCGTCAAAATAAGAAAGTTAACTATCCTAGTTTTACATAATTATTGAGAAACCTCAACTTACATTAAAGGGGACCAAAGGTAGAACAGAATAATACTTTTACATTTGGAAGATAAGAGAGACGCTTGGTTTGCACACCGAGATAAACTGGATTAACCAACCACACAACCATGCATAGATAATAGGGGTTATTACCCATAACCAAGCTACACATCCACCATCAAAACTCACTTTTATGGCGATGTGTGTAAATTGCATATATATATATATATATATATATATATATATATATATATATATATATGTACATACATTTACATATATACATACATATATATATATATATATATATATATATATATATATATAGATACATACATTTACATACATATATATATATATGTATGTATGTATGTATGTATGTATATATATATATGTATGTATGTATATATATGTATATATATATGTATGTATATATATATACATATGTATGTAAATATATATGTATCTATATATATGTATATATATGTATGTATGTATATATATATGTATGTATATATATATATTTATATAAATATATATATATATATATATATATATGTATATGTATGTATATGTATATGTGTATATATATGTATGTAAGATTCGCTACCCGTGCATGAGTTTTGTTATAGGAAGGCATGTACTTGTGATGAGATGGTCCAAATTTGAAATGAGATGACCAAAATTGTAATACAAAGACTCATTTTGTATTACAATGTTGTTACAGTCATAAATATATATTTTACTATTTCTAGACAGAGAATACAAACATCATGATGTATTTACAAAAATGAGTCTGTCTATTACAATTTGGACAGTCTCATTACAAATGCATACCTTCCTATTACAAAACTAATGCACGGGTAGCGAATCTTAGTTACCCGCACGGGTAGTGAAGATATACCCTTACATATATATATATATATGGGTATATCTTCACTACCCGTGCGGGTAACTAAGATTCGCTACCTGTGCATCAGTTTTGTAATAGGAAGGCATGCATTTGTAATGAAATAGTCCAAATTTGTAATAGACATAATCGTTTTGTAAATACTGCGTGATGTTTGTATTCTCCATATGGAAATAGTAAGATATATATTTATGACGGTAACAACGTTGTAATACAAAACGAGTCTGTGTATTACAATTTTGATTGTCTCCTTACAAATTTGGACTGTCTCATTACAAATGCATGCCTTCCGATTACAAAACGGATGCACGGGTAGCGAATCTTAGTTACCCGCACGGGTAGTGAAGATATACCCTATATATATATATATACCCTATATATATATATATATATATATATATATATATGTGTATAGAAATGTATACATATATATATGTATATATATGTATGCATATGCATATATATGTATATATTTATATACATGTATATATATGTATTTATATATATATATATATATATATATATATATATACATATATATATGTATGTATATAAAGGTATATATGTATATATATGTGTATATATATATGTATACATATACATACATATATATATACATGGAGTTGCACAAACACCGTCCAAGACAAAATGTGCATCCACATCAATGAGGATTGTCGATGGACCTTCTTCAGGACCAGTTATATCTTTGTGAAACCATCCTTTCTATGGCATAGTTTTGGTTAATGGGAAATATGTCACTAAAATTTTTGTTTCTGCTTCCTATCTGATGTCATTTTCCCTACAATGGTGTAAGATCCACGTCAATTAATTTTGTTTTGGAATAATTGATATGATCAGATTTTTTGTTTTCGAGTTTATTTATTGCTTATAATGTGAATATTTAAACTGGTTGATGTTCACAATTGACTAATCACCACATAAGAACCCAAACGAATATAATTGATATGATCGAATGTTTGGTTTTGTCGAGTTTATTTATTGCGTGCGATGTGAATTTTTAAACTGGTTGATGTGCACATCTGACTAATCACCACATAAGAACCCAAACGAATATGTATATATATATATATATATTTAGATATTTATATATATGTATGTATGTATATAGGGCCTGTAATTATTGCCCGCATGGGTAGCTACCCTCCCACCCTTCTGACCACTTTTTTTCAATTTTTTTTCACAATTGCATAGGAGAATTTTATCTAGCTCCCCAAAAAATTTCATCCAAAAATAATATCATTTGCCCCACCAAAATCAAAAAAACCTGTCATCATATATTTCTGATGTATATTTTTTACAAAGTTACTCTTTTAGTCGTGTAGTTACTTTCTTATCACCATAGTTACTTTTTTGACACCAGAATTACTTTTATGGCCAGAAGAGTTACTTTTTTGGCTACCGGGTAGCGAACTCCAGGCTACCCGTGCGGGCAATGAATAAACGACCATGTATATATATGTATATATATAAGTAGGGGGACAATTCTGAATGCTCCTTCAAGGATAGTAGGTGCAAACTTTATTGTCTGCAATAACTCCTCTCATCACGGACTAATGGCTAACGTCGTCCACCTTACCAAAAGGCAAAGGCCACCTCGCCTCTAGAGAAGTCCACATCGACCAACTAGAACTCCTATTGTCCTAGTAGAATAGACAGGAAGGAGTTGACCCTCTCTTTGATGTACTAGTCACCAACCCATTCTCCCACAACAATAATCATCAGTTATTTCTTTTCTTGTAGCTATCCCTCCCTAGTCGGGTATGACTTGCTTGGGCTCTCTCAGTTACCACAACTAGAGAGGAAAATACTTGTCATAGCAATTGATTCTCAATTGTCTATGTTGTGCTCTGGAAAGCCCACAATACCCCTCTATTTATAGTAGTGGCCTGGGTCAGGGTTCCCAATCTGTGCAGGAGTGGAAATGACCAGATGATATTGAATTTTTGCAACAATTCTAGAAACATTGCATCCTACGACAGCTAAAACGGCCATTTGGAAAACCCAGACGGTCATCTCGCACTATGAGATAGTCATTTTGCAATTTCCCAATTTTGTACCTATGTCACCAATTCAATTCCAATTAGTGCACATCACGACGTCAACACCAATCGTAGATGCAAGAAAATTGCACTCCTAAAATGGCCATTTTGTGCATGTGAGATGGGCATCTCACACCATTTGATATGGTCATCTTGCATAAGCCAGACGGGTGTCTTGCGGGCCAAGTTAGGCTGAATTCCAGCCAATGCACAATACAATTAGCCTGAAACTCCAAACGACAGTCTCAACACATGAACTGATCGTTTGGCAATCCAGTCAGTTGATTTGTTGTGTAAATTGAATACCAAAACAATTTAGTAATAAATCCAATGAACATTCAAGATTAAACTCCTCTTCTAGATGAGTCCCTATGTGTGTGACCATATAGGTCCCATATTACATTGGTCGTGAATGTCCATAACAATTCATTACATCATAAGCAATGAGTGGTGCTTAGTCACACATCTTTGCTACTCAAGTAAATGGAAAGTTGGAGAACAACTTCAACCTACAATATGTGTATGGTGTTATAGTTTTTATATAGTTCCTTTGTCACTGATATCCAGATTGAACTACAAGCATGGAGCATCCATCCTCATTTCTATTCAATCTTATTTTATGATCCAGAATAAACTGACTAAGATATATGTAAGCTCAATACCACATATTGACTCACACGTGTGTGGCCACACATTTCTCAGTCTTGTGAATCAAGAGGCCTTGGATATCATACTCCCTTATAAGGGAAAAATCCCATCTCTATCATTCACAGTCAGCCCCCATGTGTGACAATAACCCAATCATCACCTTCATAACAACCCATGTTTCGAGATTTCATTTGTTGATGTCAAAGCATACCAAATTACATGTGGTGAGTGCAATGATTTCATTTCTATGAACCAAAAGCACCACCATCACTATAAGACGTGATTTTGACTTACTAAATTGAGGATCCATGTATCACTCTTATGGTGTGTCAATCTAATACATTGTTCTCTAACATGTATGTTTGTGCTTGGTTTGATATCACCATATCATGACTAATGAGATTCTGTCATCAACCATCTGACACTCTAATCTTATGTGTCATTTCTATCTATTTACCATCCACAATAACAACCAATCAAGGACATAACAAGAATACATATACTCTTAGCATCTATATGATGTCATTGTTCAGGTCCTCAACCCAAAGACATTTGTCATTGAGTAATATCATTCTCTAGACATTTATTATGTTATTTCCTTATCTCATAACTGAACAAACAGAATAAATTGGAAGTGTACCTTTATATTAATCAAATCATTTACATTTGTTCCTTTACAATCCTCATATGATTGGCTCTTTGGGTATACATACCAATATTTTCCTCTACCCCCTTCACTCACAAAGCCCTAGGTTCTTATAACTTCTCTCTGCATATCTTTCTGAGTTATAGGGTTATGAGAACTAAGGATTAAGGCAACCTATGCCAAACAATAAAAAGCATGTAATCAAGATGTCACAGACATAATTTATGATGTTGTAATGCTCTAAACATTTAGACCGAATTTAAATACATGCTTATGTGTATCAGCATGGCTCATACCAAGACTGTTGCCATCTCTGTTGACACCCCTAAGGATAACTCTAAGGTTAGTCTCTCTCATAGGAAGAGAAGGTGTCTAGAGAAGAGAAGGAAGACTATGGAGGAAGAATCCTCCAGGAAGAGGAAGCGGCCTAAGGAAGTCTCTGAGGAAGGCTCAGAACCTAAGTGTGTCCCCTTTGAAAACCTGAACCTAGAGGATGACCATAAATAGGAGTCAATGGAGAAGATGAGCCCATGGTCAACCCTGTAACTAAATTTGGACCAGTTGTAGGACAAGTGATAGTCCATACTCTTGATGCCCTCTAGATGGAATAATAAAAGAAGTTGTCTGACATCATTAGTGCCTTGGCCCTCAAGGACATAGCCAAAGATGAAAATGGTGAGCCACTTCCAGTTCGTCCATGCCTCGAAGCCACCATTTTAGACTATGTGAAGCTGAACATTGAGAAGTTCTATGGAGAGACAAGACATAGGTTGTTGACAAAGCTAATGCCTGGCTTCTAGCAGTAGAGAATAGATTCCATGTGCTGGAAGTGCAGCTGAACAAGTAGGTCCCTTTTTGCACTCACCTCCTAGAAGGAGCACCCAAGATCTGGTGGGAGAACAACATTATGGGCCAAGACCTGAATGAATACCTGATGGCCTGGACTGATTTCATAACCATCTTCTCCTCTGGATTTGTGCATGTCTCAGCCAATAAATAGAACAAGAGGGAGTTCACCTACCCTGTTTTGGGAAATCTTTTTGTAGATAACTACACCCACAAGTTTCGCCTTTTGGAATGATTTGGTTACATGTTGAGTGAGGAAAGAAGGGTGGACCAATTTATGGAGCATCTGCATCCTACCATGAAGACTCATGGGATGGAAAGCAAACTGACAAACTTCACTAACTCTTACAACACCGCCCTAGACATGGAGAAGATGGTGATGCCTCCCTCAAACCCATCAAAGGGGTACTTAGGCTTCACTGAAGGTATTTTTGGCGCAAAGAATGACTATAGGAAAGGTCAAGGGTGCAACTATGCCAAAGGAGGACATGGAGGAAAAGGGAAATGTTGCAATGAGATTTGCAAACTAAGGTCCCACAATTGTGGAAGGTCACACCTAGGAAAGTGTCATTTCGATAAGAAGGTGTGCTTTTGTTGCCAGCAAGAAGGACACTTTTAGGCCAACTATACTCTACCTGACCTTAGAGTTTAGAGCCCAGTAGCAGCCCAACCTGTAGCAGTAACACCACCAGTGGCAGCAGGTGCACCAACTGAAGTCCCACCTACATGAGAGCGAAGGCAAGCTCGAGTTTTTTCCATCAACAATGAAGTGGCTCAAGCCAATGCTAACCATTTGACAGAGGGAAATAACCCTTGGAGTTTTCTTTCTTGTTTTAGCTAAGCATGAATTAATTTAACGTGTTATGAAAAACAATGTAGGCATGCTTGAGATCATGGGACACAATGTACTACTAGTACTTTTATTTTGAGAAAACTTGCAACTATGCTTCATTTGGACATCAAGGATTTAGGATATGTTTTGGGTATCACGACCCTGAGTGGTCGGATCTTTACATATCTCTTTCATACCCCAATTATACATGTCATGTATCTAAATAATGAGCTCCCTATCGATTTTATCCTTCTTGACATGAATGACTATGTGATAATTGGTATGGATTGGCTCTATACTTATAGGCAAAAGATCGAATGTAGGGAATAGAAAATAAGAATAGAGAGACCATGTCGTCCACCATTTACCATTAGAGGTAGGAAGGATGCTACCACCAGCATGTATGTGTCAGTCTTGAGGACAGAACAGATGATAGCCAAAGGTTGGCAGGCATTCCTAGCAGTAGTTATCAAGCCAGAGCCTAATGAGAAGTCTTTAGAGGAAATAGAGGTGGTCAGGGACTACGCAGATGTGTTCTTATATGATTTTCCTGGGATTCCTTTAGAGAGAGAGGTAGACTTTTTGATAGAGTTAGCTCCCTGGACAAACCCTATTTCTAGGGTACCTTATAGGATGGCCCCCGTTGAGTTTCTTGAGATGAAAGAGCAATTACTGGAGTTCTGAGTCAAAGGCTTTATTAGACCTAGCAGATCACCATGGGGAGCACCCGTCCTCTTTGTGAAAAAAGAAAGATGGGTCACATCAAATGTGCATAGACTATAGAATGATTAGCCAGGCTACCATTAAGAACAAGTATTATTTACCATGTATAGATGATTTGTTTGACTAGCTCATGTCAGCCCGAGTCTTTTTAAAGATTGACGTGAGGTCCAAGTCAAGAGTGAGGACATCCCAAAAACTAGTTTCTGAACCCATTATGGCCACTATGAGTTTGTGATTATGCCTTTTGGGTTGTCCAATGTCCTGAGTGTGTTTATGAGTATCATGAACACTATCTTCCAACCTTTTCTAGACTCATTTTTCATAGTGTTCATAGATGACATCTTGGTTTACAATGACAACTAAGAACAAAAAATGACCACCTGGGTAGATTCCATATATTCTGAGAAAATAAAAGTTTTATGGGAAATTTTCGAAGTACGCGTTTTGGATAGACCATGTCATGTTCCTTGGACACATCATATTCAAAGGGACCATCTCAATAGATCCTGCTAAAGTTTCGGTCGTGTGAGATTGGCCAGCAATGGAGAATGCTTCTGAGATTCACAGCCTCCTGGAATTGGTTGGATATTATCTGTGCATCATAAAAGATTTCTTAAAGACTGCTTTTCCACTCACCAAGCTTAACTGTAAGGCTGAGAATTTTCTATTGTCTAATTTGTATGAAGCTCAATTCTAGGAGTTTAAGGAAAAGTTGACCACAACTTTGATGTTGACACTACTATTAGGCAATGAAGGTTTTATGATCTTCACCAATGCATCAAAGATGGGTATAGGATGTGTCCTAGAGAAAAACATGCATGTTGTTGCTTATGCCTCCATATAGCTCAAGACAAATGAAGTGAACTACGCAACTCAAGATTTATAACTAGATCCAATTTATACAATCCCTGAATATTTGGCGACACTATCTTCATGGAACCACTTTTGAAATCCTCATCGACCACAAGATCTGGAAGTACATCTTGACTTAGAAGAACCTAAACTTGATGCAAAGGCAATGGATGGAGCATATGAAAGGATATGATTTCCCCATTTCCTATCACCCTGGAAAGGCTAATGAAGTAGTAGATGCTCTTAGGTGGCAATAAATTTGGTGTGTATCTATCTTATCTACATTGTGGAGAGAACTAGAAAAGTTTGTTGGGTGGACTCCACAGCCATTAGAAGACCGGATTTGGGTAACAAATGTTCAGATAAAACCAGACATGTTGACTAAGTTAGTAGTAGCCCTGTTAGCCAGCCCAGAGCTTGACAAGATGAAAGGTTTGTTGGAGAAACCTGATATACATTTCTTAATGGGAGTAGATGATGGAATCCACTACAAGATTCGTATTTGGGTTCCTAAAGATTCACCCTTAAACAATCATATCTTGTAAGAAGCTCAAGGTTCTAACTATACAGTACACCCTGGCACTACCAAGATGTTTAAATACTTGCAATGATACTTATGGTGGCCTGGAAAAAAGTGGGACATTGCAACATATATGTCCATTTGTCTCACATTCTAGATGTTGAAGGCTGAACATAAGCGACCCAGTGAATTACTGCAGTCAACTGAGATCCCTGAGTGGAAATGATAGCAAATCACTGAGGACTTTGTGGTGGGTCTCCCCAAGACAAAGAAAGGTCATGATGCAATATGGGTTGTGTTTGATCATCTTACCAAGTCAACATAATTCCTCACCTTAAAGATCATGGCCAAGGTGATAGACCTAGCCAAACCTATTTATTAGAGAGATAGTTTGACTGCATGGTGTTCTGAGTTCAATTATTTCTGATTGTGATCCTAAGTTCACTTCCAAGTTTTGGAAGCAAGTGCATGAAGAACTCGATACTAGATTAAGGTTCAACACAACTTATCATTCCTAGACTAATGGACATTCAGAAAGGATGATTCAGACTTTAAAGGATCTTTTGAAAGCTTGCGTGCTTGATTGGTGTTGATCATGTGAGCAATACCTGCCCTTAGTTGAGTTTTCTTACAATAACAACTACCAAGACAATACTGGAATGCCTTTGTATGAAGCTCTCTATTGGAGGTTGTGTCGTTCACTGCTTCACTGGGATGATGTCTATGAGGAGACCTTATTGCGGTGGGAGAAATTGTAATTGTATGCTAATAAAGTCACTTTGATCAAGAAAAGACTGAAGAGAGCCCAGAATTGATAGAAGTTGTATGATGATACAAAGTCGAATGACTTGTACTTCACTATGGGTGAGCATGTGTTTTTGAAAATCCACCCCTCTGAGCTATAGCTAAGAATAGATAAAAGTTGATTCCCCGATACGTAAAATTGTTTGAGATTTTGCAACAGATTGGTGAAGCTTCTTATCGGTTAGCCCTACCCCCTAAGTATAGTATGATGCATGATGTGTTCCATGTGTCCAATCTAAAGTGCTATGTGAAGAAATCAAGCCATGTACTAAGCATTGAACCTATTAAACTCCAAGGGAGGCTATCATACCATGAGTCACCTGTGAGGGTACTGGATACCAAGGTGAAAGAGCTCAAAAGTAAAAAGATAAAGATGGTAAAGGTTCCTTGGAAGCACCATGGAGAGGATGAAGCCACATGGGAGCTGAAGACAGACATGAAAAAGTCTTACCCTGAGTTGTTTACTTGATTAGTCGAATTTGGAGAGGAAAATTCCTATAAGAGGGGAAGGATGTTATAACCTCAATTTTTCTTGTATTGATGGAAATATAATATTCCAAATAAAAGGTATTTCATATGCTTCGTTTTCAAAGAATGGAGTCTTTTTGCAAAATTACCTTCAATGCATGATTTCGTGGTTTATACTATTTTAATAATCCAATAATGGATAAAAGGAAAAAAGGACAAGAAAAACCTACGATAACTAAAGGAAAAAAGAAATAGAAGATAATTGTGTATGTACGTGAGAATTGTGTAGAATTATCTAGGAAGTGGCTGACGAGCCTTAAATGTGGGTCCAAGAAAGGAATCATGTCTATGTTATCGGAGTTTAGAAATTTATAATACCTGAATGTTTAAGACACCTGCAACTAGAACATGGTAGAAGTAGTTCGGGGTCGAACACAGGGATAGGAATAACGGTGCTTCAGAACTTGAGTCTCACTTGTCTAAGCACATCAAACAGGTAAAAGGATAGGTTTGGTTGTAACAAGAAAGCACCATAAAGAAATTAAACAAAAAGGCTATCTCCAACTAGAGTTACTAGAAAGATTAAGATTTTAGGGTTTAGCAATTTTTATAGAGGTTTTAAATAACAGAATGTGAGGAGATAAAACTATAGTTGAGGTAAAGCACAAAGGAAGAAAAATTAGGCATAACAAACAACAATGGAAGACATCCTACAACCTCTTCTCTCAAAGAGGGTACCCCTAACTATGCACCATTTACCTCTGTCAAGGGCAGTGGTCGTAGATTAGAGTGGTAAGGTAAACCAAAACAACCCTGATCCTAGGTACTCTTATACACCCAGATCAAACTAAACTCTAGTGTTGCGACAGCCCCCACTCAAGGGCATCAAAACAGGAAACACGATTCGATAGCTAGTCAAAAGCACGACCCGAAAGAAGAAACTAGAGTTTAGATTCTATAAAGAAATCATCCAATAAAAAGGAACCATACACAGAACAACAAGAGATAAACTCCATAGATTCCATTAAGATTAAGGAGTGTCAAAAGGTTTAGTTACAATGCATAGGGAAATGAAAGTAAAATGCAGTAAAAAGGGAAAGATAAGCATTAGTCTCCTTGATTTAGGAAGACGATATATAGCAGTGGACCCCTAAGGGACTGCTAACCTAGTACTGGGTAGGAGCTCTTCCTGATACACCCGTGTCGGGCAGCCAACCCTCTCGGGCGACATGCGTGACGGCCAGGGCATATCAGGTAGAACTCCCTACCCAATACGGCTATGTTGGGTAGCCAACCCTCTCGGGCGATATGCCACAACAGTTAGTCTGTATCGGGTTCCGTATCGTTTCAGGTTAGGAATCGCTTAGGTTCTCAGGTTCCTTATTTTGGGTATAGAGGGGCGAGCCGTCTCAGGTTGAGGCCCATCTTGGGACCCGACAGGGGAGGCCTTCTTGGTCATATCGTGTTGTTGTGGCTATCAAGACAGGTTTGAAGTGAACTCCTCCCGCCCCTCTCGGGTTGGGGGTGTTCTCACCTAGTATCGCCCGACACACCTTGGAATGTGGCACACTAGCTCCTGATGTCTTTCTGGAGTTAGCTCTCATGGGATTTCGACCCGTCCCATCGGAGTCCTATAGCTGCTATTTATAGGCAGCAGCTGGTAGAGGTTGTGGTTCTCGTGGGGCCACATGTCCTTTATTGGCTCTGTTTTCATGGCTTCAGAGGGAGGGGTGGCATGTATGTTGCCTGACACGACTGCAACGCGTGTCGGGTTGCAAGCGAATCACTTGACCGTGTTGGGTAATGACCCTGGTGGGAAGTTCCGCCGATGAGTGCCTTCATCGTGTGATAGACTCCATCGGGGCGAGTCGTGGCAGGTAAAGCTCCCTGTCGAGTAGATGGCATATCACTCGTCAGGGCCCCTCATGTGACACGCCCATGTCGGGTTGCTTCAGTGATGGGTAGAGACCGTGACGGGTAAGTGGGAGTGTCGTGCAGTGAGTAAAGGGCTGGTTTAGGTGCTCATTGTAAGTGGGCCAAGACAGGCCTTTTTGCTGACTTTGGGTGGAAAAATGAGGGAAAACTCTACAAAAGATAAGAAAAGAGTTAGGAGCACAATGTGGGTTATTCTTATGCAAAAACAGGATAAAATGGAGAGGAAAATAGTTTAGAAGGCAGGTTTGATAATGAAATATGAGCCATAAATAGCCATAAAATGGGTGTTATCAACTCCCCCAAACTTAGCATTTTGATTGTCCTCAATCGATCTGTATTTAAAACATTGTTTTGCGGTAATTCTTGATAACCCGACATAGTCTTTGGACGAGGGGTTTGAGCGAGTTTTTGAGACATCCTTGAGGAGAAATACGTCTGGTTACGAACAACAGACTTTATTTTTTTCTGCCTTATTTAAACAAAAAAATTTCTCTTCAGCTTCGACGAGACTTTGGTGCATGATTTCGATATTAGCTTTCACACCAAATAGCTTTGGGGGTAGGGTTTTTGGGTAGGCTTAAGGCTTTTTGGGTTTTTCTTATTTCCCATCAGTCCATCCAGGTACGTGTCTGTTAATGGGAAAGTGGTCCATGTAGTCCAAGTCATTTGGCTTTAGAGTAGTGATTTCACATCCTATGTACCACTGCCCTAGATCTACCATGCCTAAAGGTGAGTACTTTTGGAAGGACATGTGTGTTTTTTTCCCATTTGGCACAACTCTCATGCTTTTATTCACTCTCATAAGGCTTTTCTCTCTTTTTGGGATTTTTGATGGGTAGGGAAACAAAAGGGGGTTTGCTGTTTGGATAACTTTTTCATTCACATACACATCTCTTAGCTGTTGTGAGATTATTTTTCAAAATTGGCGTAGAAAAGTTATAGTCTTTGTCGTTTGAGATTGCATTTTCAGAAATAACATAACAAAAACTTGCACCACCTTAGACATAGAGAAAACAAGCTGGGAGAAGTTGTATCAAGTTTTTACTATAAAGTGCCTTTGTTCAATTGTAGAGAGTCAAGGAGTTGTATATGCACTATATTGTATCAGACATGTATATATATGTACACATGAAAAGAAGAAAGGCAAAATGGGAGAGTTTTTAGTACCTCCCTCACTGATATATAGTTCCCCCCAAACTTACCCCACACTCTATCCCAGAGTTGTGAGATAGATAAGGTAGGGTAGTGATAAGTCAATGAGGGTTTAGCTGGTGAGCGCACCTCCATCAGATAGAAGCTTCAACACATATTCGTCGTGTTTTCTGTGGTAGTCGATGTGGTGGAGCTTGTTAGGTGTTTGTTGTAGCGCCATTGAGCTAGAGATCCATTCCAGCACATAGATGCTGCAGTCACTCCAGACGACGTCCTCTCCATCTGCCTACGATCTTAGGACCTTGTTCAGTAGCTTCTGGTCTCTGATCGTCAGGTATCTGATGGCTCGTCGGTCAAAGTCTACCATCTCGAAGGAGGGTATCTCTGACGGTGCAGAAAACATGTATGCCATAGAGCTCCTTCCTCTAGGGGGTGTCTGTCATTGACAGAGTATATGTCCCCCCTTCTCCCTCTGATTCTTCATAGGAACCCTCCTCTAGGCTGATGGATATGTCCATGTATTCATCTACTTCTAGGGAGGGCGAGTGAGTAGCTATACAAGTGTCGCGGGTGCTCTCGTATCCTACTCGAGTCTCGTCGACGGTTTTCTTTGTCGTTTCTTCCTCGGGCTTTGTGGAGGGTCCGCTGGAGGAGGAAGAAGATGACGTTCTCGAGGAGGATGTCGAGGATGATGGCTGGGGGCCGGGGCTGGGAGGAAATGGAGACCTCCTTGGCTGTCTTGAGTGGGGGTGGTCGTCCCTCTGTTTTATCCTCTCTTCGATGGTGTTGAGGCGTTGAAGCGCCAGCTGCATCATGTTATTCAATTCGTCTAGTTGGTCAGGAAGGCCAACTAGAGTTAGCAGTTGACACTCCTGCTCGCTCAGCCTCCTCTGGAAAACATTGAACTTGCGAGTTAGGGAAGCAAAAGTAACAAAGTGGTTGCTTGTTACTCTTTACCAAGGACCTACCCTAGTGTTGGAGACATTGTGGCTGATCGGCCTCTAGTCCTCGTTACGCTCCTCACGCTGGATGTTTGGCCCGAAGATTGTGTGTCTTCAAACAAGGTTGGATCCATCTATATTGTGCATGAGGGCATTTCTTCAGGACGGGGCGTCGGCTGCTTCGTGGATGCCTCTACCTCATCATCTTGTGGTGGTGGAGAAGGGCGCGGAGTGGGTGGATGCTGATCTTCCATCCGTCCCTCAATGTCCTCCTTTGCAGCGACTATCGGTGTCGTTGGAGGTAGCGTCGGCGTTAGCTGCACAACCCATATCTCCGCCTCTAGGAGCTTAGTGAATGCGTCATCGCTAGCGTTCAGTTGCATCACCACTTTAGGACCTACATCTGTTTCTTCTGTGGAAGCATCCTTGGGGGCTGTCATTATAGCATCCGCCCTGGTAGTGTCGATGACTTCAACAATCGTCGTTGTTTCCTCAGTGGCCGCGACACTTGTTGCTGTGGTGGGAGCGGCCGGCTCAACGGCAACAACAGCTGCTTTGGGGGCGGCTGCTACTGGTTCGGTAGTGGCAGTGGACGGCTCGGCGGGGGCGACGATCGTCACCACTTTGTCTTGTCGAGCGTCTAAGGGGACTGGCCTTCCTATCTCAGCCGCCCTCTCTTGTATTCTTATGGTGGCGGCATAAGAAGCTTCAACCAGCACAACTTCGATTTCCGCTGTGGTGAAGACTAGCTTCTCTATGTCGTAGTTGGTGCAGGCGTGGGAGCGACAGGAGAGTGTTCATCCTCGAGAACTTATAGAAGTAGAAGTGGCCCTCGTTTTTGATGATTCTAGCCCTTGTTAGAATTTGAGGTCGATCTTGTCGTCACCTCTCATCCTCGACAGGCTACGCGGTTCCTTGGGGTATCCTAACCCTACCGCGATTAGGTTCACTATCCCTCCCATGTTGTAGTCTTTGGTGGCATCCTTCACTGGATGAAGTTGGTTGAGAAGGAACCGCCCCAAGTTGATCATGCGTCCCTCCATCATGTGCCACATAAGGTGGAGCTCTTCAGTGTACAAGTTGCTCAATCTGTATTTGTTGAAGAGCAGACACACCACAACCTTGTGCACTATCCTCCAGAAGCATGAGTGCACCGCCACCACTTTGCTCCCTGGCAAGAATGTTGACTCACCGGTGATCCTCCCCCAGAGTGCGACCGGGTTGAACCCGTCGCCTTCAGTGATTCTGACACCGTTGTTGAGTAGGTCTTTCTCAGCTTCACTGGTGGAGAAGATCTCATTGAGCAACTTTTCAGATATTACGTGCTCAACGATGTATAGCCGCCCTTGCATTCTATCTGCCTTGCCGAATCTTTCAACTTATTCTATTGTGTTCTTCACTCGGCGGAGGGGCGACATGAACTCCTTCGTGACTTCTGTGTAAGAGGCGCAGTGGCTGAAGCATATCTTCCTCAGCCCGACAACCTCTAAGACATTTTCCATCCTGTCGAAAATGCCTATCTAGTAGAAGGACGACCAGTGGCAGAAACGAGTTGACCTATAGACTTTGGCTGCCAACTCTACGTGCCTCCGGCTCTGCTCCTCGTATCTAGGCACGAATCGGCCTGGTGACTGATCCAGAGGCACTAGTTCGGCTGCCGCAGTTGACGTCGTTGCTGGTGCTTCTACTACTCTGGGTCGCTTCTCGGCCTCAGACGGCCCTACTGTGTCTGGGTTTGGGCGCTTCTTCCCACTTGTGGTTGCTTCAGTTGTGACCTCGGGATTGATCCTACGACCATGTTTGTCTACTTGGATGATTGTCTGTTTGGTGCGGGCAATGTCTACAATGTTTACACAATAATAGGTAAGTAATGAGTTTACTAAATGGGTCGCCTAGCTTGATATCAGGTTGTAGACAAAGAGGGTTATGTCACCCGATACCAGATCGACGATACTCGAAAAATCAATACCGTTTTAGAGTTTATATCAAAAGTGTTGTCGTACGATACGATTTACCTGGTAGAAACAAGTCGGTATCGGGTGTATAGGTAATTAGTCTTGTCGCCCGACACCAGGTCTGGCCGACGCGGTAGGCCGATATCAGGTCGCCCCATCAGAACAAACCCTGCCTGATATGGACTCACGAGAAAAGGTGTCGCCTGATACGAGTCAAATCTCCATTGTAAACAAAACTGGGCGATAGGGGTTTTGCCTGATACTAGGTATCGTTCGGGCGACAGGTGCGTCGTGTGGTATTGAAAACCCTGATAAGAGAAACTCAACATGGGGCAAAGGGCGTTGCCCGATACGGGCATCGTGCAAAGTGTGTCGCGTGACACACACCTTGCGTGATATGCTTTGGGCGATGCACAAAATGAAAGCCTCATGCCCGACACGAGAATCGCTAAAAGAATAGCTACACGATACGTCATGCCCGACACGGGCTGCACGACACGATAGGGCGTACCAGGTTATACATGTATCGTTCGGAGTTGTCGTGGGCGACATGGGAAGTCGGGAAGGTTGGATGGCATGGGAGAAAAGCGAGAACAAAATGCATGATACGGGGGTAGGTGAAAAGTAAATGCAAGTGCCCAATACAATTAAACTAAAGTTTCTATATATAACCAACGGGAGTGGGGGTAAATCACATAAAATTGGTCATGTGTCGTGCGATAAAGCGCATCCATTTCTGTAACACTATAAAATTAGTCAAATCCACCACGTTGGGAAGTGATTTGCCTTCCTAAGCACGCTCTACGCCGCGCAAAACACATGTCACGTGAGCCAGGCATGTCGAGCGACACGCTCCACTTTACCCGCCAACCCGATACGGGAAGCCGATACCGGAGAAGCAAAAGGCGGATGGACGATACGACCAGGCAAAAGGGTGTCGGGCAGAGTGGAAACTGAAGAGGCGATCAACTATGGATGCCCAATACATAGAACAAAAAAGGGAAAATCTAAAAAAAAAGCAAGGCAAAGGGTAGAAAAACTAAAACTAAAGAAAAGAAAAATCATTGATTGGTAAAACATCAGTGGCCAATACTACAAAACATGCCTTTAGCGTCGGTTAATTAAGGGATTTAGAGTCGGTTTCCAAGAGACACCCAAGTGGGTGCCGCTTAAGGTGGACCCCTTCGGCGTCGTTTCCCAACTGACGCCAAAACGCTTCCCTCCACCGAAAATGCACCATCAAAGAGACTATAGGCGTCAGTTTTTTAAGATAACCGACACTAGAATGGTTACTGATGTTGGTTATTAAAAGAACTGACATCAAAACACTTCCCACCATCGAAAAATATGCCAGCAAAGGGCCTATAGGCATCGGCTTTGAAAGATAACCGACACCATATCAGGTGAACTGACGTCGGTTTTGTGCTAATAACCAATGCCATATCCCATGCCTGCCACCACGGCCGTGCTTCCCAGCACGGCCGTGGTTCCTGACCACATAGACGTCAGTTTTTTTATCAAAAACTTCCACCATATGTCTTTGGTGTCGATTTTTTTCAAATAACTGATGCCTATGTTATGTTTTTTTTTTCTTATCAGTTTGCAGGCATGCTGTATGGCTGGTCAGCAGGATGAGAACCTGCAGTTCAGTTCTGAACTGTAGGTTTATGACATCCATTGATATCAGCCAACAGCAGGCCACAAACGTACAAAATTAACAAGATGGATAATATTATATATATGTGATTCACACACATGTATAAGCACATTTAATTCATATTATTTTTTCATCACACACATTTAGAAACCAGTAGCAACCTGCAATTCCATTCATTTCATCTCTTTTCACATTCAGACACATGTAGAAACATTTATGTATTGATCATCTTCACACGCATATGAAAATTCATAAAAATTCATTCACAATCACACAAAAATAATTATGAGAACAAAGTTATTCTTTATTCATCATTGTCACCATTGTCAATAAAATTATATTTAAAAATTCCCACTCTTTGTAGGGATTTTTCCCATTCTTCTCTTACAACATCTAATTCATCTCTCGTATAGGGAGCATGTATATCGAAATGCTTTCCACCTGTGTTGAAGTCAACAGTTTTAAAGACCTGCAAAGAGAATGACGTATATATATAACTAATAATATATAATGAGATTGATATATTTCATATTATCTAATGAGACTATGTATAATACCTGATGTATCTTATCAATTTCCATTACGACATGTTTGATGATTAGGTCCATAAATAGCATCACATAGTAGGCACATGCCAAACTGTTGTCTTGTGTAGCACACTATAAATTGAAACATACAAAATATTCAAAAATAAAAATAAGCACAATTTACATAAATAATATATACATTGGAGTCAGGAAAATACTTTCACATTCTCCCAAATTAGTGACAGATCCTTTTTCCTGGGGACCTTTCCTCCAACTTTTTTGTACACTTGTAATGCCCTACATATGTTAATGTAACCCATTAAATTGCATAATTAAATAGTAATGTAGTAACAGATGTTAACAAATATTAAAACATGAAATATTTCTCACGAGAATAATGGCCTTTTAATTGCATATCCATACAATGTATCCAACTCATTCCCCGTAGGATCTAGATAATAGACAGTTAACATTTTGGGGACAATAACTAGTAACTCCCAATTCTTACGACTACAGGTAAGAAAGTATAAAATTAATAACTCAAAATCCATAATATAAATGTAATTTTCTTAAGTCCAAATTATAAGCAAAGTAAACTTACTCGACATTGAATGGAGCTATTATCACCGTCTGATTATTTTTACCAAAATATTGAAAAGCATCACAACAGTATGAAGTAACTGAATATGGGTCTATGTCTACAAGACTAATCAAAGATGGAACCAAAAATCCCACATGGGAAAACCCAAAATCTGTACATATCTTATGTAAGTGGCTGCAAAACATGTATTACATATGCATTAATATATAAGAAACAAGATCACTATATATAAAACAAGGTATATGGATGTATAAACAAGATCTCACCATATCCACAAGTCTATCATAGATGTGTTCAGCCATTCATAACTAAACAACTCCAAAATATCTTGTATAAATATCTTGTTTTTGTATGATTGACCTGCATTAGTACCTATGCATTAATACGTACATATGCAGAACTTATATTACATATGCATTAATACATATGCTAAACTTATATAAATAGATTGTTATCGTGTGATTTACCTACATCATCCTCCAGAATAGTAACAATTATAGGGAAATTTAGATCATGTTCGCCAATCCATACTGCCACACCCCTACAATTAGGACCTATCGAGGCGTGTAGGTCCCTTGGAAGCCAACTTGGTTGTCGAGGAGGTGGAGGCAGAGATGTAGCGGGTCTCATCTTTTTAACCTGTATAAATAATTTCATATCAATTGACTCATATATACACACTAACAAATTAAAGTAATGGAAATTTATCATACAATATCAGTATAGATGACAATATCACTCCTCCTACTGCCTCACCAAGTCTTTTAGCATCTGGGTGTGCATGAGGCAATGCAAGATCCGTCCAGTCGGGGAGTACATGTATCGGGCTCACACGTACCACACCATCTGGTACTGGATAGCCATGAAACATGCACCCTTTAAGGGGTGGGTAAGCTGACGCCTTTGCAATGATATATTCTTGACTTTTTAGTTGACATGGCTTCAACCCCTACAAATTTACATAAAGAATGTTATATGCATATATTCACAAACATATCATCTTGAACAAACTAGCTATTATGTCATAAAAATACTTACAGAGGACGTGATGGGTGGTGGGTCTATAAGATTACTCCCAACCTCTACAGTACGAGCAGTAGGAGAAGAGCGGCCTACCACAGGTATAGTTTGAGTGGCAGTCTGAGATGCCTGCCACTTGCTAATTGCTTCATGGTGTCTCTTATCAAGTACTTCCTCGACTCTCCTATCAATTAAAAAATCTACCTATACATGGATAAAAGAAACACTAGCTTCTGATTATTGAATTCCCTTTCACAATAACATTCTAAAATAAGAATAGGTTACGTCAACTTGTAAAAGTCCCGCTTTTGGGAAAGGTTTGCGCTGGGATGGCCCAAAGAACGCTTTGATGCCCACACCAACACCTGCACCCCTAAATAGGATGCTTTGGGTTACCCAGAGCAACTGTCAGTTCATCCCTTGTGCCCTGAGGGATGAACTTACCTTCCTTCCTCTACTCATGCAGCTCCCGCTAATCACCATTAACAAAAATTAGTAAGTAAACATAACAATAATCAATATCGATCGATTGCTCTAAGAGTTGATTTTTACCATTTTTGCAGCCGCCTCAGCAGTTGCGGGCTTCGGTATGTCTCCCTTCTTATTTTTGCCTCCCATCTATCCACACATCATGGCGAGGCAGAGGTGCGGGAGCTGTAGTAGAGGACTCTGTAGTCTCCTGAGTAGTAGTAGGCTGAGCAGACTCATTCTGTAGTCTTTGGCGAACTCCTACATATCCTCTTGGACCCATTGTGTGGTCGTGCACATTCAGTGCACGCCTTGCTCATTGAGCATCGCTTAATACCTAAATGTTAATATTGAATAGGTGAATACATAAAAATGTATATTAATTAAATTTGGAGTGGCGCTTAATACCTTAAATTCATCTGTTTTTCTTTGGAGTGGCGCTTAATACCTTGAATTCATCTATTTTTATTTGGGTAACAAATGCCTCCCGGTCTTTGGGATCCAGGTAGTTCCATTGCTGTGTGGCTTCCTTATGCCTATATTTATTTTTTTAAAGAGAATCCAAACAAAAATTATTAGTGTAGAGTTAGTGAAATAGTGATTAATGTCAAGAATTGGAAATCAATCAAGAACCACTTCTGAGCATCGCGTATGTAATCTCAGGTGAGATTGGTCCTATAGTTCCTTAGGACCCTCCCACAGCATTGCATCACACATTTATGATGCAACTTTTCATCCAGATCAAATATGCTCTACAAATTAAAGAGAATTTCTATTAACTAGTATCCTAAAAATTAGTAATCTACACAATTAGAATTACAAATAATAATAACTCACGCATAGTTCCTTCCATATGTGGTCTTTCTTCCCCTTAGCAACTTTATGCCAGGATTCTAGGATAGGACTGCAATTGTTGCGAGTAAGAACCCCAAGATATGAAACAAATGAGTTGCGGTTCACTCCATATGGATTTCGTACATGATCGAAATCCACAGCCAATTTGGGTCCATTGCCCCTTTGCTGTATTAACTTGTTCATCATTGTGATGCCCCTCACTTTCTCAATTTTCTTTTGCTGCTCATCAAGTGTTGTAATTTCTTCAAGGGATACATCACCAACCTAAATTTGATAAAAAACAAACTTACATGATATAAATATAAATGAACATATAGATAGAAACCTCAAGGATATATTCTTAAAACTTACTTTGTCAGGCGACGCAAGCACGTCCTCACCCTCATGGTGATCATCAGTACATATGTACTTAGAGAACAAATGGGGAAATGCTCCCAAAATTTTCTTGAAAACCCAATACACATTATACACTTACACCCTAAGTGAGATTAGGTGTTCAAGAACAATCCCAAACCGGGGACTATCTAAGATTTACTCCTAATGAGTAAATCTTGGACGGGTTTCTAGGCCAACAAATACATGTGTTGTCATTCTTATACCTACAATCCCAATTTCATCATCCATATCCTATGTTTTGTGTAACATTATTTAATCATGCCTGTCATTAAATACTAAATAGTAAATTAGTGATTGCCATACTGCTAACAAAAAGAAATATTACTCAACAATCAAGCATTTTGAATAATATTTCATTATATAGAAATTAGTTGTTTCAAACAAACATGATATTTGTGTGTACTATCACATTATATTCAGTAAGAACTGATAACTAACAAGCAGGTATTGTAACATGTTAGAAAATTATAGATCATCAGATTACTTTATAAGTTAGTGAGTACTAACTCATGTTATATTGTACTGCAATATTGAAATATTATATCATCATATGAAAAAAATTACATATCATGCAATTCATATACTTGCATTATGAGTATATGAAAGGATTACAGAGCATCAAATTACTTACTATACAAGTGAAACACATGTTACTTTACAAAACTAATACACTCCAATATGGTACCGATACAGACCATGCAATTAGTAAAAATGACAAAATTACAGACCTTCAGAAAACTGAGTCTACCAGTAAGTGTTGATGGATGTTACTTAATAATATTAATTTACTAAGTAATAATATTAGCTAAATGTACTAAGGGTTAATTTGGTTGGGTGTAAAACCAACTAAAAATATGAATTCTAAAATAGGAAAATATCAACAATGAGTTGCAATGGTAATGTTTTTATTTGGTTTCAAATAGATGGAATGTATGTAGTTGGTTTGTTAAAATTTGGTTGGATGCAATATTGAAGATCTGATGGCCTACTAATAATCCTACTAACAAAGATACTTCTAACTGCACATTCATTTTCCTCAAAGAGACAAGCATGTCCCATTTACAACACACTAAAGAATTCAATTGTGCTTTATCTATAGGTGGTGATGAAGATTTCCTACTAAGTGCATCTGCCACTACATTGGCTTTCCCTGGATGATAATCAATTGTACAATCGTAGTTCTTGATTAATTTCATTCAGCGATGTTGTCTCATGTTCCACTCATTCTGTGAGAAAATGTATTTTAAGTTTTTATGGTCTGTGAAGATCTGACATGTTTCTCCATAGAGATAATGCCTGTAGATCTTTAACACATGAACCATTACAGCTAATTCTATATCATGTGTCGGATAATTTTCCTCGTGTTACGTATGCTATCAGGAAGTAAAAGAAAATACATGATCACTCTGCATCAGCAAACAACCTAGACCATTCTTATAAGCATCACAGGAAAATAACATATCCCCTTCCCTGCTCAGGAAGAACCAACATAGGTGCACTAGTTAACCTTTCTTTCAACAACTGGAAAGAATAATGACACTTGTCATCCCAAACAAAAGGTACTTCCTTCCTAGTCAAATTTGGTTAGGGTAATGTTACAAAACTAAAATCTTTAATAAACCTTCGGTAGTAACCTCCCAAACCTAGGAAACTGCGAATCTCAATCGATGCCTTTGTCTGTTCCCACTCCACAACAGACTCCACTTTCTTAGGATCAACACAAATACCTGAAGTGGTTATAACGTGTCCAAGAAAAGACACTTCTTACAACCAAAATTCACACTTATTGAATTTAGCATATAGCTTATGTTGTCTCAACAAAGTCAAGGCTTGACGAAAGTGTTGTTCATGTTGTTGACCATCTCTACTATAGATCAAGATGTTGTCTATGAAGACCATTACAAACTGATCAAGGAATGGCCAAAAGATTCTATTCATTAGCTCCATGAATGCAGTACATGCATTAGTTATTCCAAATGACATAACTACAAACTCATAATGACCATACCTCCTTCTAAAGGATGACTTAGGTATGCCACTCTCCTTGATATGTAAATGATGGTATCCAGGCCTTAGATCTATTTTGGAGAACATTGTTGCACCATGCAATTGGTCAAAGAGATCATCTATCCTTGGCAGATGATATTTGTTCTTTATAGTCACCTTGTTAAGATATCTATAGTTTATCATAATCTCATAGACCCATCTTTCTTTTTAACAAAAAGAACTGGAGCACCCCATGGTGAAGTACTCAGTCGAATGAAACCCTTCTCAAGCAACTCCTGCAACTATTTTTTGAGTTTTGTCATCTCAGCTGGTGCCATCCTATAAGGTGTTTGGCTATGGGTTATGGACCCAAACTTATATTAATCTTGAAATCAATCTCTCTAGGTGGAGGAATGTTTGGAAATTTTTTAAGAAACACATCCTTGAATTCCCTGACAACAGGAACTTTAGATCGACTAGGACTTTCTACTTTAGTGTCTACCACATGTACCAAGAATGGAAAGCATGCTTGTCGCATCATCCTCTCTGCTACCATTGCTGACACTAGACAGATTGGAAGTGTAACGTCCTAGGATTTGAGACCTCAGATATGATGATCTGAAAAGGAATGATTGAACTACCCATAACACCAAGGTGGACCTACTTTTCTGGGAGCCCATCACTAAAGAACTCCATAGTTAAGCGTGCTCAGCTTGGAGTAGTACTAAGATGGGTGACCAGTCAGGAACTTGATCCTGGCTTGCGCATCAGTGAGGAAAAATTACGTAGTTAAAACTAGTGGTGGTTTGTGGGGCCAGTTGCCATTCCTGAAATCTACTAGATCCTTGGGCAGTGGGCCCAAGTGTTACAAATGGTATCAAAGCCATAAAACCTCCAGTAGGTGGGGCCCACATGGGCATGTGGCTTGCCAGTCTTGAGCCGTACAGTCCAGACATCTAGGAAAGGGCTATCTATGGTGATGTAGCCACCATTGCGCTGGTATTCCGTGATCAGGAGCTGGGTGTTCATGGGCCATGTTGGGTTTGCACTAAAATGGGGAAATATTATGAGGCCATATAGTTGAGCCTTGACAAGGACATCAACAGTCTAAGTGGGGGAGATTGTAATGTGTCAAGATTTGAGACCTCAAATATGATGGTCTTAAAAGTAATGATTGGACTACCCATATCACCAAGGTGCACCTCCTTTTCAGGGAGCCCATCACCAAAGAACTCCATAGTTAAGCACGCTCAACTTGGAGTAGTACTAGGATGGGTGACCAGTCGGGAAGTTGATCCTGGCTTGCACTTCAGTGAGGACAAAGTGTGTAGTTAAGGATGGTGGTGGTTTGTGGGGCCAGTCGTCATTCCTGAAACTCTACTACAGCTTTGGGCAGTGGGCCCGAGTGTTACATGAAGAATCTTTCTATCCCCCTAAAAAACCCATGTCTTATCATCATTTGTGAACATAGCTTGCTTGGAACCACAATCCAAGACAATCTTATACTTCTCTAGGATATCTATCCTGAGAATAACATCAAACTAGTGCATCTCAAGTGGTATAAGATCCACCTAAATGTTGTGTTCTGAAAAAGTAAGAACACATGGAAACCATACCTCCCGCAACACTACAGATCCGACTAATGAAGTTTCTAATAATAGATTATCCACTCTTTGAGTGATAGTTATATTGCAGTCATGAATCACTTCTTGAGTGATAAAGGAATGTGTAGCACCCAGATCAATTAAAACAGATACGAAATAGGATGAAGACATAATAGAATGAAACAATTCCATCTAACATGTCACGACTCGTGGATTGACCACTACCTTTGGTTGATTCATAGTGTAGAATCTCATCATTTCTTGTTGTCAAACTTGTGCTCTGTTGGCTAGTGCAGATGATCATGCTTAGGTGCTTGGGTACGTCCTCATGTGCCACTACTAAACTATTGTCTCTGAGAGCCTTGTTGACTCTGCCTTAATGGTTGTGTTACTTCCATGTCCCTAACTGGGCAATCCTTTATCATATGTCCTATCCGCCTACACCTACAGCAGACTTTGTCCTCCCTTTGTGACCTTGATGGTCCTATTACTGACATCGATGCTGAGCTATGGGCTCAACTTGGAAGAAAACTATGGCCTCTACTTCTACTAGATGTCCATTACGTCTGAGCACTGAACCTCTGTGGTTCTACTGGTACAAAAAACCTTGGTTTCTTAAAGCTTCCAAACATGTGATCCTAAAACTATTTAGGTACTTTCCTACTATTTGCTTCACATTTCTCAGTCACATACCTCTCTATCCACCTAACTGACTCTACAAAGGTAGCAAACCTCTCTCTCTTCTCTAGAGCAGGATACAAGTGTGCTTAATTTAGCGTTCAAACTCTTCTAAAAATGATGAATCCTCTCCTCATATGTAGTAGCCATGTGTAGATAGAACCGTAGCTCCATAAACTTAGCTTCATACTCACTATTCTTCATCGGTCCTTATCTAATCCACTCGAACTGCAAGATCTTCTCATCCAGGAAAGTCTTTGCAAAATATCTATTGACAAACTCTCGTCAAAATTCCAGCCATCTGACCTTAACACCAGGTCTTTCCTCTTCTTCAATGGCCCACCAATGGCCAACACTTCCTTTTAAAAGGTACACAACATGTTGAACTTTATCAGCCTCTAGAATACTAAGGATCCTAAAGGCTTTCTCTATCTTAGTAAGCCATAAATATTCATCTGATGGGTCAACTGTACCAGCATATTCAGTGGCTCCTACCCGGCGTAACCGCTCAAATGTCTTACCATATCCATGTCCCTCATTGGAAACTGGTATCCTAGATGCTGGTGCTAGTATCCAATCAGCCATATGTGTCATCGTGGTCATAATCTTCCCAAAAAGAGCATGAAAGGTTGGGTTTTCTAGCATACCTTGGTCAAGCTGGGGATTCTCACGCACTAGTTCTTCTCTATCCTGATCCCTTGTACCACATCCTAGTGAAGCAACACTGCTCTCTGTAGCATTTTCTTCATGCACTCCAACCATCTTTCAATTTTACTTCTTCTCCTATATGAGGAGAAGTCACTATAAGATACACTGGAGGACACTAGAACAGACTCAAGAAACTTAATCCTATGTCTCTGTAGACTCAGTGAACCTTAGGCTCTGATACCAAAACTTTGTGATGATTCGATAATAATTCAAGTCATCGTCGGTAATAATTATGGAAAAACCATAATCAGTGGATTTAAAAAAATCACTAAGAATTAAAACCATTTGCAAAGTGATCCTTTACCAGGAAATTCTTAAATAAAGAACCAGAACTTTATATAAACCATGGTTCTCATTATACATACATTGTATCGTCTCTTCTCGAGCATAAAAAATACATGTTGCTTTACTCAATGTATATATCAGCAACATAAAACCTCGAGGCATTCAGGCCAAAATCCCAAGTCATTCGTAAAACCACTAAGTACTATCTCCCAAGGACTTGAGAGTACAGAGATGACACATAGAACTTCTATCTACAAGACACTAATGATAGTATACTCGACCTGAGCTATTACTGTTGTCCCTGCTGGTATGGTCCTTCCATCTATAGTTTGGTTTATAATTCCTCTTCTGTGTCCACCTAAAAAAATTATAGATCCCACAGGGTGAGACTATTGTCCCAATGAGAGATATAAATATCTGCCAACAATATTATAATCATAGGAAAATAGTATAACACTGAGTAGAGGATACTTTATGCAAGTAAGTAGGTTTACTTATAGTGTAAAGTAATAACACTGATAAGATGGTTCAGCTATCCATAACAGAATTATAAATCATCTATTTGCTTTATAAGGAATATGAATAACAGGTATAACATCTATTAACTAAGATGTAAAGAAATAATGAAGCATAAACCAATGTTTTCCGTATTCAATCCTTAAGTAGATATGTTACACAGCTAATTACATATTCACATTGACATTTATGCCCAGAGGAGATGAGGTATACTTCTCATGCTCCAACCGACGACAGCTACATTAAGCATCAGTACCATACAAGGTCAGTGGTAGATCTGACTGTCAAAACCTCACTTGTCTCGATTAGTATGAGATAACTGGCAGGACATCTTGTGTCTACTACAATTAGCTTACCAGGGTATACGGGTATTTTCACTATAGAGTTATAGCAGCAACATGTACTCTCTTCATGAGAAGACCACTAAGCTTTCTTGTATTATGTTTCATCAGGAAGACGATTGAGCAATCCTGGATTAGTTTCATCAGGAAGTCCACTGAGCAACATGGCATAGTTGGGGAGTCCACTGAGCAACCCCGTTATAATTAAAATTACATATTCAACAATATGTATATCGAGTTAAACTCATTTCACCATTCAGCAAATCTTCACACTAAATGGATCTATGGTTTGGGAAATTACATGATAACATTTTTCTTGATTAATTAAGTGTATTTCAGTATCTTTTAATATCAACCAAGTTTCAAGAAAGAATTATATCAGATGCTACAAAGAAAGGTATAATACATTTATCAAGTACTTTCATGATTCTTTGGAACACATAGAACACTTGGGATCTCAATCTCTTATCATCATCATGTATGGGTATTCAAACCCTTAATTCATCACTAAGTACTTTTACCACTTATCAAGTAACCATTGCCTCTAGGTCATCAGACCAAGGTGTAGAATATACTTGTTGCACAAGTAATTCACATAGTTCACAAAGCCCATTAAACTTGTATCATATAAACATCATAACTCTTACTTGGCTATCCTTATCACCTCACGATATCTACATGCTTAGTATACCAAATATATGTCAAAATCATGCAATATAAAAGAGATGTTTTCTTCCCATTATTTAGGGTTAGGGTTCCCCTTCATCAATCGATTAGGGTTTCAAATCATCTCATCACCCATCATTTAAAATTGACCTTTAATAACCACTTAGAGTTTCAAGGTCACATCATAAGATTAAACCCTAATTCATACTCCATCCATACTAGGAGTATCAACATATACTCATTACATGTTTAACATTCAAGTATTAGTTTCTCTCTCATCCTCACTAGGATGTTGATTCCACCATACTTTTACTAAGTTAGATCATATATATCATATTGCATTAATCTCTTTACCTTTTAATGTTTCATTTAACATAACACACAACATATATCACTTAGTCAAATGTATTGGATTGAGGTATTCTCACCATATCGGGTATCAAGGTGTGTGTATGCTACCATATCATTGTTAAGATGCACCTTATCCTTATATCGTGTATCTATATCGGGCATGTGGTATAGTTTCGTGATTATATCATGTTTAGGGTGTATCCCCCTTTTTTTCCCATAATGTGTACCCATCTCGGATTGGTTATCACTTGGATTTTATCATCTCAATCTAACGTCATATAATGTATGAGTTGAATGATTGACCCCATATCAAGTATAAGGGGTATACATGATATCATATCGTGCACAAGGCATGCACTATAATGGGCATCAAGTATATGCTTTATCAGGGTATCATTTTATTAGTATATACACCATACCTTATTGGGTTACCATATTGGATTTAGCATATTGGGCAATCATGTCAGGTTATCATACTGGTTTTTGCATATCTGGAAATCATGTTGGGTTATCATAACGATTTATGCATATTGGGATATCATGTCAGGTTATCATACCGGTTTTAGCATATCGGGCAATCATGATGGGTTATCATACCGGTTTAAGCATATCGGGCTATCATGTCTAGTAGACCATTATGCTCATATTTGTGCATTTCTTGAAAAGATCAGTCCTATCATATATGTGAACAACAAGCTAGATATCTGGTTAAGTTTCTTTCACAAACAATCTTTTATAAAATCATATGGGTGTGTCGGGTTTCATTCCATCATCTAGGGTTTCAACACTATATCAGCTAGCGTATCCATTTGACATCATATCGTGCATGGGATATGGACTTGCACTTATATCATGTTTAAGGTGTAAGTAGGTACCACCCATATCGGTCATGCGATATCACTCATATCATTCATGTTCATGTGGTATCACTCATCACTATATTGTGTTACTCCTCATCGTGGGTTTCATATCAGGTTTAAGGTACTTCAACCATGTATCGGGTTATACCATGTTGATGTCATCTTCATCAACCTCTAGACTAATGTTCTTACTATACTAGTTCATGGAAAACAGTCTTAACAACTTTTGAAATTCAAAGGAGCATCAATTAATCAAAGGAATTCAAAATTGAAAGTAGATCAACAAGTTTAACAATATTGAAAGTCAATAATAACATAGTGGGTTCAAGTTATATAACCCATCTTAAGAACAACTTCCAAGATCCAAGCTCCAAATCTTCACGATCCAAAGGTTGAAGGTGAGTTTATCAAAGGTCCAAGACTCAATGTCCTCAATACTTTGCATGATGTCTTCACTACTTATGGACGATATCACCTTTCTAGGTTGATATTACCTTGCTTGGTCTATATCCCTTCTCTATGGTCGATACCAAGGTCCTAAACTCGACACTCCTTCACTTATGCATGATACCAAGATGGTATGCATGATATCTAAGGGAAAGGTGATAGTAAGATTTGAAAATTTTACTAATAGGTGAAGGGAATGGTATATATAGTTGTGGTTCATGAAGGAAAGTGAATATGAGGTGTCATCTTCTTAAGCTACTAAGTGCCACATGGCAATGCATGGTTGACACATGTACTTGCATGCATCCCATATTTATCTTGCTATGAAAAAAAAACTTGAGGATAATGCAAGGGATAAGGTCAACCCCTTTTGGTTATCTTCAAGGGCAAGGTATTTCCACTCACATTATTATTTTATTCCAAAACTCAATTCAATCTTTCCAAAGGAAAGTTGCAAACCAATATCTATTGCTTGATTGAGGTGCCTATCTCGTTATGGATTTTGTTAAGAATCAACAAACTGATAGGAGACTCCTTCGATGGCTCCTTGGCCGATAGGGACTCCTATATCAAATCTACAACTCGATACAACTTGTATAAAGTTTCCAATTATACATCTTCTTCGGTCTTTTCATCACCAAGAATGCTACCACTCCAAAATGCTTCAAACATAGTGTCCTTTTCTTTCTCTTTCCTCTAGATGATACTAGGAAGGAGTAAGGACACTCTAAAAGAGGTAATTTGCACATCAACCCTTTGTTTTGGGTAAATTACAATTTGTACCAAAATTGGTGCACAAAGCACTTAGCATTATTCAAACAAGTTGTCACTTGGGATTTAGGCTTTCCACAAGTCACCACTTAGTATTATTCTCTCTCTTATGCTATTAGAACACTTAAGGTACATTCAACATGTGACATTTTGTAATAAAACCCTTATCTTGATTAATTTGTAGCTTACACTCAGACTATCATAAAATGCACAATATAATATGCAATTAAGTTCAAATTTGAAAATGAAGTCACCAAGACTCATAATTACTTTTTAAAAGATTAAAACAAGTTTTTAAATAACTTACTTAAGAAAAACTTCTAGGGTTATGCCATAACACAGGTCAGGGATGTTACAACATGGGCCATCTTGTAGGGTGTCTTAGATATAGGGTTTGTCCCTGGAGCTATCTCTATCAAAATGTCCACCTCTCTCTCAGGGGTAATCCTACGCAGGTCATCTGGAAAAAGATCTGCATACTTCTTGACTACCTCTATTTCCTCAAGAGGTCACACCTCAGGCTCCGACTGTTGGTATGTATGCCCTGAGATCCAATCATGGGATGATTGGTGGGATACATTAAGATTGATTTGATAAAGATCAAAGGAAATCTTTCAATTCTTTCTAGTTCAGTCATATGAGATAATGATAGAATAGATTGAATGTCTAGAGAATGACAGTAATCAATGACATATGCTTTCAGGTTGAGGACCTACACGATGAGATCATACATATGCGAAGAGTTTGTACATTCTTATTATGTCCCTAGTCGGATGTCATTGTCGAAGGTATATAGACAACAATGACACACAAGACTAGATTGTGGTGTTGGTTGATGACAGAATCTCATTAGTCATGATATGGAGATATCAAACCAAACACATAGGTACTTGTTAGAGAACAAGTTTATCAGACAAACCCACCATGAATTTGACACATGGAACATGACATGGTAGTCACAGTCAGTTCTCACAGTGATGGTGGTGAGTGTGATTCTTTGACCTGAAATCACTACATTCAACACATGTCGTTGGGTACACTTTGACATCATCAAACGCAGTCCTGAAACATGGGTTGTTATAAAGGTCATGATTGGGTGGCTTTGACACATGGGGCTTTTGAGGGGTGAGTGGTAGATATGGGATTTTTCCCTCCTGAGGGAGTTTGATATCCATGGCTACTTGATGAGTAGGATTGAGATAGGCGTGCACACGCATGTGTGAATTAGTATGTGATATTGATGTCATACATATCTCCTCCAATCTACTATGAGATCAAGAAAGTGAATGAAGGTTGACAGGATGACTGTTCCATGCCTTGAGTTCATTCAGGATATCAGTGACAAAGGAATTATACATTCCCTGTAACATCATTCACAGATTGTAGGATTGAAAGTTTTTCTCCAACTTTATATTTCACTTAGGTAGCACTGATGTGCGACTAGGCACCACTCTTTGCTTGTGAAGTCATAAGTGTTATGGACTTTCACTGCCAACATGAAATGGACCTGTAGGGTCACACACATAGGATTTAACCTGAAAGAGGAGTTTATCCACAAAAGATGTTTAGATTGATTACTAAAGGAGTTTAGTAGTTCAATTAAACACTCAATCAATTGATATCTCAATATCATAGTGTTCAAGGTGTTGGACCGATTGATTAGAGTATCAGATTGATTGAAACTGTGATTGACTGATTTGCACAAGTCTACACTTCCAACCGATCGACTCATGAGATGAACCGATCGGCTCAGGTTGGTGAACCAATCGGCTCAACTGGTGAGACGATTGGCTCATGTGCAATGAACCGATCGGTTCAATTGTTGAACCGTTCGGCTAATGTGACCAACTAAGATCGTTTGGAAAGTCAGAAGACTATTTTGCAAATACAATTTGTTTCACTTTCACAAATTCGATTTGGACAAGGATTAATATTTGAAAATCGGAAACAAATTTGCAAGTCAATTTGAGTTGGACCAGGAGCACGAACCGATCGGTTCATGTGATGAACCGATCGGCTCAGGTGTCCCAAACGATCGGTTTAGGTTGAAACGATCGATTGAGGTCACCAAACAATCGTTTTAGGGTTGAAACAATCGGTTCAGCTGGCGCAAGTTGCTTGTTTTGTGGAAAATCTCGAACTGTTCTACTCCTTCTTTAATCGACCGGGATAGAGAACCCCATGACCCTCCTATATATAGGGGTATTGGGGGCTTCTCTGGTGAACAACTCAGTGCATCAGCTGCTCTGTAAAGTTTTTGTTCTCTCTGGTTTTGGTAAATGAGAGAGAGCGCGAGCAAGTGCTGCCCGATAAGGGAGGCACAACAAGGGAAAGACAACTGCAGAAAGGCAACTTGTTTTAGGAGAGTGTGTTGGTGACTAGTATGCCTAATAGGAGGGTGCGACTCCTTTTGATTCCTTGTGGGACAAGGAGATCAGAGTTCTAGGTGGTCCATGTGGACTACTTCAGAGGCGGGAGACTTCTGCCGCTCGGAGGACAACTGTCAATCCTGACAGTCCCAATGAGACCAAGAGCTGCACAGACACCATCTAAGACCAGAGGCGAAGACCATGCAATCCGCGAGATAACGTCACCGAGCAACCCTCGGGATAAGGTACTCCTCTACAAAGCATCCTTCCTATTGTATAGATGTTGATGTGATTCCTTTATTATGGGTTTGGGAGAAGATTTTTTTTTTCCGCTGCCTTCTCTGCCTCCGCTAAAACCCAACAGTGGTATCAGAGCCACGTCAACTGCTCTATACTTTAGGATTATCGATGTGATCAATTTTGGTTTGTCGCCTTTATTTATTGCATACGATGCGAATAAAATTGGGTTTATGCATGTCGAATCCTAAATCCACAAATCCCAATATACATATATGATATGTAATATGAATGCACTCGATACGCATCGCCCTTAAATGAGTTTTTTGGTGGATGTATAGCGTGGTTATAGCCAATAAACCCTATGTGTGCTTGGTTGTATGTGGTTTCTTGCATCTCGGCCATCGCACTGATTCCCTATCTCCTATTCCTGATGTAAGTCGAGATTTCTTTCTTACCTTTGCTCCCCCCGAATGTAACTCGTGGTTTCCAAATTCAAATGTAAAATAGGATAGATATTTTATTTCCTATTATGTCAAAAAATGATAGACAACCTGACAACGAATGAAACGATCGGTTCAAGGAGTGAACCGATCGGTTGGCGATCCAGACGACCAGTTTGAGGAGCGAGAAAATTGAGTGGCAGCCATGAGGAGATGCACGATGACTAAGAGAAACGATCAGTTGGAGGAGCCAATCGATCGGCTGGTGGCATCCAACCGACCGGCCTGATGGCGAGCCAATCAATCATGGAAATGAGTTGATCAAACCTAGTAAAGGCAAAGCACAGAGTTCATCTTGTACATGTTGCATGTGATGTGGACCTAGATGACCGTGATTCCTCTTGGCTCGAGGAATCACATTAGGATGGCCATAATCATCGCTTTTATCATTTGACATGTTTTCTATGGAATATAACATGTATATGATACGTACTATATATTGTGGTGATTGGATATGTATATGTACCTATAAAAACCAAATCCTTCATCTAAATATTAAGTATTTTATGCCTTCCATTAGCGGCACATATGAAAAACTTGATCGACCAAGCATAGGTTACGCCAAAGTGTGGTGCGCCGTCTATCTCGTGGAAGTGTGAAGGGTAAACATGTAGGTTCTGCCAAAGTAGGGTGCATGTTTACCATGTCAGCTTTTGGGTTAGACTTAACTGGTGATTCTTAGAGCGTCTAAGCCCAAAGGCACGTAATGTTAATGGCAAGGTGTTGCGCATGTTCATTCATCAAGAGTTGCATATGATGCAATTGGCATGATGTCCTACCTAAATAGTCAAGATTGTGGGCGATCAGCCAAAGCTGACTCATGACTTGATGAAATATGGATGTTGACCCACTAGAAGGTTGTACACTGCAATCTTCCGAATTGATGGTGAGGGCTATCAATTTGAACAAAATAGTGGGAGTGATAATTAATTTAAGTCATAATTATATCGTCAAACTTTTCAAATCAATCAAATAAGTCAAAATTGAGTTTTGGACTAAACTGCATATATTTCCTTTTGTAGTACAAATGACAACAAACAAGAATCACTTTTCGTTGTGATCGGTCCTTAAAAAGGACAAGCTCAATGGGACTAACTTGCACGAATGGTTTAGGACATTGAGAATTGTTCTCACTCAAGAGCGAAAGCTCTATGCCCTGGATACTCCAGTTCCAGAGGTACCTGCTCCTACCGCACCAAAGGCAGAAAGGGATGCTTATAAGAAGCATTCTGATGATGCCATTGATGCGAAGTGGTTGATGTTGTGCTCCATGAACCACGAGTTGCAGCGAGAACATGAGAACATGAGTGTCATTGAGATGATTCAACATCTCAAGAACATGTATGAAGATCAAGAATGACAAGAGAGATATGATGTCTCAAGGGCGTTGTTCAAGTGCGTCATGACAGAAGGAAATCCAGTTGGTCCTCACACGCTCAAGATGATTGGGTATGTGGAGAACCTGACGAGAGTGGGATTTCCCCTAAGTCAAGAGTTGGCTACTGATGTGATACTACAATTGTTGCCAGAATCCTAAAGTCAGTTCGTGATGAACTACAACATGAACAACTTTGACAAGCCGTTGAAAGAGTTGTTGAGCATGTTGAGGACACCAGAGACACAAATGAAGAAGGATAAGCCTAAGTCTATGATGATAATCAGCAGCAAGAAAGGCAAGTCCAAGCACAAGGGCAAGGGAAAATCTAAGAAGGGTTCTGATGCTAGCCAGGAGCCCAAGGCGTCTTCAGCTCTCAAGGCCAAGGGAGGCGTGACCAAGAGAGGCAATTGCCACCATTGTCAAAAGCCAAGACATTGGAAAAGGAATTGTCCACTCTATCTCGAAGAACTAAAGAAGAAGGAGGCGACAAACGTCTCCATCGGAAGGTGTCATGAAATAAACTTGTAACATTTTTTGAGGTATATGATACCAAGATATAAAATGTAAAGCACTCAATAAATGGGGCAAGTGTTGCCGCCATGAATAGGAGTACTTTAGTTTATTTTTCAGCCTTTAAGGCATGTAATAGAGTTATGGACTGCTATTTATATTTTCCAATAGATAGAAACACTTTATTTTTGCATATTGTATGACAATGACAGCAATTAATAAAGTTGATGTTTCAATTCCAAAAGATATGATCTTTATGGAAACGCCTTGTTTATCTTGTGGTACTTGGTATGCATAAGATAAAGTGACACCTAAAATTTATTGATAACTCACACAATCAAATTAGCATAAATCGTGAGAAATTCATTTCTAGTTTCCATATGATGGATAAGTCTATACTCTTTTGGTTGGAGAACCAGTAAGAGACATGAATATCTTGAACATGATAAATCAATCTTCACTAATAGTAGTGGGAGAATGATTATCCTATTACGTATAATACATGTGATATATTTACATACCTATTGGAACAAATGCTAATACTTCAAACAGTATTTAGAGAAATGCCAATATGAATATCTTGAAGTGTTCAAGAATATCATAGATGAAGTACGAATTTGGTAAAGTGTTAATTCTTGATGAGATCAATGAATGAAATACTTGGACCAAATGTTTGAGAACCTTGTGAGTGATTATTATAGTGTATCATAGTGAACTCATGATTAAGGCATGGTGATGTCTAAATCAAAAAGAGTCATACTCTAAAGAGTTATAGGATGATTATCAAATAACTATTTTTTTCTTAAAGAATACCCCACACTAATAAAAAACATTAAGAATCATAAGGAGTTGTGAGTTCTTATATCCTTGATAGATACACCTCGATTATCTATGTGATGAGTTGGTCATGTGATGAATCAACTATCTAGATAAATATGAGTAACCAGATTTTGAGTTATGGTTTATAACCATTACATCCTAAATGACTTCCATGTATACCATAAGGTATGACCTTGATGGTAGCACCCATTGGGATAAAATCGATAAGTGCAAATGAGTCTTAAATGTTAAGACACATGGATAACATTTTGAGAAGGATGATGCTTGTTGATTGCAACTTAATGACTGAGACATTTGGCATAACGAATACTAAAATCACATTCCTATGAGAAATAAAACAAGGTTGTGTACGTGAAACAACCTATAAGCAACTCAGAGCTGGATCTTTACTTTGATAATATAGTCAAAGGGTTTGACTGATATGTCAAACATAAAGAAGGGATCTGTGATTTAGTGGGAGCGTATTCACATTCCAGATGTTGATGTGAAATGGAAATGTTATAGAATGGAAATCCAAAGTGGAAATTATCTTTAGGGAAGATAGAGATGTTTCCTATATGATAGGAATAGAGATCTATAGAAATAATTCTCGAAAACCTCTTGACTTGAAAGGAGAGAGCATACATTGGCAATCTATACTGAAGAGTTCAGTATGCACAAGTTTAGTGGGAGAAAACTTGTCCATGTTACATGGAATTGGTATCCCAAGGCCAAGTGTCCAATTCGTATGAAGAATGGGAACACTAAGAATAGATATGGATCTATCATGTATGTAATCATCCCATTATCTTGCATGTATGGACATGGCAAGAACAAAAGGCATTCATTTTGTATGTAGGACATGACAATATGGTATGGCCATCCTGATAACTCGTATGTGGGACATGACGAGTGGATGTCTGTCTAGTTCTAATAAGGGTTGCTGGAATACCATAAGAACTTGATAAGTACTTGAGAAGTACTAGTTCTATGGAAATAAGGAAGAGTTCACTGTAAAGAGTTACATTGATGCTAACTTCCAAAAATGATAGAAAATATATATGGGATATATAAAAGTGAATGCTTGTTGATAATTGGAAACGTGCCAATAAAGCAGATTAAAAGGAAAGGTCGAGCATCTGTGTGTTAGAGAACAACAGTGGATACTATATGGATCTGGAAGTTTATGAGATGAACTTATAACTATTCCGGTCATTGATGACAAGTTAGGAGTACTTGGTCATGCAATGTGGCTAAAAGTTAGAAAAGGAATACTAGATCACATATTACGGCAACTCCATCTCATACGTGTGAAGTATAGTGAAGAGATGAGAGAGATGCAGTTAATACTGACTTTGGCAAGGTGTTGTCATGACTCACTGTGTTAGCACTAGAGCATAGTAACATGTGGGACATGTTTGAAGATCACTATGAATATGATTCAAAGGGTGATTGGCTCGCAGTGCAAGTGGGAGTCTGTTGGTATGTATGCCCTGAGAGCCAATCATGGGATGATTGGTGGGATACATTAAGATTGATTTGATAAAGATCAAAGGCAAGCTTCCAATTCTTTCTGGTTCAGTCATATGAGATAATGATAGAACATATTGAATGTCTAGAGAATGACAATACTCAATGACGTATGCTTTCAGGTTGAGGACCTGAACGATGAGATCATATGGATGCTAAGACTTTGTACATTCTTATTATGTCCCTAGTCAGATGTCATTGTGGAAGGTAGATAGACAACAATGACACACAAGACCAAGTTGTGGTGTTAGTTGATCACATAATCACATTAGTCATGATATGGAGATATCAAACCAAACACATAGGTACTTGTTAGAGAACACGTATACCAGACAGACCCACCGTGAGTTTGACACATGGAACCATGACATGGTAGTCACAGTCAGTTCTCATACTGATGGTGGTGAGTGTGATTCTTTGACCTAAAATCACTACACTCAACACATGTCGTTGGGTACACTTTGAAATCATCAAACACAGTCTTGAAACATGGGTTGTTATAAAGGTGATGATTGGGTGGCTTTGACACATGGGGATTTTGAGGGGTGAGTGATACATATGGGATTTGTCCCTCATGAGGGGGTTTGATATCCATGGCAAATTGATGAGTAGGATTGGGATAGACGTGCGCACGCATGTATGAATCAGTATGTGATATTGATGTCATACATATCTCCTCCAATCTACTGTGAGATCAAGAAAGTGAATGAACGTTGACAGGATGACTATTCCATGCCTTGAGTTCATTTGGGATATCAGTGACAAAGGAATTATACATTCGTTGTAACACCATTCACAGATTGTAGGATTGAAAGTTGTTCTCCAACTTTCTATTTCACTTGGGTAGCACTGATGTGCGACTAGGCACCGCTCTTTGCTTGTGAAATGGATCTGCAGGGTCACACACATAGGATTTAACCTAGAAGAGGAGTTTATCCACAAAAGATGTTTAGATTCATTACTAAAGGAGTTTAGTAGTTCAATTAAACAGTCAATCAATTGATAGCTCAATATCATAGTGTTCAAGGTGTTGGACCGATTGATCAGAGTATCAGATTGATTGAAACTGTGATTGACTAATTTGTACAAGTATGCACTTCTAACCGATCGGCTCATGAGATGAATCGATCGGCTCAGGTTGGTGAACCGATCGGCTCAACTAGTTAGACGATCAACTCGTGTGCAATGAACTGATTGGTTCAATTGTTGAATCGGTCGGCTCATGTGACCAACCGAGATTGTTTGGAAAGTCAGAAGACTATTTTGCAAATATAATTTGTTTCACTTGTACAAATTCGATTTGGATAAGGATTAATATTTGATTAATCGAAAACAAATTTGAAAGTCAATTTGAGTTGGACCAAGACCACAAACTGATCGGCTCATGTGATTAACCGATCGACTCAGGTGTCCGAAACGATCGGTTCAGGTTGAAACGATCGGCTGAGGTCACCAAATGATCATTTTAGGGTTGAAACGATTGGTTCAGCTGGCACAAGTTACTTATTTTGTGGAAAATCTCAAACCCTTCTACTCCTACTTTAATCCCGCATTGCCTGGGATAGAGAACCCTGTCCCATGACCCTCCTATATATAGGGGTATTGGGGGCTTCTCTGGTGAACAACTCAATGCATTCGTTGCTCTGTAAAGTTGTCGTTCTCTCTAGTTTTGGTAACTGAGAAAGAGCCCGAGCAAGTGCTACCCGATAATGGAGGCATAGCAAGGGAAAGAAAACTGCAAAAAGGAAACTAGTTGCAGGAGAGTGTGTTGGTGAGTAGTACGCCAACAAGAGGGTGTGACACCTTTTGATTCCTTGTGGGACAATGAGATTGGAGTTCCAGGTGGTTTGTGTGGACTACTTCAGAGGCGGGAAACTTCTGCTGCTCGGAGGACAGCTGTCAATCCCGACAGTCCCGGTGAGACCAGGAGCTGCACAGACACCGTCCAAGACTGGAGGTGAAGACCGTGCAAGCCACGAGGTAACGTCGTCGAGTAAACCTCAAGACAAGGTACGCCTCTACAAACCATCCTTCCTATTGTATAGACGTTGACGCGATTCCTTTATTCTGGGTTTGGGAGAAGATTTTTTTTTGTTTCCGCTGCCTTCTCTGCCTCCCCTAAAACCCAACACTGGCTCTGTGACTACTACTTTGAAAGCCTGAAAGCCTTTAGATATCATCTGCACAGCCTTCAAAGCCAACACGTACATGCTGGTGGTCAAATCTCTTCTTCCTCAAATGGTAAAGTGTTGAAGACCATGTTTCCTAATAATGATCTTTTCCCTACAATTAATTTGTGCTCTATAGGTGTAAAGCCTATCCATACCAATGATCACATCAAAATCATTCATATCAAGGAGGATGAATTCAGTAGGAAGCTTGTGACTCAGGTACATAATTGGCAAGAAGGGTTTTTTTTTTAAAAGAGACATATATATCCGACCACTCAGGGTCGTGACATCCAAAATATAATCTAAATCCTTTATGTCCAAACAAAGCATAATTTCTATATTTCTTGAAATGAAAGTAGTAGTAGACCCAGAATCAAAAATAGCTTTTACATTTTATCCCATGACTTCAAGCATGCCTACATAGTTTCATACGGTATCAGACTATTACTACTACATGATCAAACTAAGCTGAAAGGAAAAACTCAAAGGGTTATTACCCTCTATAAAATGATTAGCATTGGCCTAATCCTATTCATTATCGATAAGGAAACTCAAGATTGCCTCTTTTCTTCAATAGGTGGACTTCCAACTGGTGCTCCACCTCCCGTTGGGGGTGCTTCTACCACTAGTTGAGCTGCTAAAGGACCAAGACCTCTCAGATCATCCAGAGGACAGTTGGTGATGAAGTATCACTCCTACTAGCATCAAAAGCACACTCTTCTCAAAGAGGCACTTCCCAAAAGTTGTTCGTCCACAACTACGACACTTTTGGACATGACCCACGCCACGTGGATTCCCTTTGTCACCATGCATGACCTTGGCATTCTTATGCCATTGTCCTTTCCTGTGATCATTCTTCGGTCTAGTAGTTCCTTCAGTGTAGCCCAGGTACCCCTTAGATGGGTTGGTTGCAGGCATCATTGTCTTCTCCATTCTCGAGGAAATATTTTAGTCCTCACAGAAGGTCTTCGGTTACTTGCCATAACATGAGGCTTGATGGAAGGGTGTAGACACTCCAGTAGGTGAAACTTGTGAGTGTAGTCTGCAACAGAGAGGTTTCCTTCCACAAGGAAGGTGAACTCCTTGTCTTTCTCCTTCTTGGATGAGGTAGGCATGAACTTGGCAGAGAAGATGGTTTTGAAATATATCCAGGCTATTGGGTTTTCATTGAGGTCTCATCTGGTGATGTGGTTCTACCACTATACCTTAGATGCTCCTTCCAAAAGATGGGTAGAAAACAAGACCTTCTTGCTCAGTGGAACCTCCAACATGCGGAACCCATTCTCGACCACAAGAAGCCAAACATCACCCCGCTCGATGACTTTTATCTTGTCCTCTCCCTAGAAATTTTTTATGTTCAGCTTCATGAAGTCCAAAGTGGTGGCTTTAAGTTGGGGACAAACTGGTAAAGGTTATCCATCTTCACCTCTGGTTGTGTCCTTGAGGACCAAAGAACTGATGGCCTCGGTCAGCTTCTTTTACTGCTCCATCCATAGGGCATCAGGTATATGGACCACCACAATCATCCCAGGGTTTGTGGCTGTGTCAGTCTTGGTCTTGTCTTCTCCTACTGATTCCCACTTTTGGTCATCATCCTCGTCCATGTGGTCGAAAGGAAAGGGCTTAGGATCCAAACCTTCCTCTGAAGCTTCATGAGGTCTCTTCCTCGTCTTCAAAGACTCTTTACCACAGTCTCTCCTCCTCTTCCAGGATGAAACCCTCCTCTTCGGGGATGCCTACCCCCAGAAGGGTTCTCATTGGCCTCAAAGGGAACAACTATGGTCTTGAGATGGGCCATGCTGATTCACACAAGTTAAAATAATTAACCACAAATTTATAACTTGGAAATATGTATACACACTTTAAACTTATATTTGTGTCATCTTATTTACATGCATTTTTCTATTTGGTGGAGGATTCCCTAATCCTTAACACTTGAAATCCCAACATAGGATGGGGGTGGAGAGAGAGAAAAACCCTAAGCAATTAAATTTTTTCTAGAGAAAAAGAGATAAAGAAGGGATGAAATCAGATGAAAAGATCTAGAGGTATCTTGTTTCAAGTCAAATCCTCCAATTTTGACCAGAAAGTCACACAAAATCTAGGAGTCCTCATACATTGACTAGTGGGGTGGAGGAAAATATTGCCAACCCCCAGATTGTGATCCTTTTCTAGACACCTCCATCATTAGAAAATCCTCTCTTAACTCCCTTGAGTTCTAATGAGTTTGTAGAATTTAATAATTATTAGAGATTAAATGGAAAACCATGCTATGATACCAATTGAAATGACCCCCCTCCCCGGTAACCCCCAAATAAAGAAGACTAGAAAGTCATAGCCACTATCCTAAAATAGGATCACTGGTTTTGCAAATAATAAAAAATAATTAATAAATTCTATGAAAGACTAAGCTTAAAACAGGATAAAAATTTACTTTTCACATACCTTACAACAATAGAAAATTGGGACTTTACCCAATGAAGAATTATATCTAACTAAATCCTCCTTTATGTATTAACATTATTCTTCACAAATTCCACTTTATTGTTTGTCCAATTTCAGATATTGCTAAAATACCGACAAATAAAACGTCGGTCAATATAAATGAATATACCGGTATGTGGTGAATACCAAAATATTGCACACATATCCTAACAACCTAATCACATCAAATAGTTGTTAACATTCTTTGTCTACTGTTTCCAGAAATGGCACCACTTGCCATAGACGTATGGTGTCTCTCTGGCCTTCCTTCTCAGCATGGCAGGGTAATGATCTTTGGGGAAATGCAAGATAAAAGCGTTCACCCGATACAACTTATGGAAATCTTTGGATCTCAAAGAACTATCCTAGATGGAGCATTACCATCTTTAGAGCTCTCACAAATATCCTTCCTACTCTGGAAAAGATTAGTTCATGGTCGGGTGCACCTGTTCCACCATGCTTACTGTGTGGCCAACACAATGATATGATTGCCCATTTATTTGAGGGCTGCAAATATTGGAAATATATTTGGGGTCGAGCTCAACTTAAACTCAACATTATATCCTCATATTCTCTATATGAATGCCTTGCAGACCTTGGTAAAAGATCAAATCAATCCAGAATCATCAAACTTTGGGCAATCACTGGGGCTGTCCACTTCATTTGGGAGGATCGTAATAAAAGGCTACACAATGGTGGCGCTTCAGACTTTGTCATCATCATCAACCGTCTTGCACTTGAGATCAAGAGAATGTATCTTACTTTTAAATCTTGTCTTCAATTTTCTTCTATAATTGTTAGGAATTGGGATCTGTTGTAACCAATTCTTAAGAGTATGTAGTCACATGTTTCGGTGTGGCTTGTAACTTTGTCGAATATACTTACCCAATTTTCCAAAAAACATAGTTGTTAACAATGGAAGATTATGTTTTTCAATATGACTTCCAAATATATTTTACTCATACTCTAGGATACCCTCTTTTAGAGTTTAGTCCTTGCAAGGGACTTTAGGCTACCTTCTCCATCTTGAGCTTGGTAACTGGTGGGTCATCTCTCTGGGTGGGCGCTGATCTTCCCTCTGGGGCTTGACCACCTCTAACCTTCCCTCCAGGACTTAGTCTCTTATCTTACATCCAGAGATGGTATGTAGGTTTGGGCAAGTCAAATACATTCTTAAATTGTGAAAATCATATTCACTTTAAAGATTGCAGAAATAAAATCATCCAAGCAGTTTATTTCCATGCAATCAATAAAATGTCATAAAAAGATGGAGAAACTAAAGTGAGTACTCATAAATAACCACATACTTGATTTAGAGATTTCACCAGAAATAAGCAGAATGCAATACAATCAGGAATCCATGCAATCGATCAAGCCAATCACACAATAGAACTGAATCTGAAAAAGCATGTATGACCTATTCACTACATACTCATCAAGAAGTTAATTTATTGACTTAGGGATACTTCCTATGGTTTCCTTAGGGTTCATTAGATCTATTTCTAAACTTTCCCTTTTCATGTCAACGAAACCCTAAAACAGCAACACATATACCAAAACCATAATTACTCAACTTATTCATATTAAAGACTCTTTATTATCAATTTGGCCTACGATCAACCTAATATGATCTTATACAAATGATTTCGAAATATAACTCATTAAAAACCATTAACACCTAGATTAGTGTTTCTAATCCCATTAATGCACATTATACATATGAAACCCTAAATTAATGTATTAAGCATATGGATCATCTATTTAGATTCAAAACTTACTTTTTATTAACAAAAGGTAAATATTCTCATAGAACGTCCATATTACTTTTCCCAATTTCATTAATCATAAAATTACAATTTCTTACTCATGAAAGCATTAAAGATAGCAACTTTATCTAATTTTTACCTATGGACATATTCAGGCCTCAAAACTATTTTTATTGTAATATACGTATTTTTTTGATCAATTTTCATATATAAATTTATTTCATCCGATTTGCTTATAATTAATAATGAATTTGCTAATTAATCCTTTTCTGGCCAATGGGAACCTACCACCTCAGCTGGGATGGCCAATCTAACCTCACCAACTCGGTGCGGCTGGTCAGGGAAGGCACGAGCTCACTCAACTAAAACATAATGTTAAGTCATCTTTACCCTTACCTGTAACAAAGGTTTGTTGGGACAGGTTGGTAATCTCCCCTCAAATTGTCTTCAACCTCCGTTCTTTTCCCTCTATGAGAAAGGGGTCATCTTGAGGGTTGATTCTGCTCTCTATTGCACCTACACAATAACCAAGACCACCCAAAGCTCGCATTTATCCTTTGAACTCGACGTTCAAGTCAACTGTTTGCTCGCTAACTCCCACCACCCGCACGACACCATAGGAAGCTTCGACGGAAGCTTCTCTGAGATGATGGTATAGGTTGAGATGAAAATCCAAATTGATGACACCAATGCATTTGCCTACTCATTCCAGACTCATGAAGGTTGTTTGTGAGTTTTCTGGTGATGCACAACACCCTCTCTTACATAGGGTACAGTCGTAGGTTCTACTAGATTTGGGGGAATCCATGTTTCACCACGAAAGGTCATGAATCCCAATATGTATGGGATCCCTGGGATCTTCCGAAGACATTGGGACCAATCCCAACTCCTCACTTCCTCTCGTTCACAAAAAAAAACAATTTGGAAAATAGCCTGAACTGCTCTTTGGTCCGGGTTTCCAACTAAGACTGAGATTAGACCTATGTTGTTGGATCTCAGATCCAACTGTCTGCGTCATCCATGTTCTAAATAAACAAAATTTAATTCCAATGTAAATGTGACTTTTAGTACAATTAGTCAATTATCCATTCACTTTAGGAAAACTTGCAAAAACCATAACTCTCTCCTCATTTATCCTTTTTCTTCCAAATTTTAGGGAAAGTCTTGTATTAGCATTATCTACTCAAATCCCATGTTTGAGTCCCAAACTCAAAAGGATGAAGGTGTTTTCTTCACATGCAAGTTAATACACATTAAATCATTATTTATTCATATTTTCTCTCTCTTTCACTTTTATCTTCTTTATTTGGATTCCTTATATCATAAGAAATCATATGGATTCGAAATCCACTACATTATGAACAAACTCTTAGCCTTCTAGAGAATTCCACATTATTCTTAACATTATATCGATATCACTTATTATTATATTTCTTTTCCTAATTATTCTCTTTTAACTATATTGGACTTATTATTCAACAAGGCCCACAAAGACAATCATGCAAATGACATTTAGCAAAGAAATCCACACAAGGAACTTAAATCACACAATTTTTCATAATCATACATCTTTATTCGAGAAACCACATTTCGACAAAAACCTATGAAAATTGAGGTTATAACAACCTCCCTTCCTTTTAAGAATTTTGCCGACAAAATTCAGATATCAAACAAACAAGTCAGGATAGGCTTTTTACATGTACATCTTTAGTTCCCACGTGGCTTCATACTCTCTATGGTGCTTCCAAAGAACCTTTACCATCTCTATATTCTTCCATCTGAGTTCTTTAACCTTGGTATCTAGAATCCTCACAGGTGACTCAAGACATGTCAGCCTCCCTTGAAGCTCAATAGGTTCAATGCTCAACACATGGCCCATATCCTTCACATAGCACTTCAGATTGAACACATGGAAAACATCATGCATCATACTATAACGATGGGGTAATGGAAAATGATATGCAGCTTCACCAATACAGTCTAAAACCTCAAACAGACCCACATATCAGGGACTCAACTTTCCTCTATTCTTAACTATAGCTCAGAGTGGTCGAATTTTAAAAAACACATGCTCTCTCACAGTGAACTAAAAATCAGTCTACTTCACAACATCATATGACTTTTATCAATATTGGACTATTTTCAACCTTTTCTTGGTTAAAGTTCCTTTATATGCATACACCTAGAGCTCGTATGACCTCAACAAGGTCCTCTCTCTAACATCATCTCAGTGAAGTAGTGACCAACACAGTCTCCCATATAGATCTTCATACAGAGACATCTAGATATTGGTGTGACATCCCCAAATTTTCTAAAACTTAATCTGATGTGTGATGTCCAAATTGAAACCTCACCTCATTGAGAATCCCAATTTAAACACCACACACTAGGCTAAGTAGAAGAAAATAAAGGGAGTCAGAAGGAAACCATCAATAGCACATGCACATGAACAATAAACAAACCACAACACATGTTCACCATTCAACATATAATTACAATATGAATTGTCACAACATTTGATATTACATATTGAACAGCAAACTTCTAACATATACATGTACTACCACTAAACTACAGGATCTTAAGACAACATGTCCACCTGTACATCAGCTTGCCACACAACTCTCACTATCCTGGATCTTCAAGAGCATAACCACAATACAAAAGATTACATGTGGTACACATCAACACAATATTCAAGAATATTGTACTGAGTATGCCTACGTGTCTTTTATATACCTCTCATTATATCTTGGCAATAAGATAAAACTAATATACTTGGCAGTAACAAAAGAATATAAGAAAAGAATATACTTGCACAAAGATATTCATTAGAAAAAGAAAACATATATTTTAAGCACATTTTCCATTATATATCCATGCATTTGCCACCTGAGGGAATAATGCATCATCTCTGCTACCAAAGGGAATGAGATGTAAGGCCTTCTGATCTACTACCAAAGAGTTAGATCATTGTACAATGTGATATGCTACCAACGAGAATGATTACTTTCCAGCACTATGCTAACAAAGAGAATTAGTGCTTTCATATAATGGAACAAATATATTATGTTTGATGTGTTCATAGCAATAAGTATGGAGAATCATGCAACATATCATACAAGAACAATCATTTCATCCAATACCATATGCCAAGTATTTTACTACACATATAACACAAGCATATTGCATAATAAGCCAAGTAAGAGGTAATGGCGTACCTTCCAAAGAGATAATATAATCACCACATATTCCTGATATCAACTATATCCTTGGTTAAACCTGATTAAGACAAGATCATATACTATCATCATATTCTCATCTTAACACTACTTATCACCATTTTAGGGTTTACTTATCTCATTAGGATATGTGCATCATTACTTGCATTCTTGTCTTATATTATACTGATGTCATGTTCCAAATTAGGATACATAATGTGAATATCAGGTGCCATATCCTTTTTGTGCACATATTAACCCTAGGATACATCATTACCCTAGATTAGGGTTTTATAACATGTATTAAGATTCATCTTCATATAACATGGATTTTGTTCATCATTATGAATTCATAATTAAAACTGAGGTTCCATATACTGATATGACCTTACTATGTGAATTTTAACGTTTATCGATCATAACTATATTTTTCTACATTTTATATAGGGTTCTTATCCCTAAGTTGTCATATAAAACAAATTACATCATTACATGTCCAAGAATGATCATAACTGACATCATATGGATTATATGAAATATTTTAGACTTACTGATGCCTTCTCATAATTTTAGGTCATCATTTACTATTTATTATATATCAAATAAGCATTTCACAACATACATGATATAACTATTATTAGTGCATCAAAAGCCTAATATTATCATTCCACTATATTCTACTCTTTTTTCTGAGAATTTCTATATATTACTTGTAATTTTTTGATAACTATGTTAATTACTGTGAATTATGTAAGATCTAGGATTTATTTGGGAATTCATACCTTCAGACCAATTAGGCATTGCCACGTGTCTTGTCTAGGGGCGTGCTTCTTGTGCTTGAGCACCGGAGGGCGGTTCAGGGTTTTTAACATGTTCTGGTTCTCTGATCGAGACCCAGTTCACCCGTCCTCCACTTCCTTCTCACGTGATGCATCCCGCCGTGCCTTTGTCTTGCGGAGATGACGCCGCACGACTCTCAGCCGGCAAGGAACCAGCCATCCTCCAGTGCTCCTCGTAACTGACATGACCGTTCTTGAGATTCAACACTGAACTAAAGCCTCCTATGGGTGCTTAGGTCTACTGATGTACCTCTCGATCTGTGCCTCTAGGACCTCGCCAGACGTACCCGTCCCCGCGGTGGAAAAGGGGGAACGCACGGTCTACTCCTCCTGATGAACCTGGGCACCATAGTTCTTTCTCCAGTGAGGGAGCAGATAAAATTGCCTCCTCCTCGCTAACCCTGACCATCACAAGGAGGTTTGACGCCTCCTGATCATCATGGTGTCATCGATGAGCATCACTCACGCCATGAAGATCGGAAAGGAACCTACAACCAATAGGATGCCACCACTACATGTTCGTAGCTACCTCTGTATACTCTCAAATTCCTCTAGGTCTCCATCCTTGTGGCTGTGCGCCACTTGCGACCGTTATGGAAAAGCAATAGGGGACCACCACCCCCGCTTGTTGTCGATCACCATGATAGAGAGGCACGCAATGTCCCTGTTTGCCCGGTTTGCCTCTCGTCTAGTCCAAAGCCACCGTCAAGCCTCTTTTCAGTCTCTCTCATCATGCTTCCTGGGTTGTCGCTACTTGGGTTAGCACTAGAGACTTTGAAGCCCTACCTCCATTAGGTCGATCAGTGGTGCAGTTTGCAAGCCGTTGTTGGCGACAATGCAAAAGACCCATCCTAAAAGTTGAGCTCTGTGGTAGCGAGCATGCTTGTGGAGATGGAGGGCTCACACTCAGTGCAAACTGAACCAATAGTCACCCAAGGCTCTCGGCATGTGGTGCTTCTTCTAGTCTTCATTTTCAGCCCATGTTCTCCCAATCGTGGACAACCCTCACATATACACTATAGCAACTGCCACAAGGTAGATGAGTTGTCTGATTTAGCACATCTAAGGGTTGCAAAAGCATAATCCGTGGTCTCTCCCTAGTTAGGGCTATGGCCATATCTTTTGCACGGTCGTGACATATGACATATGACATATCACAGCTAATCAAGGCCGAAGTTCCAAATATAAAATCTTGCCCTATTATTACATAATATTTAAAACCTAAATATCTCCTTTGGGGAACATTGAAATAATCTGAGACTTTGACCGTAGTTTTATCATAACTCAAGCTATATTCCAACCAACTTTGGTGCCGAGACTCACTCGTTTAACCATTTAATATGTACTTTAAAAGGGTATAAACTTAAAGATCTTAATCATGATATCAACACCAATTAGCATCCATATTTTGTCAAAGCACTTGGAACTCTTCAATGTAAGTCAAACTCACAAGATTCACTTGTCTTACTAAATACTTAGAGATTCTAAAATTTCAGTCCATCACATCCTACACACCTTAAAAGAAATTTTGTCCTCGAAATTAAGCCAAAAACCAGTCTTTCACATCATATACATCTTAAAAGAAAATTTCGTCCTTGAAATTAAGCTATTCATATACTCCAAGGAAAAATCAAGGGTCCTCATTGACATATAGGCACTATTCTATGTGTAACATATCCACAAAAGTTACCTAGAACCAAGTATCCAAAGCACTATTAGGGGGGTTTTACAACCATCTTGGTGCACAAACACTCCATTCAAGGTTAAACTCAAGGTTTATAAACTTAGGTTATGTCATGACATATCTCATTTATCAAGGCTGCATCCTTATCTTAACCCGTGCATTAGGGTTCCCACATCATATTAACATTTTCCAAAGGAAAAACCACTTTAACCCATTATATTAAGGTGTTATCAACATTTATTGAGCTCATTGTTAGGACATGTTCAAGATTAACATATGTCTTTAAGGAGGGTTTTACTAAAGTTAACCCATTTTATCCATCTAGATCATATCAAGGTGTCATAATCATTATGTTGTGCAAACTATCAAACTATATTTTTCATCTTTATTAAGCACTAAGATTAACACCTCATGTAACATGTTCATTCATATGATCTTATTTCATTACTCATAATAAATTGCAACATTTACTAGTGATTTTATCACAAGATTAACCAACGATATAACATTGTCATCATTATTCATGTATATGGCTAACTATTTATGCATTGATATCTATTAAACCATTTCTCGGTTTCCATTATATCATATCTATATATCACATCTCGAGATTAGATCACATCCTTACATATATTATATCATGGTTGTGCTAAACAAAATTATGTGAGTGGCTCGTGAAACATGTATCAAAACTTTATATAGTCTAAATGAGGTTCCTCTAACCCATACCACGAGGGTAGTGCCATGCTCAGTCTCTCTGAGCTAACTCAACTCTATGAGTATCTCATATGCATATACTTTATCTTTCCTCTCTTAGTCTAGGGTTCTTAGATTACCTCATTAGCACTGGAGATAGCTTTACAAGCTCAAACCACAGAAGCACAAACCAAAACACAATATGATATTCTCATCACAAGTTTTCTACCCATGAAACATGCTTACCCAAAACTCTCTTATATACACCACTAGATTCCTATGTGGGAAACCACCAACCCAAGCATGAGGCTTCACAAAAACTAACATAACTACCTCCTCCAGGGTCTTCGGCTCTCTCCCTCACCCAGATGGCAGACACTCATATTCTTATTCACATATGCGCATATAACCAACCTCTATTTGTCTCTAGGGTTTGATCTTCCCAAGGACATCTAGGGATCACCAAAACTATATGAATCATGCATAAATTGACTCGACTCAATTACTCAGGAGTAGTCTAGTTTAGGACATAACATATCACAAATTTCTCATCTTTCTCATATCATGGAGTTTAGGTTCTCTGACTTTCTCCCTCTGGGTCTCACTCTCTTTGGAGTTAACCATATAACTGGTCCCAACACTAGAGGTCCTCTTCATAAAAGAGATTGAGGCTCTTGCTGACTCACAACCTTGTCTTAACTTAACATATCTTATCTCATAAAAGCCTAGTTTCTTGCATCATCAAAACTTATCTCAAATTTGAACTTAAGTCCTCAAAGACAAACATATATCATCATCAATCATCTTATATCATCACTATACGACTTAGATCATCATCTAATCTTATTCCATCTATCACATATTCCAAACAAGGCTCTAGACATCTAATCTTGAACTACTCACTCTTCTAGACGGATGTCATTCACTTTCACTTAGGATACATGATCACCTTCTTCTCATACATGTGTGGGGACACATTTTTGTAATACATATATATAATAAAATGTTTTATAGTTTTTCTCCGATAAAACAAGTGTCAGATAAAACTATCAAGGTTCGATCCATTTGGAATCAAAAACCAAATCCTGAAAATGAGTGTTCCACACATAGTAGAGAGTACAGTGTCATGAAAACTAGTGAAAAGGGTGAGAACAAGGGGTAGACTAGTGTAGCTACTCTAGACAACATGCACAATATGTCTAGGGTTTCTCTTCCCTTGATGCATGCCATTTCTAAATAGTGCAACGTCCCATACCGCTGCACTTACAAGGAAGAACGACATCTAAGGACTTGCTACTCAACAAACACCAGTCTAGACCTAGTTCTCAGACATCTAGGTGCTAACCTAGAGGCTAGGTCAGATCTAGTCTCTAAAAGATGACTAATCTAACCCTAAAAGATTATTATGTTCAAGGTTCTTTAGTTTTGAGTTGCATAATGAGCAAAAATCAGGCTTTGCTATTGTTCATGCTCTGATACCACCTGCGATGTCCCCAAATTTTCTAAACTTAATCTGATGTGTGACGTCCAAATTGAAACCTCACCTCAGCTAGAATCCCAATTTAAACACCACACACTAGGCTAAGAAGAAGAAAATCAAGGGAGTCAGAAGGAAACAACCACTAGCACATGCACATGAACAATAAACAAACCACAACACATGTTCACCGTTCAACATATAATTACAACATGAATTTTCACAACATTTGATATTACATATTGAACAACAAACTTCTAACATATACATGTACTACCACTAAACTACAAGATCTTAAGACAACAGGTCCACCTGTACATCAGCTCGCCACACAACTCTCACTATCCTGGATCTTCAAGAGCATAACCACAACCTAAACAAAAGATTACATGTGGTACACATCATCACAATATTCAAGAATATTGTACTGAGTATGCCAACATGTCTTTCATATACCTCTCATCATATCTTTGCAATAAGATAAAACTAATATACTTGGCACTAATAGAAGAATATAAGAAAAGGGTATACTTGCACAAAGATATTCATTAGCAAAAGAGAATACATATTTTAAGCACATTTTCCATTATATATCCATGCATTTTACACCTGAGGGAATAATGCATCATCTCTACTACCAAAGAGAATGAGATGTAAGGCCTTATGATCTACTACCAAAGAGTTAGATCATTGTACAATGTGATATGCTACCAAAGAGAATGATCACTTTCCAGCACTATGCTACCAAAGAGAATTAGTGCTTTCATATAATGGAATAGATATATTATGTTTGATGTGTTCATAGCAATAAGTATGGAGAATCATGCAACATATCATACAAGAACAATCATTTCATCCAATACCATATGCCAAGTATTTTACTACACATATAACACAAGCATATTGTATAATAAGCGAAGTAAGAGGTAATGGCGTACCTTCCAAAGATATAATCTAATCACCACATATTCCTGATATCAACTATATCCTTGGTTAAACCTGATTGAGACAAGATCATATACTATCATCATATTCTTATCTTAACCATAGTTATCACCATTTTAGGGTTTAATTATCTCATTAGGATATGTGCATCATTACTTGCATTCTTGTCTTATATTTATCTTACTGATGTCATGTTCTAGATTAGGATACATAATCTGAATATCAGGATCCATATCCTTTTTGTGCACATATTAACCCTAGGTTACATCATTAACCTAGATTATTGTTTTATAACATGTATTAAGATTCATCTTCATATGACATGGATTTTGTTCATCATTATGATCTCATAATTAAAACTGAGGTTCCATATACTGATATGAGCTTACTCTGTGTATTTTAACATTTATCGTTCATAACTATATTTTCCTACATTTTATATATGGTTCTTAGCCATAATCATATAAAACAAATTACATCATTACATGTCCAAGAATGATCATAACTGACATCATATGGATTATATGACATATTTTAGTCTTACTGATACCTTCTCATTATTTTAGATCATCATTTACTATTTATTATGTATCAAATAAGCATTTCAGAACTTACATGATATACCTGTTATTAGTGCATCAAAAGCCTAATATTATCATTCCACTGTATTCTACTCCTTTTTCTGAGAATTTCTATATATTACTTGTAATTTTTTGATAACTATGCTAATGACTATGAATTATGTAAGATCTAGGAATTATTTGGGAATTCATACCTTCAGACCAATTAGGCATTGCCACATGTCCTGTCTATGGGTGCGCTTCTTGTGCTTGAGTACAAGATGGTAGTTCTAGGTTTTGAACCTATTCTGGTTCTCTGATCGGGACCCAATTCACCCGTCCTCCCCTTTCTTCTCGTGTGACGCATCCCGTCGCGCCTCTGTCTTGCGGAGACAACGCCACATGGCTCTCAACCAGCAAGGAACCGGCCGTCCTCCAGTGCTCCTCGTAACTGACATGACCGTTCTTGAGATTCATCACTGAACTAAAGCCTCTAGTGGGTGCTCAGGTCTGCTGATGTACCTCTCGATCTGCGCCTCCACGACCTCACCAGACGTAGCCGTCCTTGCGATGGAAAAGGGGGAACACACCGTCTACTCCTCCTCATGATCCTGGGTGCCATGGTTCTTTCTCCGGCGAGGGAGCGGATAACATTGCCTCCTCCTCGCCAAAACTAACCATCACAAGGAGGTTTGATGCTTCCTGATCGTCCTGGTGTCATCGACAAGCATCACTCACACCATGGCTAGAAGATCGGCAAGGAACCTACAACCAACAAGATGCCACCACTACAGGTTTGTTGCTACCTGTGCCTACTCTCAAACGCCTCTGGATCTCCATCTTTGTGCCTGTGTGCCGCTTGCGACTACTGCAACAAAGCAATAGGGGACCACCACCCCCACTCTTTGTCGATCACCATGATAGAGAGGCACACAATGTCCCTATTTGCCCGGTCTGCCTCTCGTCTGGTCCAAAGCCACCGTCAAGACCTCTTTTCAGTCTCTCTCATCATGCTTCCTGGGTTGTCTCTGCTTAAGTCGGCACTAGCGACTTCGAAGCCCTACCTGAAAAAACACTAGAGGGGGGGTGAATAGAGTTTTTAAATAATTTTAACAATTTATTGAACTCAAACAACCACAATTGAAATTAGAAGAAGGAGACAGGTGTTTAGAGTGGTTCCAACTTTAGCAACTACTAAAGTTGTCAGTCCACTACCTGGTTGCTTACCCAACCGGGATTTTGAAAGTATTTATTTTATTACCTTCCCAAGGATTTATACAAAATACAATACTTTCCTTTACACCCTTTGAACAGCCTTCACTTGAAGTAGGTGCACCAACTCTGAGGTAGCCTTCTTGAAGTAACTCCAAGCTCCCCCTTGAAGTAGCCTTCCTCTCTAGAAGTAACCTCCCGTTGCACCAGCCTTCTGAAGTAGCTCAAAGTCACCTTCTTCACCAAGAAGAACTCCACCCTCTCCAATCAGCAGCCTCCAACCTAGGAGTAGCAAGGAGAGTACAAACGGTAATAGAGAACAAGAAAGAAAAAGGAAATTACAACTTATCCTTTGTAGCCCAAGGCTTGATTTGCCTAGATCAAGCGTATAGATCTCCTAACCAAGTGTGTGGACTTGTGATTGCAGTGGGTAGGAGATACTAGCCTATAGGACACGAATTATGAGCTAAGGAATGAAATGGCCAATTGTCACAAAGCTCAAATTGCTCACAAACAGATTGCTCAAAGTATGCTCAAGGATTTCTCAAGTGTAGCAAGTGTGTTTGAGTGTCCTATGGCTTGTCCTATTTATAGGAATGGCCTAAGAATGCTTAAGGATGTTCTAGACAACTTCTAGGGGTTTCTAAGTGCTTAACTAGCCATTAGGTACAAAGTTGTTGCTTTAACAACGGCTAATTAATTAATTCTGCAGTTGCTGTCAGAGACCGTCTCGGTCGAGGAATGGTCGACCGAGACACCTACTCGGTCGAACTTTTGTCGACCGACAGGCACTCTAGAAAAAGTGATTTGCAACGTCTTTCTCCAACTGCCAACTAACTTGTCTGTTGTGTCTAACGGCTACTTTGGATCTTTCTCGGTCGAGAAGATTGTCGACCGAGAGTGTCTCGGTCGAGGAGTTTGTCGACCGAGATTGATCCTGTTTCAATGTTTCAATTTAGGCACTAACTATATGTATGAGTGTGAAAATGTGATCCTATTTGAAGGGAATGACTTATCTAAATGTGGTGCTTAGCTAGGGAGAATCTAACGCTTGATTTACATGCAATCTAAGTACTTGTACATTATATATTTGTACAAGTTTTTACAAAGCGATTACATCGCATGAAAACATAAACATGTAAGCATATGGATTTCCCTAGTTGCTTTGTCATCCATCTTAATCCTGCACACTCAAGTAGCTCGTTAGATAAATAAGAATGAAATGTTTGTCATAATCAAAACAAAGGGATTTATAGATGTCCATTTAGCCAACAATCTCCCCCTTTTTGAAGATGACAAACATTTCCAAAAATATAAATAAAGGAAATATGAACCATATGAGTTTCATACCTTTAGATTACCTTTTGTAGCTTTTCCTCTTGGTTATAAAATGTGTGCTTATTATTCCCCTTGAATTTTGGAACATGAAATCCAATTCACTAGGGAATATAGCAACTTTCAATGTAAAGCCAAGAGTTTATTTAGAAACTCATTGATTGAGTGTTTCTAAGTTTTAGTTTTATATTTATTTCTCCCCCTTTGTCATTTCAAAAAGATATCCGTTTAGAAATAAAAAACTCCCCCTTAATTAGATGTCCCATTAAATCTAATGAAAAAGATGTCCATTTAAAAGCCAAAATATCATGATTCAAATAAGAGTTTTTGTTTAAGTAGCACAAATATCAAAGAAAACATCTTCCAAAGGAGTGATAAGCAGTTGCTTCCTAATTTTGTTAAATTGATCTAGTGGAAGCGGTTTTGTAAAAATATCAGCCAATTGATCTTCCGTATCAACATGATGAAGGGAAACATGATTCTTGGAGATGTGATCCCTTAAAAAATGATGACGGATTTCAATATGTTTAGCTCGGCTGTGTAAAATAGGATTGTGTGCTAAGTTTATAGCGCTCGTGTTGTCACAAAAAATAGGCGTAGATGAAAGAGTAAAACCATAATCGTTTAATACTTGTTGCATATAAAGCACTTGAGCACAACAAGACCCAGCTGCCATATATTCAGCTTCAGTTGTAGATAGGGCAACCGTATTTTGTTTCTTTCTAAACCAAGATACTAAAGCTCTCCCTAACAAGAAACAACCACCACTAGTACTCTTGCGATCAAGGCGACAACCAGCATAATCCGCATCAGTATAAGCTTTAAAATCCAAGGATTGTCCTTTTGGATACCATAAACCAAAACAAGTAGTGCCGGCTAGATAACGAAGAATTCGTTTAACTACTAGAAAATGAGAGTGCATAGGTTGTGATTGAAATCGAGCACAAAGACCAACGGGAAACATAATGTCCGGTCTAGAAGCAGTTAAGTAAAGCAAACTACCAATCATGGCTCTATATAAAGAATCATCAATAGGTTCACCATTTTCATCCTTATCAATTTTAATAGAAGTAGCCATAGGAGTAGTAGCATGTTTGCACTGATCCATCCCAAAACGTTTTAAGAGTTCTTTAGTATATTTTTCTTGGCTTATGAATATTCCGGCAGGTGTTTGCTTAATTTGAAAACCAAGAAAGAAAGTTAGTTCACCCATGAGGCTCATTTCAAATTCTTTTTGCGTAATGTCACTAAATTGTGTGCATAATGAATCATTAGAAGCTCCAAAAATAATGTCATCAACATATATTTGCACAACTAGGAAATCAGATGTATATGTTTTGAAAAATAAAGTAGAATCTGAATTTCCAATAGAAAAACCATTATCAAAAAGATATGTCTTGAGTCTTTCATACCAATTTCTAGGTGCTTGTTTTAAACCATAAAGTGCTTTGTTAAGTTTGTACACGTAGTCACATTTTTCCGGTATTTCAAAACCAGGTGGTTGGGCAACATATACTTCTTCTTGAATGATGGCATTTAGAAATGCACTTTTTACATCCATTTGGTAGAGTTTGATGTTTTTATGTGCAGCAATAGCTAGTAACATTCTAATAGCTTCAAGTCTAGCTACCGGTGCATACGTTTCATCAAAATCTATTCCTTCTTGTTGATTATATCCTTGTGCTACTAACCGAGCTTTATTCCTTATTACTTCTCCTGCCTCATTTAGCTTGTTCCTAAAAACCCATTTAGTTCATATTATGGTTTTATCTTGTGGTTTAGGAACTAAATCCCATACATCATTTTTAGTAAATTGATTCAATTCTTCTTGCATGGCTATTATCCAATAGTCATCTTTAAGAGATTCAGATATCTTTTTAGGTTCAATGATAGAAACAAAAGCCATGTTTGCAACATCTTTAAAGGAAGACCGAGTTTTGACTTTATCATTAGGATCTCCAATAATTAATTCTTGAGGATGATCTTTTATAAGCCTAGGTGTAGGTTGTGGTTCAGCTTGGTGATTATTTGTAGTACCTTTCTCACAATCATTTGGTATGTTTAAATTTTTGAATTGATTAGTGAGATCTATGATTTCTAGATTTTCAGATTTGGACTCTTCATGAAAAGAAACATGAATAGATTCCTCAACTTTTCTAGATATAGTGTTATATACTCTAAAAGCTTTGCTAGAAGTGGAATATCCCAAAAAGAATGCTTTGTGTGATTTTGAGTCAAACTTATCTCTATCATCTTTGGTATTTAAGATATAGCATGTAGAGCCAAAGGTATGAAAATAGTCAACACTAGGTTTCTTAGAATGTATTATTTCATATGGAGTTTTCTTTAAATGAGAGTGAACAGTTACTCTATTTAGCACATAGCATGCAGTGTTTACAGCTTCAGCCCAAAAGGTTTTGGGTGTGTTGTGTTCAAGCATCATAGTTCTAGCCATTTCTTGTAGTGATCGATTTTTCCTTTCAACTATACCATTTTTTTGTGGGGTGCGTGGAGCAGAAAAATTATGACTGTACCCTTGAGATGTGCAAAAGTCTTCAAATGTATGATTTTCAAATTCTCCACCATGATCACTTCTAATGGTACATATTTTGCTTTGTAATAGATTTTCAATTTTGGAAAAAAATTGTATAAAAACATGAATAGTATCATCTTTAGTTGCAATAAAGTGTACCCATGTGTATCTAGTATAATCATCAACAATAACAAAGCAGTATCTTTTACCACCAATAGATTGTGTCCTCATGGGTCCAAATAAATCCATATGAATTAATTCTAAGGACCTACTGGTGCTAAGTACATGTTTTGGTTTAAAAGAGGTTTTGGTTTGCTTTCCCATTGTGCATGGTTCACAGTTTTCAACTTGATCAAAAGATAAAGTAGGCAATCCACGAACAAGATCATATTTCACTAACTTTTTAATAACATGTGAACTAGCATGTCCTAGCTTTTTATGCCATACTTGTAAGGTATTTTCATTTGCAAGCAAGCATTTTCCCACTACTGATTTCATAGAGTTAGGTTTAAGGATATAAAGATTTCCAATTCTATTTCCTTCATAAACAACATTTGTAGTGTTTTCTATTAATAACTTGCAGCAAGTTTTGTTAAATAACACATCATAACCACTATCACATAATTGACTAACACTTATCAAATTATGGTGCAAACAATCAACGAGTAGAACATTCTTTATTTCGAGGTTTGTACCAACATTACCTATTCCAACGATTTTGCCCTTACCATTGTCTCCAAATGTGACTGTTCCACTTTTCTTTTCTTCAAAGGTTTTGAATGCATCCTTGTTCCCGGTCATATGTTTGGAACATCCACTGTCAACCACCCATTCCTGCATTAAAATGTAGATTTTGGTACCCATGTGATGGTCCGATATGGTTAGAATCATTTAAGTACAGATTTGTATAAGAGTTCTGAATCAGAAGTCCAGTCGGTCGACAATTGTTCGACCGACATATGTCTCAGTCGACAAATTGTCGATCGAGAAGATTACTGTATTACAAACCAGGAAACACAGAAATGTAGCTCGGTTGACCAATTTTCGACTGAAATAATTGCTGTAAATTTTGATATGTTTCAGACATTCGGTCGGTCGACAATACTTTGACCGATTAATGGTTCGGTCGACAATACTTCGACCGACTAAGTTTTTGTTTCAGTACAACAATGCATAAAATTAACAATAAGCATGAAATCTTTTGTTTAGTTGAGATAAGACAATATAAATAGCAAGATGGAGCTTTTTGGTCATATCTCAACTAAATTCTATTTGATTCTACTAAGTTTGAGGTTTTGGGACCCAAACTAATTCGGAATCCTTAGTTTTATAAGGGCATGAAGAGGAATAGTGTCCAAGACGTAAACAAAAATGCAAGTAATAGAATCAACTTCATTTCTCTTTCTAGCCATTGTGTTCTTGGGTACAAACATAGTTTGAGTTCTTTTGGGTTGATTTTTCTTTGGAGCATATCCCAAACCTTTTCTTCCGTTGAAAACAGTACCAATGCTTAGAATGTTATCAAGTATATTTTTTCTTCTTAACTCATGAAGTTCTCTTTGCAGCTGAGCAATATCATTCATTTTCTTGTGTAGATCATTTCTTGCTTGATCTAAATCAGATAACAATGAATCTCTTTCTTTTATAACATTATCATAGTCTAGATGGTTACACAAAATAGGTTGAGTTTGAAAATCTTTTAGTTTAGCTAACAAGTCAGTCTTTTCTTTAGAAAGAAGATCAACATTTGCTTCTAAAGTGAGTAGCTTTCTAGTGCAATCATCTAAAGATGTTCTTAAAGACAAATTCTCAAGATCAATGTTATTCTTTTCAGAAGAAAGATTATCTAATTTTGCAATTTGCTCATCATTTGATTTGATAACCTTCTTTAGTTTCTTCTTGACATCAACATACTTATCATGAATTTCTTGTAGACTAGTGACCAACTCTTCTTTAGAAAGATCAAGTAGGCTTACCTCTTGAGAGTTTTCATCATCTTCTCTTGCCATTAGACAATCCACGGTTTGTTCTCCGCTTTCACTGTCACTTGACTCGTCCCATGCAGCTTTATAGGCTTTTTCTCCCTTCTTCTTATGTGAGCTTTTCTTTCCTTTCTTTGCTTTAGGACATTCATTTTTGAAATGACCTTTCTTCCCACATTCAAAGCACCTAGGAGGGGTAGAAGAAGAGCTGGAAATTTTGTTAGATTTAAATCTTTTGTATTTCTTACCATTTACTATCAAGGCTTCTTCTCCCTCTTCTTCACTTGACTCCTCACTTTCTTGTGTGACAGACTTTGAAGCTTTTAGAGCCACATCCTTCTTCTTTCCTTGCTGAAGTTCACGTGCTCTGATGAGTGCATACTCATCATAATTTTCAATTACCTTTTTGGAACAATTTAATATCTTTTCCACATCTTTCCACCCTAATATGAATCATAATGCACAAAACTACTAAGTAATTCAATAATCAAGGTCTTAACTAAATATCTTTCATTTTATGCAGGTACAGCAGGCAACTCCATGCAAACGGTCTCAAGATCGTTTGGATCCATGCGGTCTCAAGATCGTTTGCTGGAATACACAAAGAAACAAGACGAAACCAGCTGCCCAAGAAGTCCATGCGGTCTCAAGACCGTTTGGTCCCACGCGGTCCCAAGACCGTTTGGTCCCATACGGTCCCAAGACCGTTTGGTCCCATGCGGTCTCAAGACCGTTTGGTCCCATACGGTCCCAAGACCGTTTGGTCCCATGCGGTCCCAAGACCGTTTGGTCCCATGCGGTCCCAAGACCGTTTGGTCCCATGAGGTCCCAAGACCTTTTCGTCCCATGCGGTCCCAAGACCGTTTGGTCCCATGCGGTCCCAAGACCGTTTGGTCCCATGCGGTCCCAAGACCGTTTGGTCCCATGCGGTCCCAAGACCGTTTGGTCCCATGCGGTCTCAAGACCGTTTGGTCTCATGCGGTCTCAAGACCGTTTGGTCCCATGCGGTCCCAAGACCGTTTGGTCCCATGCGGTCCCAAGACCGTTTGGTCCCATGCGGTCTCAAGACCGTTTGGTCCCATGCGGTCTCAAGACCGTTTGGTCCCATACGGTCCCAAGCGGTCCCAAGACCGTTTGGTCTCGCGCGGTCCCAAGACCGTTCGATGCAAGCACAAGGATCGTTTGAAGAACTAAAGCCGCGCGACCACACCAAAGCCAGACTGATCAAAGCAAGACCGTTCGGCGCTCAAACGACCTCCAAACCGTTTGATGCCCAAACGGTCTCAAGACCGTTTGGCGCCCAAACGGTCCCCAGACCGTTTGGCGTCAGATCTAAAACTATAAATAGACCCCCAGGGTCCCCATTTGAGGCATCGGTCCCGGACGCCGAAAGGCTGCCAGAGCACCATCCCGATCAAGTTCCACTCCACCTACAGCTGGTGTTGCGTCCAAGGAGGCTAAGAAGGAGAAGAAGACGGAGCAAAGAGCGCATCTTCTTCACCGGGCTGCGTCCACCTTCTGCACCGATCTCATGGCGGATCTATCTTCTTCTTCTATCTTTCTTGTACCTCGCATCATGAGCGAGTAGTCCTCTTTCGCTGGGGTGCGGGGACTAGCCCCGCTGCCCATGCAAACCATGTTCTCTTGTTAAACTTTCCATGGCAATGTATATAACTCTTCATTTTGTCGTTTATCGTTAAGCTTGTGAGTTGGTTATGTGCGTGTTTCCATCTTTGTGCTCCCTATGTTGCGAGAACTTCAATGCATAGGTATGAATGTCGTTTAGCATGTTAGACTCCTTGACGAGAACTTCCGATAGGATTCCTTGAGGTAGTAGGTGTAGGATCCGCGAGGGGACGGTCCGCCTAACCTTCGGTGACACTTGTGTGCGCCTGACGCCCGAAAGGGGGGTTCACAGCCTTAGTTGGATTTTGTATCTTCGTGCTTTTCGTCGATGTTTACACGTACAATAGTCGCTTGTTTGCTTTGCGGTTTGCGCGGTTGACTCCCTGATTAGAAATAGGATGGGATTTCATCGAGGTCGTAAGTGTATGATCCGCGAGGGGACGGTCCGCCTAACCTTCGGTGACACTTCTGTGCGCCTAACGCCCGAAAGGGGGGTTCACAGCTTCCGTGGATTTCTGTATCTTCAGAGCCGTAAGACGTATGATCCGGATGGCGATGAGAAATCGGCTGCCTATGGTGACGCTTACGCGGACCTGACGCCCGTAAGGGGGGTTCTGCAGCAGCTCTACTTGGAGTGTTATTTCGTGCCTGGATTGTTCGCAAGAGAGTATGATTGTGTGTGTAGCGGTGGTCAAACCCGGTACCATCCCAGCGACTTCGTATCATTAATCTAAACCCATCTTTTATTCCACGTTTACTTTCTTGCAATTAGCTTAATCAAACCAAAATCAACCTATTGTTCTAAAATATTAGTTTTACTTGAGCTAGATCTAACTGACAAGGATTCTTAAAAACGTTGTCCTTTGGGTTCGATCCTAAACTATACTGCGATAAGATCCGTCCGCTTGCGGGTGGTATTGTTGCACTTGGTTTTGGTAAAAGCTCGGGGATATAAACCCCGAGTGAATTTGTTAGTGCATTCAAAAGCCACATCAAATTCTGGCGCCGTTGCCGGGGACAACGGAATCAGTCAGTCAAATCAAGTTCTTTTAAGACTAATCTAGGATTTTGTTTTTTTTCTTTTTGAAACTATCGCTTATCTACTTGATCTTTATTCTACTCCAAGGATCTCACTTTCAAACCTTTTTAAGTTTCAGGTGCTCTTGACGATTAGTGTGTGCACCGTTCGGATAGTCTCGGACTGACTGCGAGCTTTGATCCCGAGATCGATAGAACCTTCCATCGTCAGATCCGAGAGAATCAAGCCAGAATGGCGCAAGAAGAAGAAGTAGCCCGTAGGGTAGCTCAAGCCATCAATGCGCAGAGAGAGAGGTTCATGCAAGAAGCTAGAGCTGCGGTTCAACAGGAGATCTTAGCAGCACAAGCAGCAGCGCAGGCAGCGGAACTTCAGAAGGATCTTAGAGAGTTCTCTATCCCAAAGGCCGCAAATGTATATCATCCAGTGCAGCCTCCTCCCATCGAAGCTGCCAACTTTGAGATTAGAGCACATTGGATAACCTTGCTTCAGAACAACCCATTCTACGGTAAACAAGCTGAAGACAGCCAAGGTCATCTTCTCAGATTCATTGACCTGTGTGCCATGACGAAGCAAAATGGAGTCTCTGATGATGCTATTCGACTCCGTCTCTTCAAGTACTCTCTGGCTGACAAAGCCATTAGTTGGTACAACTCACTGCAGAGTGATGTACCCATCACCACCTGGGAGCAGCTTCAAAACGCCTTTCTGGAAAAATTCTACCCCCCATCTCTTACATACGAAATCAGGGGACGAATCACAAATTTCACTCAAGTCCCAGGTGAAACTCTTTCCGAAGCTTGGGATAGGTACAAGGAGCTCCTACGAAAATGCCCACACCATGGAATTCCTAAGAACCAGCTGATCGAGATATTCTATAGGGGTGTGGAAGATGATGTTAAGATGTTCCTTGATTCCTCGTCCGGAGGGAACTTCATGCGGCAAAGTTACGACAGCGCATGGAGAGTTGTCACCCTGGGAGCAGAAAACCAAGCCAACTGGGGTAGATCTGTTGGTAAAGGAGTCCTAAAGGTAGCTATGGCTGATGCTATCCCAGAATACAAATCTATAGCTGAAACTTTGAAAGTCTTGGTCGCAAAGCAAGATCACATAGAATCATCCCTTGCTGCAATTGGAAGAGGACATTCTCCAACTAGGCAACCAGAACAAGTCAAGTCCACTTCTTTGTTTTGTGAAGCGTGCAAAGGCACTGACCATTCAACACTATCATGCAATGTTCTCTATGATGTTGTTTTAAGCAATGCCTGTGGACAAGGAGATAGTTGCCAGATGGAAAATATTAATGCTATTAACACCAACCCTGGGCAGAACTTTTACAATCCAAATCAAAATAGGAATCATCCAGGCTTCCAGTACGGAAATCCTTCAGGAGCTATGAACTCACATCAATTTGTTCCAAATAATCAACCAAGAGGCCCATCTGGGTATCAGTTTAATCAGCAACAGAACTTTGGGAATCAAGGAAACTTCAAGGGAAACTTTCAGAACAGAAACTATAACAATTATCAGAACAACTCTCAGTATCAAAACTTGAACCAACAACAGGGTCAAACAGGACCTATCCCTTCTGATGACAAGCTATCTACCATCGAGAAGTTATTGCAAACACAACAAACGATGATAGCCAATCAACAAGCCCAGCAGAAGGCTATTGAAACTCAACTAGCTCAACTTGCTGCTAGTATTAAGCCACAAGCTGGGATCTTCGCTGGACAACCTGAGAACAATCCGAAACATCCGGAGCAGCTGAAGGTTATCGCCACAAGATCAGGGAAAAGTTATTCGGATCCACCAGCGAAAACAACTATGGATATCCCTGAGGAGAATGAACCCTTGACTGATCAAAACTCAACAACATCAGAACCGCAACCGAAGGAGAGAAATAATGATAAGGGGATTTCTGAGAAAACTACCAATGAAGAAGTAGAGACTCCTGAACCAGAAATTCCTGTATATAAGCCTCGTGTCCCTTTCCCATCCCGTCTGAGGGAAACCAAGTTTGATACTAGATTCATCAAATTCAAAGAAGCTATGAAGAAGCTCCATGTTGATATACCATTCTTGGATGCTCTTAATGAGATACCAGCCTGGACCAAATATCTAAAGTCGCTTCTCACCAAGAAGTACATCACGGAAGAGTGTGAAACTGTGAAATTGGCTGCAACTACATCAGATATCATATTAAGCAAGATGCCGGAGAAACAAAAAGATCCAGGATCCTTCGGAATCTCATGCCACATTGGTGATTCATCATGTAAGAAAGGATTGGCAGATCTTGGCGCAAGTATTTCTATTATGCCGCTGAGTCTATGCAAGAGATTAGGATTCGAAGAATTGCTTCCAACTGCTATGACAATCCAACTTGCGGACAATTCAGTAAAAAGACCGCTAGGAATTCTCGAAGACATCCCGGTCAAGGTAGGCAAGGACGCATATGTCCCATGTGATTTTGTTATCATGGACATAAAAGAAGACACCAAATACCCTATTATCTTCGGTCGTCCATTTCTCGCTACTGCTAGAGCTCTTATCGATGTTGAAGCCGGAACCTTACTGCTCAGGTTAGGAAAAGAAACTCTGGAATTCAAGGTCTTTGAAAGCATGAGAAGACCAAGTATACAGGAGGAAGTCTATCTGATAGATTGTGTTGAGCAGATGTCACAACTTACTCAAGAATATCACGAGTCATGCGATCCTTTGGAAACTTCTCTATATGACCTTTTTAATGATGAACCTACTGACCAACAAGATAAGGATTGCGCCAAACCTCCCGACTCTGCTGAGGAGAATCATGAAGCTACCTATGAGGAATTAAAGGTTACCGAAACCCCAGAAGAAATCAGTAAAAAACCAGAACCTCCTGAAATGAAGCCCCTACCTGAAGGGCTGAAGTATATGTTTTTAGACAATCTCAAAGTTTGTCCTGTCATTATAAACTCTGATTTAACAACCAAACAAGAAGAGCAACTTCTGGAAATATTAAAGGATAGCAAGAAAGCCATAGGCTACAGAATGAGTGACCTCACAGGGGTCAGTCAAGCTTTGTGCATGCACAGAATTCCCATGATGGAAGACCATAAGCCAACAATCGAGCATCAACGAAAATTAAACCCGAATATGAAGGAAGTGGTCCGTCGTGAGATCATCAAACTCCTTACAGCTGGAATAATATACCCGATATCGGACTCACCATGGGTGAGCCCAGTTCATGTTGTACCCAAGAAAGGAGGTACCACTGTCACAAGAAATGAAAACAATGAGCTCATCCCCACCCGAACAGTGACTAGGTGGAGGATGTGTATTGATTATAGAAAATTAAACAAGGCCACTCGGAAGGATCATTTTCCTATGCCCTTCCTCGATCAGGTTTTGGAAAGATTGGCTCACCAAGAATACTTCTGTTACCTGGACGGTTACTCTGGATTCTATCAGATCCCCATACATCCAGATGATCAAGAGAAAACAACTTTCACCTGTCCCTTCGGGACATATGCTTTTAAAAGGATGCCATTTGGCTTGTGTAATGCCCCTGCAACTTTTCAACGTTGCATGACTGCCATTTTTGCAGGGCTTACTGAAACAGTTATGGAGGTTTTCATGGACGACTTTTCTGTGTATGGTGACTCCTTTGATTCTTGTCTTAAGCACCTCTCCATGGTACTCAAACGCTGTGAAGAAGCACATCTGGTGCTAAATTGGGAGAAATGCCACTTTATGGTAAAGGAAGGCATAGTTTTGGGCCACAAGGTTAGCAACAAAGGAATTGAAGTTGATAAAGCCAAGATAGAAGTCATATCTAAATTGGCAATACCCACAAATGTGAAAGAAGTTCGTGCTTTTCTCGGTCACGCTGGATTCTATAGAAGGTTTATACATGATTTTTCTAAGATAACAAAGCCGATGACCAATTTACTTCTCAAAGATGCTAATTTCAATTTCAATAAGGAATGCATCAAAAGTTTCGATACACTGAAGAAAGCCCTTACGACTACCCCCATTATTAGAGCTCCAAATTGGGAGCACCCCTTTGAAATTATGTGTGATGCCAGTGACTACGCAGTGGGTGCAGTCTTAGGACAATGCATTGAGAAGAAACATTATGCTATCTATTATGCATCGAAAACCCTCGACGAAGCTCAAAGGAACTATGCCACTACTGAAAAGGAACTTTTGGCAGTCATCTATGCCTTCGATAAATTCAGATCCTACCTTACTGGTTCAAAGGTAATCGTTTACACAGACCATGCTGCCATCCGTTACCTTATGGCAAAGAAGGATGCTAAGCCAAGGCTGATCAGATGGATACTCCTTCTACAAGAATTTGACCTAGAAATACGAGATAAGAAAGGAACGGAGAATGTCGTAGCAGATCACCTGAGTCGCATCCACACTCTGGATGTTGAAGGAATTCCGATAAACGACTCTCTACCAGACGATCAACTTATGAGAGTCTCAGAATCTGAACCATGGTATTCAGACTTAGTAAACTACCTTGCCGCCGGAGTCATCCATCCTCAATACACAGGGAACAGTCTGAAGAAATTTATGCATGATGTGAAGCATTACTATTGGGATGAACCATATCTCTTCAAACTCTGCGCGGATGGATTGTATAGACGTTGCGTCGCCAAAGAAGAAGCCCATTCCATTTTGGAACAATGCCACTCAGGACCCGTGGGTGGGCATATGAGCTCTAAAAAGACTGCCTTAAAAGTTTTGCAATGTGGATTTTTCTGGCCAACTTTATCCAAGGACTGTTATGATTTTGTCATATCATGTGATAAGTGTCAAAGAGCTGGCAATATAACCAAGAGAGATGAAATGCCACTGAATCTATGGCAAGAAGTAGAGATATTTGACGTCTGGGGAGTAGACTATATGGGGCCATTCCCATCTTCTAATGGATTCTCTTACATCCTTGTGGCGGTGGACTACGTCTCCAAATGGGTTGAAGCTATACCAAGCGTCACTTGTGATTCGAAACCAGTCATCAAACTATTCAAAGATATTATCTTCCCACGGTTCGGAGTGCCGAGAACCGTGATTTCTGATGGAGGCTCCCATTTCATCGAAAGAAGCTTCGAAGCTCTATTAAAAAAATATGGCGTCTCACACAAGGTAGCTTCTCCTTACCATCCACAGACCAGTGGACAGGTAGAAGTCTCTAATCGACAACTAAAGGCTATCCTTGAGAAAACCGTTGGGCGTAATCGAAAAGATTGGGCGACAAAAATCAACGATGCCCTATGGGCTTATCGCACTGCTTATAAAACTCCCCTTGGTACTACTCCTTTTCGTTTGATATATGGAAAAGCTTGTCACCTTTCGGTCGAATTAGAACATAAGGCATGGTGGGCAATTAAACAATTAAATTTCGATATGAAGGAAGCAGGGCAAGCCAGGATTCTGCAACTCAACGAGCTGGATGAACTTAGAATGACGGCCTATGAAAATGCTCGAATCTACAAGGAACATACAAAACTTTGGCACGATGGACATCTGAAAAGAAAAGACATTCAAGTGGGAGACCAAGTTCTGGTTTTTAACTCAAGATTAAGGATATTCCCAGGAAAACTTCGCTCACGCTGGTCTGGACCGTACATTGTCAAAAGCATCTCTCCTCAAGGCACTTTCTCTTTATGGAGTGCAGAGTCGGGTGAATTCATAACCAATGGCCACCGCCTGAAGAGATATTTCACCACAACAGACATAGGCACCAAATCAACGCTGGAACTCACCGATCCTAAGGATCCCACATGACGACGAAGGACTCTGTCGAGCCATCGACATAAAACAAAGGCGCTTGTCGGGAGGCAACCCGACCAATAAATCTGTTTTACCTTTCTTTTCCCAATTTTGTTTTATAGTTAATTTTCCTTAAATAAAATTTGCCTTATGGATAGTTTTCTTTCAGGATACGAGATCGGATTGGTGCTGATCACAACAAATTCATTCTCGGCAGTCATACCTGGTGTTTCCTTTCCCCTCCATCTTGAATTTAGGGTTTGCTCGAGGACGAGCAAATCTCTAAGTTCGGGGTGGAGGGTGGGTGGTACGTATTTCCACTTCCACATACACACCCTCTTTTATACTCAATATGTCTCTATCATAAAATTTTTCAAAATTGTGAACAGATACTTGATGGAATTTTGTCTTTTATTGATAAAAATGTAACTAACTGTTTGCTATGCATCTTCTATCATAACATCCTCCTTATTCGAAACAAATCCCCAAGAGGACTGACTTTTGAAACTTGCCTGAAATCATCCTGTGAAACTTATGATTCCTAACATCATAATCCTTTTTACATAATGACAAGTATCTGTCAAACTGATAGGGATCAAACACGGTGCGCTTCCTAACTGACTAATGGAACAATGGCTCAGAAACCCCACCGGACCCGCACCAAGTCATTATTTGAGCAGAGTATGACAAAGAGAATAACCCGGTTTTGAATTGTAAATCAAGTTGCATCCTGATCTGAACTCTCTTCTACACTTCTTCTATCATCTTCGTATCCCTCCATCCATAAATACCACCAAAATAGCCAAACTTGTGCCAAATCCCTAAGTTCGGGGTGGCACGCCACTTTCCCCATATCTGCTTCTTCCATACCCCTTCCAATAAGTAGGGGCGTACCACCAAAAATGCAATCTCGAGTCGAATAGAGGAGAGATCTGCAATAAAAAGATGCCAAAGTGCACACAAAATAAATGCAATCTCGAGTCGAATAGAGGAGAGATCTGCAACAAAAGATGCCATAGCGCACACACAAAAAAAAAAATATATATGCAATAAATGAAATTGCAAAACAAATAAAAATCTCGAGTCGAATAGAGGAGAGATTTTCTTCTTCCTTTCATACCACCTTTCACTCATTTTTCTACCTAAGGGCATAATACATGCCCTACCATCCTTAACAATACCAGTGTCAGATCAAATGCATACTTGTTGATTCTGCGGGTATCTCAGAACTCCTACGACACTCTTTGACATGCTTGGTGTTAGAAAAGGCGGGGAGGAAGCGTTGTTGGGAAACGAACTCAGGAACGAAGCTATGGAAAGACGTGTTTAGTGGTCCCAGGAAGTTGAGGTACTCATTCATACTGAGCAGAAAGAAAACACTTGTGATGTGAAGATGAAGAAATCACATAGATCGAAAGTATTTCATTAGGCAACAGTTTCAAATTTTATGTTACTCGAGGACGAGCAACGATTTAAGTTCGGGGTGTTTTGATGAGTGCATACTCATCATAATTTTCAATTACCTTTTTGGAACAATTTAATATCTTTTCCACATCTTTCCACCCTAATATGAATCATAATGCACAAAACTACTAAGTAATTCAATAATCAAGGTCTTAACTAAATATCTTTCATTTTATGCAGGTACAGCAGGCAACTCCATGCAAACGGTCTCAAGATCGTTTGGATCCATGCGGTCTCAAGATCGTTTGCTGGAATACACAAAGAAAAAAGACGAAACCAGCTGCCCAAGAAGTCCATGCGGTCTCAAGACCGTTTGGTCCCACGCGGTCCCAAGACCATTTGGTCCCATACGGTCCCAAGACCGTTTGGTCCCATGCGGTCTCAAGACCGTTTGGTCCCATACGGTCCCAAGACCGTTTGGTCCCATGCGGTCCCAAGACCGTTTGGTCCCATGCGGTCCCAAGACCGTTTGGTCCCATGAGGTCCCAAGACCGTTTGGTCCCATGCGGTCCCAAGACCGTTTGGTCCCATGCGGTCCCAAGACCGTTTGGTCCCATGCGGTCCCAAGACCATTTGGTCCCATGCGGTCCCAAGACCGTTTGGTCCCATGCGGTCCCAAGACCGTTTGGTCCCATGCGGTCTCAAGACCGTTTGGTCTCATGCGGTCTCAAGACCGTTTGGTCCCATGCGGTCCCAAGACCGTTTGGTCCCATGCGGTCCCAAGACCGTTTGGTCCCATGCGGTCTCAAGACCGTTTGGTCCCATGCGGTCTCAAGACCGTTTGGTCCCATACGGTCCCAAGACCGTTTGGTCCCAAGCGGTCCCAAGACCGTTTGGTCTCGCGCGGTCCCAAGACCGTTCGATGCAAGCACAAGGATCGTTTGAAGAACTAAAGCCGCGCGACCACACCAAAGCCACACTGATCAAAGCAAGACCGTTCGGCGCTCAAACGACCTCCAAACCGTTTGATGCCCAAACGGTCTCAAGACCGTTTGGCGCCCAAACGGTCCCCAGACCGTTTGGCATCAGATCTAAAACTATAAATAGACCCCCAGGGTCCCCATTTGAGGCATCGGTCCCGGACGCCGAAAGGCTGCCAGAGCACCATCCCGATCAAGTTCCACTCCACCTACAGCTGGTGTTGCATCCAAGGAGGCTAAGAAGGAGAAGAAGACGGAGCAAAGAGCGCATCTTCTTCACCGGGCTGCGTCCACCTTCTGCACCGAGCTCATGGCGGATCTATCTTCTTCTTCTATCTTTCTTGTACCTCGCATCATGAGCGAGTAGTCCTCTTTCGCTGGGGTGCGGGGACTAGCCCCGCTGCCCATGCAAACCATGTTCTCTTGTTAAACTTTCCATGGCAATGTATATAACTCTTCATTTTGTCGTTTATCGTTAAGCTTGTGAGTTGGTTATGTGCGTGTTTCCATCTTTGTGCTCCCTATGTTGCGAGAACTTCAATGCATAGGTATGAATGTCGTTTAGCATGTTAGACTCCTTGATGAGAACTTCCGATAGGATTCCTTGAGGTAGTAGGTGTAGGATCCGCGAGGGGACGGTCCGCCTAACCTTCGGTGACACTTGTGTGCGCCTGACGCCCGAAAGGGGGGTTCACAGCTTCCGTGGATTTCTGTATCTTCAGAGCCGTAAGACGTATGATCCGGATGGCGATGAGAAATCGGCTGCCTATGGTGACGCTTACGCGGACCTGACGCCCGTAAGGGGGGTTCTGCAGCAGCTCTACTTGGAGTGTTATTTCGTGCCTGGATTGTTCGCAAGAGAGTATGATTGTGTGTGTAGCGGTGGTCAAACCCGGTACCATCCCAGCGACTTCGTATCATTAATCTAAACCCATCTTTTATTCCACGTTTACTTTCTTGCAATTAGTTTAATCAAACCAAAATCAACCTATTGTTCTAAAATATTAGTTTTACTTGAGCTAGATCTAACTGACAAGGATTCTTAAAAACGTTGTCCTTTGGGTTCGATCCTAAACTATACTGCGATAAGATCCGTCCGCTTGCGGGTGGTATTGTTGCACTTGGTTTTGGTAAAAGCTCGGGGATATAAACCCCGAGTGAATTTGTTAGTGCATTCAAAAGCCACATCATGCTCTTCTTTCTTCCTCTTCTAGGGTTGCTTCATGAGCTTCTAAGTTGCCAATAAGTTGCTCCATTTTCAGTCGAGTGAGGTCGTTTGCTTCTTCAATGGCTGTCACCTTTGGCTTATATTTTGGAGGAAGTGAACGAAGGATCTTTGATACCTGATCTTTTTCAGGGATAGGTTTTCCTAGAGCACTTAAACCATTAACAATAGTAGAGAATTTTGCAAACATTTCACTAATTGATTCATTAGAATCCATACGAAAGTGTTCAAATTTTTGTTTAAACATGCTAATTTTGGAATTTTTGACTTGGACTGTACCATCATAGGTTATGGACAGTCTATGCCAAATATCATAGGTTGTGTCACAATTTGATATTCTATTAAATTCTCCTACCGAAATAGAACAATATAAAATGCTTACATCTTTTGCATTCATTTGGGCCAACTTTACCGTATTTGCATCCCATTCTGCAAATTGAATTTGAGGAAGCTCATATGGGGTTGACACCATTCTCCATAAGTCCCAATTGATGCCTTGGAAATAGAACTGCGTCCTTCTTTTCCAATATTGGTAGTTTGTTCCATCGAACGCTGGAGGCCTAGCAACAAGTGTCCCTTCGAGGTTGAGGTTGTTGAGCACTCCATCACCCATTTCTTCAAGACCTTGTTAGGGTTCCTTGAAGCCTGCTCTGATACCAATTGAAAAAACACTAGAGGGGGGTGAATAGAGTTTTTAAATAATTTTAACAATTTATTGAACTCAAACAACCACAATTCAAATTAGAAGAAGGAGACAGGTGTTTAGAGTGGTTCCAACTTTAGCAACTACTAAAGTTTTCAGTCCACTACCCGGTTGCTTACCCAACCGGGATTTTGAAAGTATTTATTTTATTACCTTCCCAAAGATTTATACAAAATACAATACTTTCCTTTACACCCTTTGAACAGCCTTCACTTGAAGTAGGTGCACCAACTCTGAGGTAGCCTTCTTGAAGTAACTCCAAGCTCCCCCTTGAAGTAGCCTTCCTCTCTAGAAGTAACCTCCCGTTGCACCAGCCTTTTGAAGTATCTCAAAGTCACCTTCTTCACCAAGAAGAACTCCACCCTCTCCAATCAGCAGCCTCCAACCTAGGAGTAGCAAGGAGAGTACAAACGATAATAGAGAACAAGAAAGAAAAAGGAAATTACAACTTATCCTTTGTAGCCCAAGGCTTGATTTGCCTAGATCAAGCGTATAGATCTCCTAACCAAGTGTGTGGACTTGTGATTGCAGTGGGTAGGAGATACTAGCCTATAGGACACGAATTATGAGCTAAGGAATGAAATGGCCAATTGTCACAAAGCTCAAATTGCTCACAAACAGATTGCTCAAAGTTTGCTCAAGGATTTCTCAAGTGTAGCAAGTGTGTTTGAGTGTCCTATGGCTTGTCCTATTTATAGGAATGGCCTAAGAATGCTTAAGGACGTTCTAGACAACTTCTAGGGGTTTCTAAGTGCTTAACTAGCCGTTAGGTACAAAGTTGTTGCTTTAACAACGGCTAATTAATTAATTCTGCAGTTGCTGTCAGAGACCGTCTCGGTTGAGGAATGGTCGACCGAGACACCTACTCGGTCGAACTTTTGTCGACCGACAGGCACTCTGGAACAAGTGATTTGCTACGTCTTTCTCCAACTGCCAACTAACTTGTCTGTTGTGTCTAACGGCTACTTTGGATCTTTCTCGGTCGAGAAGATTGTCGACCGAGAGTGTCTCGGTCGAGGAGTTTGTCGACCGAGATTGATCCTGTTTCAATGTTTCAATTTAGGCACTAACTATATGTATGAGTGTGCAAATGTGATCCTATTTGAAGGGAATGACTTATCTAAATGTGGTGCTTAGCTAGGGAGAATCTAACACTTGATTTACATGCAATCTAAGTACTTGTACATTATATATTTTTACAAGTTTTTACAAAGCGATTACATTGCATGAAAACATAAACATGTAAGCATATGGATTTCCCTAGTTGCTTTGTCATCCATCTTAATCCTGCACACTCAAGTAGCTCGTTAGATCAATAAGAATGAAATGTTTGTCATAATCAAAACAAAGGGATTTATAGATGTCCATTTAGCCAACACTACCTCCATGAGGCCGATCAGTGGTGCCTTTTCTGAGCCACTGCTGGCGGCGATGCAAAAGACCCATCCTAAGAGTTGAGCTCTGTGGTAGCAAGAATGCTTGTGGAGATGGAGGGCTCACACTCAATGCAAACTGAACCAATAGTCACCCAAGTCTCTCGGCATGTGGTGCTTCTTCTAGTCTTCATTTTCAGCCCACGTTCTCCCAATCTTGGACAACCCTCACATGTACACTATAGCAACTGCCACAAGGTAGATGAGTTGTCTGATTTAGCACATCTAAGGGTTGCAAAAGCATGATCTGTGGTCTCTCCCTAGTTAGGGATATGGCCATATCTTGTGCACGGTCGTGACATATGACATATCACAGTTGATCAAGGCCTAAGTTCCAAATGTAAAATCTTGCCCTATTATTACATAATATTTAAACATGAATACCTCCTTCTGGGAACATTGAAATAATCTGAAACTTTGACCGTAGTTTTATCATAACTCAAGCTATATTACAACAAACTTTGGTGCCGAGACTCACTCATTTAACCATTTAATTTGTACTTTAAATGGGCATAAACTTAAAGATCTTAATCATGATATATCAACACCAATTAGCATCCATATTTTGTCAATGCACTTGGGACTCTTCAATGTAAGTCAAACTCACAAGATTCACTTGTCTTACTAAATATTCAGAGATTCTAAAATTTTAGTCCATCACAATTGGCTTGGTGGTTATTGTTGTAAGAAAACTTATCTAAAGGCAAGTACTTCTCCCACGACTCACCCCAATTGAGCACACAAGCTCTTAGTAGATCTTCTAATGTCTGAATCATCCTCTCTAACTGTCCATCGGTTTGGGGGTGATAAGCTGTACTGAACATCAACCTTGTACCGAGTTCTTCTTGTACCTACTTTCACAACATGGAAGTGATCTTTGGGTCTTGATCGGAAATGATCCAACCTAGTACACCATGCAACCTCATAACCTCCCAAATGTACAACTCGACAAGGTCTAACACCTTAGTAGTGGTCTTTAAGGCAAGAAAGTGTGCTGACTTGGTAAGGCGATCTACCACAACCAATATCACATCATGAACTCTCTAATTCCTAGGTGGAACTGGATTAACATTGGCAATATTAGTTTTCATAAAGAATTTTCTTGGTGGTTGAATGTATTAGCTAAGTCTAGGTATCATATCTTTCATTATTGATTTCATTGTCTCAACTAATTCATGCATGGTTCTTATCAAGCTACATCATTCTTCATGGTTTCATTTAGAACCTAGGATGACATATCACAATAAAGGTTTGGAATCATAAGATTAGGGCGCCATCATCTTAGATGGAGCAATCCTGATATTCAAGAAAGATGAGCACCCTTAGCATCAACATAGACAAAACTAGTCATTTTGAGTCATTATCACTCAAGATAGTCATCCTTAGATTATAGAAGAGATCCAGTTATATTATATTTTGTGTCATAAAGATAATCAAGTTGCTAATATGGATACATCACTTATCATGGATGATCATTAGGGTGAGACTTAGACAAGATTATATCCCTAAATTAGTAGCATGTACTTGATTAACGTTATTGTCAAGATTGGGCCACAAAGTTGCATTAGGCATACATGAATGATCCACATAGAATTTAGGGTAAAGATGATTATCTAGTTACTTACTTGGAAGACACATAATGGATTTGAGTATCACTGATTTAAGATTTTAGCAAGATAAAAAATTCAACATCAAGATATTCATATTAAGCATGTTTCATGATTCCAAGCTCATCATTAAGTCAAAATTGGTAAAGAGCATGAACACAGTTTGAATCTTGATAATTCAATAGGAATAAGCTACAGATCTAGATCAAACATTATAACTTGAAGCACAATTACAAGTTTTAGCATTAAAGAAGTGATCTTTTGCATAAAAATCCACTTTAATCATTTCTGGGTACAAAATAGAAAAAGCTTGAACATTGATGCATCAAGATCCTAAATTTACTAATATTAGGCTAACATCAATTCTTGGGCATAAAAGATAAAGATTGGGCATTACATGTCATGAATCACCTTAAAAAGACATAAAACTCAGGCATTTTGGGATATCAAAAGAAGTGAAAGTAGATCTAGGTTCTTAAAATATCTTTCTTGGAAATTTAATGTTTTTCTCAATTGAAATTACATATTATATGTCTATATTTGGTTAGAAAATCATAAAGATATGATTTTTTGAATATCTATTATGCTTTAAATAATCACAATTGTTTCCAATGAAGTGGCACCCCAGTGGTAAAAGTGATGATGTAAGACCGAGAGGTCATGAGTTCAAACCCAGGCGACGGGATGAATGAATCACCAATTAAAAAAAAAATCACAATTATTTATTCTTGATTCTACACTACTGCAGAAATGGCTTATAACGTCACATTTACAGGCGTCGGTTGTTACACAAAAATCGACGCCATTAAACTACAATATCGTCTATACATGCAAACCGACACTTATATGTGAAGATCAGCCTATTTTCATAAGACACAGGTATCACTTTTTATTTAGCATTAGTTCGGCAATAAGCAACCGACGTATAAAATCACCCGCGAAATACAATTCTTCCAGTTAAAAAAATTTATCTCTAAAATTTCATATATGGCGTCGGTTGTTTAGCACATAACTGTTGATTAAAGTTCTTTCGTGAGGCAAAAATTCATCTCCACTTTGTCATCAGTTTTGGTAGACGAACCGACACAGATGTGTGTTTGTGCGCTATCCTCATGAAAAAACCTTCCCCCAAATTGCCCAATTGGCATCGGTTTTAAGTGGGAACCGATGACTCTAGTTAGTAAGACACATATAGTTTGCTATAGGTGTCAATTTTTTTTATATCTTATGCTAAGTATCTAACTTAATTGCAAAATAGACTCTCAAAGTCTCTATTTCACTGTGATTTCTCCCCACCCCGCTTAGGGCTCTAGTGATTTTCCTCTTCCCCATTTCTCGCAACCACAACTTGTAGCCACTGTTTGCTGCCGCCAGTGTGTCAAAGCTCACCATCGCCGCCGCCTCTGCTCGCCATCGTCGTTCGCTAGCTGGTCTCCACCGCCATTCTCTAGCTGCTCGCCACCACTGTTCTCCAGCTGCTCACCGCCACCTCTGTTTGCCACTGTCGTTCTCCAGCTGCTCACCGCCGCCTCTACTCGCCACTGCCATTCTCCAACTGCTCGCTACTGATGTTCCCCAGGTACATTTTTTCCATATATCCTTGTCTTGAATACAACAAATACATTATTGGTGATACAATGTATTGTATGAATTTTTTCTTCAGTCAATTGATCAAGTCATTTACTTGGTGAGTTTTATTGATTTCTACGGATTTGTGGTTACTTGGTGATATATATTTCCATTGAGGTTAATCACTAATGTATATGTTTCAAGAGTGTGTAGTTGATTAATATTGGTTAATGATGCATGAATGAACTAACCCAAATATAAGAATGAATTAAATTAAATAAAGTTACATAAATTGTAGGATATAAACTTAATTAATTAGATTTGTACTTAATTAATTAGATTGTGCACTTAGTTAATTAATTAGATTTGTACTTAGTTTCTCTATGATTGTGTATTTGATTAATATTGATTAATCAGGGTTAATGATGCATGAATGAATTTTATTAATTGATAGTGCTTTCTTTCTTTATTTCTTTCTTTCTTTCTTTTTGACGTTGATGATGATGATGATGACGACGACTACGACGATGACGATGATGATGATGATGATGATGATGCTCCAGTCGCTGCCACTGGACATCGCCTGCACCTCCTCTTCTTCACCTCTAGCGCCGGCCACCTTCACCTCCATCCCGACCACCTCCACCTCTAGCCGCCGCCACCACAACCTGCTCAATCCACAAATGTGGTGAGTGGTTAATTAATCAGTACTAGAGTTGAACTTAGGATTAATGATGCCACCATATAGTTAATTACTATTGAATAATTAGGGTTAATGATGCATTAATGAACTTAATTAATTAGATTTGAACTAAGCTCTAAGATTGTGTAGTTGATTAATATTGATTAATCAGGGTTAATGATGCTTGAATGAATTCAATTAATTAATAGTGTTCTCTTTATTTATTTCTTTCTTTTTTTCTTTCTTTCTGATGATGATGATGATGACGACGACGACGATGATGATGATGATGATTATGCTCCAGTCGCCGCCACTGGCCACCGCCTGCACCTCCTATGCTCACCTCCAGCGCCAGCCACCTTCACCTCCAGCCCGGCCACCTCCACCTTTGGCCGCCGCCACCACAACCTGCTCGATCCACCAGTGTAGTGAGTGGTTAATTAATCAGTACTAGATTTGAACTTAGGATTAATGATGCCACCATCTAGTTGATTACTATTGAATAATTAGGGTTAATGATGCATTAATGAACTTAATTAATTAGATATGTACTTAGTTTCTCTAAGATTGTGTAGTTGATTTATTTTGATTAATCAAGGATAATGATTCATGAATTAATTTAATTACACTATTGTAGAAAAACAATTAACAACTAAGAACCAAGATAAGCACTAAGGCAAGAAAAACCTAAATTAACCCTAACTAGCAAGACTAGGTAATTCAATTGAAGGAAGTAAAAGCAACTAAGCTATACTAGAATTAACTAAGAAACAAGGAAAATGCTATAAAAATATACCCTATACTACTAGTTGGAGAACTAGGGTTAGGTGTAATTCTAATAGGACTTGTCAAGTCTAGGTCCCAGGGGTAATCGGTAGGGTGGAGGTGAGAGTTGTGCCTAGGTGTAATTATAATAGGATTTGTCAAGTCTAGGTCCCTAGGGTAAGTGGTATGGTGGGAGGAGGACAGGGGTGGGGTAGGGTGGAGGGCCAGGGGAGGGTGAGGGGTGTGGTAGGGTGGGAGGAGGGTAGGGGTGGGGTAGTGTGATGGAGTGGACTTTTGGAATCCTCAATGTCCAATGACATAAGTGAAATCATATGGTTGAGTTATATTAAGAGTTCCAAGCTTTTGGCAAAGTAGGTGTGTCGTTTGATGTTGATTTTATGATTAAGATCCTTAACCTTATGTCGTTTTGAGTTATTTAATTGGATGATCAAATAGTTGAGTGTTTTCACCAAATTTGAGTATAATGTAGATCGAGAGGTAGGGAAACTATGGTTAAAATTTGGTGTCAATTGGAAGTCCCTAGAGGAAGTTATAAAGGTTTGAGATTAGTGAAATAATGTGCATTTCGAGGATTATTAGACCAAAGTTTAAGGGCAATGATGTGTCACAAACCCCTTTGATTGAGGGAGGGTGGTGTGGCCAGATCCTGGCCATTTGTGTCTAATCTAGTGAATGGAAGTGTTGACTTCAGTGAGCCGTGGATCACATTTTGGACTAGGTCCCTTGTAGCTGATGGATTCACCTTGGACGGTCGGATCCTCATCCCCTATCTTCGGGCAGCCTGGAGATCGTGGGTTGTAGCGAGTGGGAAGGCAGGGCCTCTCTCCATGTCATGTTCGTGGCCTGGGAAGGAATGAGGAGTGGGCAATTCACTTCACCTTGACCAGACCTACATCCAGACCACTCAAGTCAGTCTTTTGGGCGACGGTAGAGGGAGAACGAGCCCTCCATTGCCATTGGCTCTCCACCGCAAGAGCAGGTGGTGGCCGAGGATGTAGAACTGAGATACAAGGCAGCTCGGAGGAGGAGAAGGAAGGGAAAAGGAAGCTCGGGTCCAGAGGAATCCAACCCAGTTGTTCCCAGGGACTGCCGTGGTGGTTTTCATGGTGGCCGAAGGACACCTTGTCGGAGCAGAAGATGGAGCTCGACAGACTGCGGGGGGTGTTTTGCGATAGGGCCAATGCTGGTCCGGGATCAAGCTTTCCTTTGACGAAATGGATGGGCTCTTTAGCATAATGAGTTGTTCCATTGCTCCTTGTCTTATTTCAGATGAAGGACTCATACAAGTTGGAGGAGGTTCCGCGGGGTTTTTGGGAAGGTTTCCTGATGTCTTCCATGTCTGGGGATGTTTTTCCCCCTTTTGTTGGTGCCGCAGTGGTAGCCATGACCGGAGAGACCATGGAGGCAGGTCTCCAGTGGTGAAGCCAGGGTGTTCTTAAGCTGTGGAGATCAGGGAAAATCCTCTGAGGCTGATGGCAGTCTTAGGAGCTGATGCAGAGCATCTCCGCTCTGTTAATCCCTCACCGGAGGAGAGTCTAGACGGCGACAGATGTTTGTAGAGGAACTGAGTCCCGCTTGGGACTGATCGCGTGAGAAGAGAAGGGTGGCAGGGAGCCGAACTGGGTCCATATGCAGAACCGCTTGACTCCATCTTGAACGTGAATGGCTCAACAAAGAACCGGCCTGTAGCAAACAAGGAAGCTGCACCCTAGTGACCACGTGGTGGGTCCTGAGTGGCCGAAAAAGGTAAATAGTTTAGTAATGTTTAGATCTTACAAAATGCATAGTAAATATCCTGTTCATCAGAAAAATACAAATAAGGTACCAAAATTCTCAGAAAAATGCATAGAATAACATGAAACAATCATACCAGTATTTTTATCCATTAATCTCAGTTATATCATGTAAGATGTGTATTTCTTATTTAATGGATAATAAATAGAAATGATGACACAAAATCATGGAAAAATATCAATAAATCTATAAATATGTATAGAATGCATATGATGTCAGATATGGTCATGTTAATGTACAAAATTATGTAATTTGCTTAACATGGCAAATTAGGGCTAATATCCCTAAATAAAATGCTATAAATACTTACGTTCTCAATAAATGATGAGATTTACATAAAACCCCTCATATCAGTAACTGGAAGATAATATGTAAATCTGAGATCAGTTTTATAAACAAAATTCATGTTATATGAAGAGAAACCTTAATACAAGTGATGTAACCCTAATATGGTTAATGAAAGTGACGTAATGTTTAATATGTTCACATAATAATATGACACAGGAGTATATCTAGTTAATGAACTATAATCTGGAATATGATATCAGTAAGATAAATCAAAGATAAGAATGCAAGTAATAATGGAAATATACTAATGAGATAAGGTAAACGCTAAAATGGACATAATTAGGGTTGACATGATGGGAACCTGATGGTGATATGTGGTCTTGTCTTAATCTGGTTTGACCAAGAACATAGTTGACATGAGAAATATGATGATTAGGTTTGTCTTGATCTAAGGTATGCCATTACCTATTACTTGGCTTATTATAAATTATGCTTGTGTTATATGTAGTAAAATACTTGGCATATGGTATTGGATGAAATGATTGTTCTTGTATGATATGTTGCATAATTTTCCATACTTATTACTATGAACACATGAAACATAATATATATGTTCCATTGTATCTAAGCACTTCAACTCTTTGGTAGTCAAGTGTTGATAATAAAGTACTTCAACTCTTTGGTAGTCAAGTACTTGAAAGTGATCCAACTCTTTGGTAGTCTGATCACATTATGAAATGATCCAACTCTTTGGTAGTCGATCATAAGGCCTTAATGCATTCAACCTTCTGCGGTCAATGCATGGATGATATAATGGAAAGGTGCTTAAAATATGTATTCTCTTTAGGTAATGAAAATCTTTGTGTAAGTATATGATTTTCTTATATTTCTTCTATTATTGCCAAGTATTAGTTTTATCTTATTGCCAAGATATGATAAGAGGTATGTAAAAGACACGTAGGCATACTCAGTACAATATTCTTGAATATTGTGATGACGTGTACCACATGCAATCTTTTATTTAGGTTGTAGACATGTGTTCTTGAAGATCCTGGATAGTAGTGTTGTGTGGCGAGCTGATGTACATGTGGACCTATTATCTTAAGATCATGTTGTTTAGTGGTAGTACATGTATATGTATAGTTTGCTATTCAATATGTAATATCAAATGTTGTAACAATTCATGTTTTAATTATATGTTGAATGGTGAACATGGGTGTATGGTTTTATTATTGTTCATGTACATGTGCTACTGATTGTTTCCTTCTGACTCCCTTAATTTTCTTCTTCTTAGCCTAGCGTGTGGTGTTTAAATTTGGATACTCGTTGAGGTGAGGGTTTCAATTTGGACGTCACACATCAGATTAAGTTTTAGAAAATCCAGGGACATCACAGGTAGAGTGGAGGGCCAGAGAAGGGGGTGGGTGAGGAGGGTGGGTGGTGTAATTCTAATAGGAAGGTACTAACATGAAACCCCATGTACACCCATAAGCTCTATTTTCAACATTCAAAACTGAAAGACGGAGTACTATAATGTAGTGTGGAAATAGGAAAGAAAAGGAAAGTAATAAAGAGGAGGTTTTACTACGTAGTCGTTGTTTACAACCATATGGGTTGTATGGACGTATGCTTCGTCCTAAGGTGTTTCAGCTGTAAAAGCATCCTTAGGTACAACCTCTTTCTCTTGCAGAGGTATGACCACCAAAGTGAATAGATATCAGGTGAGGGTGAGGGGTGTGGTAGGGTGGGAGGAGGATAGGGGTGGGGTAGGGTGGAGGGCCAGGGGAGGGGGAGGGTGATGAGGGAGGGTGGTGTGAGGAGGGTAGGGGTGGGATAGGTGGGAGGAGGGAGGGCCAGGGGAGGAGGGTAGGGGTGGGATAGGTGAGATGAGTATGTTCACCTCATTCCCCAACATGGAATCAAAGTAATGGGAATATGTTCATTATAAATCATCCTCCCCCAACTTGGTGTCAAAGTCACATTTTAATCCCAAAAAACCCACCAAGAGGGGCTTAGCTACACATGATCAAGGAAAACACAAAAGAAGAGGGAAGAAGGGGCTTTTATTAGTATCTCTTACATGGTACCCTAGTTTGACATATATGGCTAATGTAAGGATTAGTGTAGATAGTTTAACAGATACAATGAATAACTTAGTGCAATGAATAACTTAGTTATCATCATCATCATCATCAATTATTTCTATGACATGAATATGAAATAACCCATCGTTGTTGTGTGTTGTTAGTACTTACATTTATATTACTTTTTCTCAACATTTTACATTGTTGTAGGCATAATGGCTTGGGCCTCTACCCCAATGTTACTATTTCCTATTGAAGAATAGTTGGAAATCATTCTAGATGATCGTTCATTAGCACAACTCACTATACCTAAACATTGTTATTATCTAAATGGAAGACGTTACACGGCTGGTGAAGTGTTGCAACCCCAATTTTTGGGATCTTTTGGTGAGAAACGTAATTTCTCATATTATAGATATTTGAACAAATAAGGATATAATTTGTTTTGAATGAATGGATTTCATTTACAATAGCCTTGATGATTGTTTTTTGGGCTTTATTGGCTATTGGGCCCAATAACAAAGAAAGAACAAAAGAAACTCTATTATTGAGTAAATAAGTAAATAGAGGAAAGAAAAATGTGGAAACCTCTAGAAGGCAAATCCAAAGAGGGATTTTGTGCCTTTCGGGTTCCTTGGGTCCCAAGAAATCCAAAGTTGCAAAGAAAAGGCAATAAGAAAAGAAAAGATCAATTAAATATTTCTTTATTAAGAAAGAAATTGAAAACAATGATAAAATGTGGAAAATAAGTGAAAAGAGATATAATTGAGTTATCCTTGGTGGATTTTCATATCCCGATGATTCCTAATGCTAAAAGGAATACCAATGAGGAAAATAAAAGAGAAATAAAGAGAAAACCTCAAAAAGAGTTATTTTAATAAGAAATAACCAAGATAATGAGAAATAATGAATATAGATGCATCTAGAAGAATAAAAGGCTAAGAGATATTTTTCCAAAATAGAATTTCGAAATATAAAGGTTCCTTTGGGTTCAAGGAACCTAGGATAATAATATAATAGCAAAGGAAATAGAGAATATATGGAAAATATGAATAATTAGGTGTTATCTTGCAACTGAAGAAAAGGAACCGTTTCCTTGAGATAATGATCCCAATTTTTGCAAGAAGAAAGATAAAATCATAAAAGAGGTTCCCTTAAAATTTTAATTAAAAGGAATTACGAATTGGGAGTTATTGCTTTTTCAAGTTATGCTCAAATTTAAGGAACTTCCTTGGAATTTAAGAAATCTTTCCCTCTTTGTTTGGGCGCAAATGATAGTGGTCGTTTGATCTTGATCCAACCGACCTAGCTCACCGTCAAAGTCCCAATGGGACGCCAACTGTAGCATGCCCACTGGGGAACTTTCCCCATTAATTTGCGATCAAGTCAGCGCATGTGCACGCTTGGAAAGATTTCCAGTGAGTTCGGGAGGGAGAGACGAACCCTCTCAACCTTGGTTTCTTGGTCTTTGGAAGCGTATATGCAAAATGCCCAATTGGGCTGAAGATAGGTTGGCAGCGGGGTTGAGAAAACCCTAAAGGAGAATTCCACACCCTATATATAGGACCCTTCAAGATCGTCCTCACCCTCGCAAACCTCAGCGGCCAATTTTTAAGCTCTGAAACCCTCTCTAACTCCTGATCGTTCTAGCTCAGGTGAGGTCGCCGCCATGACACCGCCACGTTCTAAAGAGAGGAAGAAGAAGAAGGAGACGAGCAACAACCCTTGGATCTTGGGACCATCATGAGCCCAAGAGTGATCCAACGGATCGGCTGAATGGGTAGGGCGCACAACTAAGATAGTGGAGTCGGTGGACGTGAGGCATTCGATTGAGATCCATCGTGGACTCAAGTGAGATCCAACGATCACCAACATGTAGTGGAGCGCACAAACCAGTTAGTGGAGCCAATCGACAATAAACGTTGGATCAAGGCACGGACCATAGGTGCACCAATCGAACGACCACAAAATTCGGTATACATCCCTCTCTACTCAAATAATCCAGAAATTGTTTTTCCTTGCAAAATTAATAAAGATCGCTAGGAAGCTCGTATGAAGAAACTTTATCTATGAAAGTTGCATAGAAAAATATGAGGAACATGATAAAAATATTTTGGGAAACTATTTCTATCTCTTTTTGCAAGAGTACTTTAATTTGGCAGAATAGTGTATTAAAAGTAATTAGAAACCCTAATTGTATATAAAAGGGTGAATCTCTGTAAGTTAATAGGTTAATTAGAAAGATAATAACATGTTGATACTTAATATGGAATTTTCAACCATTTTGTATACAAAATTGGTTAATTTAGGGTTTATGTCCATAAACGAAAGGTAATATATATGGAAACCCTAATTTAGAGTAAAAGAAGAGGAAAACCATGTTAATTCAGATTAAGAAAGTAAATTACTAAATGATGATCCTAATACTATTAGGAGTACTAAAATAAGAAGATTTAAAGGTTTTATGTAGATTTGATGAACTAGGGTTCATAATTTAAGAATGGAGGAAAAACCCTAATTGCCAAGGAAACCCTAAAATTGGAATAGAAACCCTAAGGAATATGATGAAATTGGATAAATATTAATAAAAGGAAACTGGTACTTTTATTTCAAGATTTCTATTCAGCTTTGATTGATTGATTGGATTTCCCTACATGTTTGATATTGTCTCCAAAAATGCAATAACAGGTATGTGGTTACGCTTATGATTATCCTGACTAGTTTTCCGAGGATTTTATCGACATTTCCCTCATGGCTTGAAATAACTGTTGGATGCTTTTATTTCATGCAACTATAGAGTGTCTATGACTATCACTATGAATATACATGTATAACTGGCTAGATCCGGGTCCACCCCTATGGATATGCAAAGGCTAAAAAGGATAACCTAGAGTAAGGTCTAGGCTATCATGAGTTAGAAACTGGGCTACACGTGTGTAGTTCCATGAGACTCTTAGCAAGCCATGAGTTAAGGAGTGGGCTACCTACGGGTAGTTCCATGTGACTCAGACCTAGAAACTGATTCACCTGTTAGGTGAGATCATGAGTGGTATAATGGGGATCTATCATAAGGAAGGTAGTATCCAGGTCCACTGTAGGGACAACACATGGGATAGTGTATACATGGATTGCGCAGTTTTATTTAAAATGTAAACTTGTTTGTTAAATTGTAATTGGCTGCAATACATTGTTATGAATACTTGCACGCTTATTGTTTCCCCCACATACCAACTTCAACTGACCAAAATTTTGTTTGTCAGCGTGTTAGGTACAAGCCAAAAGGACAAACAAGTAAAACGTCATATTGTGAAATACATGAAGTAAAATACAAGGAGGATTAGTTATAGTAGAATCCATAAGCGGATAGATGTCTAGAGATCCAAATTTTCAAAAAGGTATGCAAAAGTTTATTTTCTTACAGCTTTTCAGTTTCGTCTGTTAAAATTTAATAATTGTTTTTGGTTAATTGTTGAACCTTTGATCCGGAAGTTATGGGTATGGCTTCGACCTCTCGATCTCCCTTAATTGGGGGTTACCAGAAGGTGGGGTCGTAACATTTGGTATAAGAGCATAGGTTCCTCACTTAACCATTAATAATTATTAAATTTTACGAATTCCATAGAACCCAAGGGAGTTATTAGAGGATTATCCGAAAGACGTAGGTGTCTAGAAAAGGATCACGATCGGGGGCTGGCTATATTTTCCTCCGCACAGCTAGTCGGGATACAAGAACTCCCTGATTCATGTGACTGCCTGGCCAAAGTCATAGGGTATGAATCTAAATAATATACCTTTAGGACTTCCTCATGTTATTCATCCCTTCTCATCACAAATTCTGTTAAGGACCTTAAGGATTAGGGTTTTGTCTCTTCTCCTCACCCTCTTGAGGTATGGGTAAGGTTAATAAGGTCTAAGGAATCCTTCATCAAATTAATGAAAGGCATGTAAATAAGATGTCATGGACATAACCTTAATAGATTAAGCGCAAATTAAAGGATAGGTACATGCTTAGGTCATATGTCATAAGAAGAGACCTGAGGCTAGACCTTCTTGTCAGGAGGATAAATAACGAGAGTTAGTCTTGGAGATAGAAATCTCCATTACAAATAGAGACCTGGCACATCCTTTGAGGATGATGTTAACCCTAACCCTAAGTGAAGGTTAGAGAGAGAGATGGCATGGTGAGTTAGACCAGGTGTTTTAATGGGCATGCCTTGGATGACGTATGAGCCACGAGAGGTGGGATGACCTAGTACCTCTGGCGACCCAACCCTGGGAAGGGTCGTGCATGTTAGAGTGAAGGATAGCTCCTTCATTGATGAGGTTAGAGAAGAACCTATGGAAACCCCATGAGCTTATATGGGCCTAATAGGTACCCATAATGTCTCTATAGTGAGAACAACAGGTTGAAACCCTGGCCGAGAGAGTTTGATGGATAGCTTATGTGATAAGCATAAGGGGCTATGGACAACCTTGAGAAAACATAAGTTGAGCATAGGCTTCACTCAGGTAGGGGAATGCTTATGAGCTTGATCCTTCATGAAGAAAGGACCTCTTGTAGAGAGGTTGGTTGTAGGATTAACTGTAAAGATAGTGCAGGACCCCAGGCAAGAAGGTTGGAAGCGTAAAACCCTGAGATATGAGGAACAATGGGGAGTCGAGGATGATGCGACCTAAGTGGATGATAGTAGTTGCCTCATGCATAATTCCTAGAGGCTGATGATATCTTGGTTGTCTTTAGAGGAACCAAACCCTAGAGAGAGGATGAGTCTACTTATACCTCTGTACCTATGGTATAGATGAGAAGAAGAGTACCATAAACCATGTAGAGGTTTAGTAACATGTTGTAAGGCCTTAAACCTTGTTGATTGTCTTTGAGGAGGACTCAACTCTGAAAAGTTTCTCGAATAAAAGGATCATGGGATACCTTGGACATGCTTGGTTAAAGGTAGAGCATGCAGTAGTATACCTAAGTGAACCTAGGATACCTAGGCCTTAGAGGGGAAGTGGTGTACCTAATGCTCGTGATGAGAGTTGAGTTTCTATAGATGAGAGCATGGTACTTCATATGTTCAGAGGAAAGGGAATCCCCTTAAGTTTAAGGTGTGTTTGACGAACCCCTAACAGCTCAGTTGATGGCATGGGAAGGTATGATCTTGATCCAGTGTTGAGGAAAAAGAACAAGTAGACCTGCATGTTTAGTAGGTGGTCCATTTGTGCCTTAATAGTTGTTGGGTTAAGCATTCTCATGTGTATGTAAACCCTAAGGATGGTTTTGACCTGGTTGTCAAGGGATGAAGTTTCCTCCCATCCTGAGAGAGGGACCCTTTTGTAGGGTGTATACTAGTTTTCTTGGTTTAAGGTAACCTAAAAAGGTCTCATAGGATCTTGAGAAACTAAGTGAAAAGTACATGGTATGAGGACGAACCTCTAGACCCATAGATAGCCATCTCTATGTGCATATGGATGTGTTACCATGGAGGTAACCGATATGGGGCTTGACCAAGTTAGCCAGGTTGCCATGATCCCTATGAAAGGATGAAAGTCAGCCCATGAATGCATAGAGAGTGATGATGAAGGCTTGGGTAAGGTTCTAAGTTGGACATGTATTATAATAGAATCCTCAGTCTATCCTAGGGTCAGGTAGGGATAAGACCGATGGAAGTAGGAGTTGCCTAATTCCCTAGTTGCACATGACCATAGGGTCAGTAGGTAACAACTATCATTGTCTGAGGGCCATGGGTTTGGAGATTGATCACCTTCATGAACTCATGGGACCCAAAGGGCAGATGACTAGGGCACTCTCTTGATGCATGAGGGAAGAGGGGTGACCCCCAAAAGTGTCAGCACGCTATAGACCTAGAGGAGATGACCAAGGGATGTGGGTAAACCTCATAGGTTCAAGACTAGTTTTCCATGGAAGTAACTTTGATATCAAGATGATCGTAATACAGATGCATAAACGGCACGTTTCAACTTAGATTTAAAGGTGTACTAGCAAGGTTGGATGTACCATCTCTACTCTTGGAACAGGAAGAACTCTGTATTTGGACTGCAGCCAAATGCTTATTTATTCTTGTTATGGGAGTGAGAGATATGACAATACGCATGTCGTACACCAAGGATAAAGATGATGTGGGTTGGAACGTTGCCACGAGATATAGGGACATAGGAGATAACATACCCTGGTAAAGTGAATGATACATGGATGGTTTGCAAACATTATAGAGAGATAAGGTAGTCATCTTATAAGGATGTTGTTAGCCTGAGCTATGTGGAATTTGCAAGTGATGCAAGGTTGAGTTTGATCACCATGATGATGAAATCAGAGAGTGTTCTTAATGAAGATAGACTCAAAGTTTTATCTAAGATGATAAGTGGAATACATGGTGGTGTATGTCTTCAACATTACCTAATACCTAAGGATGTGAAGTGGTAATGGATGCTCTAGTTGAGATATAGCTTCTTAGTTTGGCTAGAGACTAGAAGAGGTGGTTAGACTAACCCTAAATTTGAAGGAGATATGTTTGGCTAATACTCAAATGTAACGAGATATGTTGAAAAGAAAATGGTTGTTTGGTTAGCCAGCCTAGGCCTTGATGCAATGAAAGGATGGTTGTAGAACCTCAAATGCACTCTTTGGATAGGAAGATGATGAAACCCTGATGAGAGTGGTTTAGGGTTTCCGAGGAATCAATCTTGAGGAATCATGAAATACAGGAAATCATGATTTTAAGATCACCATACACCATGGTACTACTGAGATAATGAGTGGTAGCAGTACTATGGATGCTGGAGATGAGGCTCCATGTGGTATGTTACCATGCATGACAAAAGGTGAAGGATGAGCACCAGTAACCCAGTGCATTGATATAGAGGATAAAGAGTTCCCAAGAGGGAATGGGAGTTCATCACTATGGATGTTGTAGGTCTCCCCTGGACCAAGGAAGGCTGAGATGCAATATGGGTTATGGTAGATCGCCTTACCTAGATGACATGAGAAAGAAAGAGTTCTGTCAAGGGACATATCTGGTTGAACTACCCATGAGAGAGATGGTTCAATTACACCATGATGTGAGTTCAAAGGTTCTTGAGTTTGACCTAAATGTTCCCTTCTAAAAGGTGGAATTAGGTATATGAAGAACTCGATGTTAGTACTGTTTATCACCCTTATCTAATGGTTAGTATAATCCAGACTAAAGGGTCTGATGAGAGCATGAGTGATCATTTAGGGTGATATCTAGAGACAGTTCTTGTCCTATGAAAGACGTGATGATGACCACCATATCCAGTATCGAGATTTAAAGAAGCTCTGTAAGGGAGGTTGTGTCGGTCACCACTTCAGTAAGGTGATGTTGGTCAGAGGACCACATGATGGTTAGAAAAGGACCACAGTGCGTGTAGATGAAGTCGCTTTGATCGTGCAATGGCTGAAAGGAGCCTAAAGATGACGAGAGTTATAAGCAGATGCAAAGTAGACCGACATGCAGTTCACTGTGGGAGAATATGTGACATGAAAATCCGACCCCTCTATGTTATAGCTAAGACAGCTGAGTCCCTGATGCATGGGTTCTTTTGACATGGTTTGGTGGAGAATGTTAAGTTTGACCTTACCCCTCAGGATAAAGTAATGTGTGAGGAGTTCCATGTGTCCAATTTAGAGCACTATGTGAGGTACCCCGACCATGTGCTGAGCAATGAACCTAGTGAGCCCCAAGGAAGGCTGAAATGGCCTGAGTCACCTGTCCAGTTTATAGACGCCAGGATGAAAGAAATCAGAGAAAAAAATGTGATGATAAAGGTTCTTTGGAAGTGCCATAGGTAAGGTAAAGTCACATAGGGGCCAATGATGGACATGGAAAAGTCTTATCCTGAATTGTTTATTTGCTTGATAGAATTTTGAGGACAAAATTCCTATAAGAGGGGAAGGATGTTGCAACCCCAATTTTTGGGTTCTTTTGGTGAGAAAATAATATTTCTCATATTAAAGATATTTGAACAAATAAGGATATAATTTGTTTTGAATGAATGGATTTCGTTTACAATAGCCTTGATGATTGTTTGTGGGCTTTATTGGCTATTGGGCCCAATAACAAAGAAAGAACAAAAGAAACTCTATTATTGAGTAAATAAGTAAATAGAGGAAAGAAAAATGTGGAAACCTCTAGAAGGAAAATCCAAAGAGGGATTTCGTGCCTCTTGGGTTCCTTGGGTCCCAAGGAATCCAAAGTTGCAAAGAAAAGGCAATAAGAAAAGAAATGATCAATTAAATATTTCTTTATTAAGAAAGAAATTGAAAACAATGATAAAATGTGGAAAATAAGTGAAAAGAGATATAATTGAGTTATTCTTGGTGTATTTTCGTATCCCAATGATTCCTAATGCTAAAAGGAATACCAATGAGGAAAATAAAAGAGAAATAAAGAGAAAACCTCAAAAAGAGTTATTTTTATAAGAAATAACCAAGATAATGAGAAATAATGAATATAGATGCATCTAGAAGAATAAAAGGCTAAGAGATATTTTTTCAAAATAGAATTTCGAAATATAAAGGTTCCTTTGGGTTTACAGAATGCAGGATAATAATATAATAGCAAAGGAAATAGAGAATATATGGAAAATATGAATAATTAGGTGTTATCTTGCAACTAAAGAAAAGGAACCGTTTCCTTGAGATACTGATCCCAATTTTTGTAGGAAGAAAGATAAAAGCATAAAAGAGGTTCCCTCAAAATTTTAGTTAAAAAGGAATTACGAATTGGGAGTTCTAGCTTTTTCAAGTTATCCTCAAATTTAAAGAATTTCCTTGGAATTTAAGAAATCTTTCCCTCTTTGTTTGGGCGCAAATGATAGTGGTCGTTGGATCTTGATCCAACTGACACTGCTCATCGTGAAAGTCCCAATGGGACGCGTACTGTAGCATGCCCACTGGGGAACTTTCCCCATTAATTTGCAATCAAGTCAGTGCATGTGCACGCTAGGAAAGGTTTCCAGTGAGTTCGGGAGAGAGAGAGGAACCCTCTCAACCCTGGTTTCTTAGTCTTTGGAAGCGTATACATAAAATGCCCAATTGGGCTAAAGATAGGTTTGTGGCGGGGTTGAGAAAACCCTAAAGGAGAATTCCACACCCTATATATAGGACCCCTCAAGATCATCCTCACCCTCGCGAACCTCGGCGGCCAGTTTTTAAGCTCTGAAACCCTCTCTGACTCCCGATCAATCTAGCTCAGGCGAGGTCGCCGCCGTGGCACACCCACGTTCTAAAGAGTAGAAGAAGAAGAAGGAGACGAGCAGCAGCCCTTGGATCTTGGGACCATCGTGAGCCCAAGCGCGATCCAATGGATTGGCTGAAAGGGCAGGGCACACAACTAAGATAGTGGAGTCGGTGGACGCGAGGTGTTCGATTGAGATCCATCGTGGACTCAAGTGAGATCCAACGATCAGCGGCAAGCAGCGGAGCGCAGAAACCAGTTAGTGGAGCTGATCGACAATGAATGTTGGATCAAGGTGCAGACCATAGGCGCACCAATCGAACGGCCACGAAAATTCGGTATACATCCCTCTCTGCTCAAATAATCCAGAAATTGTTTTTCCTTGGAAAATTAATAAAGATCGCTAGGAAGCTCGTATGAAGAAACTTCATATATGAAAGTTGCATAGAAAAATACGAGGAACATGATAAAATATTTTGGGAAACTAGTTCTATCTCGTTTTGCAAGAGTACTATAATTTGGTAGAAAAGTGTATTAAAAGTAATTAGAAACCCTAATTGTATATAAAAGGGTGAATCTCTATATGTTAATAGGTTAATTAGAAAGATAATAACTTGTTGATACTTAATATGGAATTTTCAACCGTTTTGTATACAAAATTGGTTAATTTAGGGTTTATGTCCATAAATGAAAGCTAATATATATGGAAACCCTGATTTAGAGTAAAAGAAGAGGAAAATCATGTTATTTTGGATTAAGAAAGTAAATTACTAAATGATGATCCTAATACTGTTAGGAGTACTAAAATAAGAAGATGTAAAGGTTTTATGTAGATTTGATGAACTAGGGTTCATAATAATTAAGAATGGAGGCAAAACCTAATTGCCAAGGAAACCCTAAAATTGGAATAGAAACCCTAAGGAATATGATGAAATTGGATAAATATTAATAAAAGGAAACTGGTAATTTTATTTTAGGATTTCTATTCATCTTTCCTTGATTGATTGGATTTCCCTGCAAGTTTGATTCTGTCTCCAAAATTGCAATAACAGGTATATGGTTACTCTTATGATTATCCTGACTAGTTTTGCGAGGATTTTATCGATGTTTCCCTCATGGCTTGAAATAACTATTGGATGCTTTTATTTCATGCAACTATAGAGTGACTATGACTATCACTATGAATATATATGTATAACTCAAATAGATCTAGGTCCACCCCTGTGGCTATGAAAAGGCTAAAAAGGATAACCTAGAGTAAGGTCTAGGCTATCATGAGTTAGAAACTGGGCAACACGTGTGTAGTTCCATGGGACTCTTAGCAAGCCATGAGTTAAGGAGTGGGCTACCTACGGGTAGTTCCATGTGACTCAGCCCTAGAAACTGATTCACCTGTTAGGTGAGATCATGAGGGGTATAATGGGGATCTACTATAAGGAAGGTAGTATCTAGGTCCACTGTAGGGACAATGCAGGGGATAGGGTATACATGGATCGCGCAGTTATATTTAAAACATAAACTTGTTTGTTAAATGGTAATTTTCTGCAATACATTGTTATGAATACTTGCACGCTTATTGTTTCCCCCACATACCAGCTTCGGCTAACCTACGTTTTGCTTGTCGGAGTTTTAGGTACAAGCCAAAAGGACAAGCAAGGAAATCGTCATATTGTGAAATACATGAATTAAAATACAAGGAGGATTAGTTAGAGTAGAATCCATAAGCGGATAGAAGTCTAGAGATCCATTTTTCAAAAAGGTATGCAAAAGTTTATTTTCTTATAGCTTTTCAATTTAGTCTGTTAAAATTTAATAATTGTTCTTGGTTAATTGTCGAACCTTTGATCCGGAAGTTATGGGTGCGGCTTCGACCTCTCGGTCTCCCTTAATTGGGGGTTACCAGAAGGTGGGGTCGTAACATGAAGTGACCCTAAATTTTGGAATTTCAACTTCTGTTATCGAGGTTAAGTACAACATTGACGAGAATCTTATATCCACATCCAGTTGGTTTGAGTCGGTTTGGAAGATGCTATTGGGCCATAGTGACAAGATATTTCTTTGTCTGATTGGCCATAATACCATCAAGGTTTGGATAACCAACATCAACAACGAGACGCCCGATCATCTGGTCTGATTTGAGTACTCCACAGAGGAGAGTGATGATGATGATGATGATGGTTGCTGATTCCAGACCATGTTGATGTTGTTTAAGTTGTGTATCTAGTCTAGTGTCTCTCTCTTCTCAGTTATTTTACTTATGCACATGTTTAGGGGTACAACAACCCCCTTGTTTAGTTACTATTTTCTGAATTGTCATGTGTGAATGTGAATATGATCAATACATGAATGTTTCTACATGTGTCTGAATGTCAAAAGAGATGAAATGAATGGAACTGCAAGTTGCTCAATGTGTGTGAAAATGGAGGAAATTTGAAATGGAACTACTGGTTTCTACATGTGTGTGATGAAACATAATATGAACTAAATGTGCTTATACATGTGTGTGAATCATATGATCCATATATAATATTATACATCTTGTTAATTTTGCAGGTTTGTGGCCTGTTGTTGACTGATATCAATTGATGTTGTAAACCTATAGTTCAGAACTGAACTGTAGGTTCTGCATCCTGTTGACCAGCCATGCAACATGCCTGCAAACTGATAAAAAAATCAAAACATAGGTGTCAGTTATTTGTAAAAAAATGACGTCTATGTGGACATGATGTCGGTTATATATAATAACCAACGCCGATGGTGCCCTTACTGTCGTGTTTTATTAATGGCGGGAAGGGTTATGACGTCGGTTTTTGTGATACATTGACGGCTTTGACCTGGATATAGTGTCAATTTTATTAAATAACCGACACCTATAGAGCCCTTGCTGGCACATTTTTGGTGGCGAGAAGGGTTATGGCGTCAGTGTTAAAACTGACACTGTAGATTTCGACTTTTAGCGACGCCCACTTGGGTGTCATTTTGAAACCGACACCAAAATCCTTAATTGACTGACACTAAAGGTCAATTATGCACTAGTGCTAGGACTTAAAAGGGGGTGCTCTTAGCCACTCTTCCTCACATTTGGGGTCCATAGGCTGAGATCTTGGTGCCCACATGTGGCATACTATCCCTCGACACATCTACCTTGTCATAGACCTAGAGAGGGTGATAAATGGAGGGCTTAATTGTGTTGGACCATTTGATCTCAAACAATGATTTGATCCAACAATAGTTCGCCAATCCTTTCAAACTAGGTAGCCCAAGATCTAAGTCTTGACGGCATGACAATGCCCAAGAACGTGCTCAACTAAGCAGGTGCATTACATGAAAGGAGGGCATGACACACTAGAAAAATCTGATCACCATGAACTCTAGGCCCGCATGATGATGACTTCACACCTATATTTCTCTAAGGTGTTTAAGGAAGATACCCAAAGTGGGCTAGGTGGCAGTGTGGAAACTATTGGATGAGGAATAAGAGAGGGTTAAGGTGGGCTATAGTCGGAAAAAAAGGAGAAAAATAACAAGGAAAAAGATGAGGAAGAATAAAATGAAAACAAAGGGGGGTTCTTGTATGTCCTAAAGGGCGTCAGAATGGTCAGATTGGCCAAGACAAAAGCCTATCATACCTTCCCAAACAAAAGGTAGAAGACAAGCCTGGGGTGGTTTGATAAGGGTACACCAATAACTGGGTGTTGATCCAATGACATGGAGGGTATATCCTCACTCTCTGAATTGGGCCCCCTCATTGGCCAAGAGGTCCTCCCAGTGATTTTCAACTTAAATAAGCCAAAAACAAAATGTGTTCATTTGTACACATTATACAATTCATATATCCAAAATTATATCTTCAATTGAGATATAAATTTTATCATTGGTTCGTAAATATCTCATACTTATATCAAATGTTTGGATCCACTATGGTGTTGTTTAGGGTACTAATGTAAAAAGTGGAACCCAAGTAGGGACCCACTCAAATGATATCCTACAAAGAGCCATGTAAGTATAAAGTAATTGAAAAATAACTATGATGTTGCTAAGTGTAGTGTTCTAAAATTGTTTTCCATAAAAGAAGAGGGAAACCGAACCACTCCAAGCTATACTAATGTTCATAAACATGTATGTGATATTCCTTAGTCCTAGTTCACTAAGGTACCTACACCTAGGTAGTTTTTGAACAACATCCAAAATGAAATAACAAAGGGTATGTGTCAGTAACAGTGAGTATGTGCATAATGAACATAAGCATTATTAGGTATGTAATAAGACATTAAGAAGTTACCAAAGAAATAAGGGTTACATTAAGTAGGTAAGTTCAATAGGATATAGTTCAAAGTTAAATAATAAAAGAATGTGGTAATATAATTATGAGATCACCATAATCATTTCAACTATCTTGCCTAATAAATCTGAACAATAATAAAATGTGCATGCAAGTTAGACAAAGTGAATCTAATGTAGGACTGAAACACCCTAAGATCACAATAAAGGGATCAAGGGGGAGTAAAACCCTAATCCTCTAAGGATAGGGGGGAGTATAACCTAGATACTCCAAGGGCAAGGGGGAGTAAAATCTGAATACCTATTATGTATAAAAAATGTGTGGTGGTAAACAAGTAATGCTACTCTTGATACTAGTGTAATAAGCATGCAATATAATATGGTAAGTTGAAATGATTATATTTAAAACATACTCAACAATGTAAAATGGAAAAATTGGTAATAAACCCAACATATATCCAAGGATATGTTCCACATTTAAGATGGAATAAAAGAAAAATATCTCATAGAGTATAGAAATGGTGTCAAGGAGTAATGTTTAAAAATGCCTCATTATAAGAAACTAGGTTATAATTAATATAATGCTCAAATTTAAATAGAGATTGCACATACTTGATATCTATACCTAACATCTAGGATAAAATGTAAGTCCTAGATAAAGTCCCATTTCATCTATTAACATTTTAAGTGAAAACAAGGGTCAAAATCCAATAAGAATAAAATCCCCAAATAGACTTGTGAAGCCAATTGATTTAGATCTAAAAAAGTAGACAATTAATTTCTAAAAATTTTAGAATTTCAAGAATCATTTTTATATTGTTTTCTAATGTGTAAATAATTAGTTGTGGATAGTTGATTTTTGGGTAAACCTAGACATTATACTCATAACTAGTGCCAATTAATCTTACAAAACTTGTGTTCATATTTCTCAATCATGATGTGACACAAGGTTGTATTAGTAATTTGGACACCTCAAAACCCTATGCTGAAAGACAAACATACCACTCAATCTCTAAAAAAGCAAAAAGAGAGATCCCATAAACCTTGGTAAATTTCCACATGTAATAAACCCTACCCTAGCAAATAGGTAGAAAATCTACAACGTATCTTGCTAGATTCCTCCCGACATTTAGGAAAGGAGACAAGGTTAGACAAGTTTCATTCGTCAATCCTGACTAGAAACAACTAGAATCACTAGAGACAAACACCCAAAACAAAATAAAAATGGGTTCCAACCACTCCATGAAGGACATATTGACATGATTGAAGAAGGGACATGGGGGATTAGTGCATGATGACATACTGAGAGAAAACATAACCACACTAACATAATGATGTTGAGATGAAACCATGAAGTTAGACATGATAAAACAAGAAGTCATTTTTAAGTCAACGGACCAACACCATTTCAGAGTTCAAAACCTAAAAGATTGTAATCCAAAATTCATAGGCCGGATATCGATATTTACCTTTAAAAGGGGTTTATAGATGATTGAATGAATCCTGAAGATCTACCATGGTCTTGCCCCATTTTTGTTGCATCAAAAGATGATATGGAACACCAAAATGAGGTGCCTACAACAAGACAAAGGTCATGGGTAAAAATAGAAGAACATACAAACACATAAAGGAGGTGCAAGCATCATGGGTTTTCATGGTGGAGGAAGGGAGGTATTGATGCATTGAATATGTCCCCCATGATGCTCATGACCGATGGAAAATGTACCAAGTTAGGAAGGAGATAGAACTAGTTGGGGAAGAACTCAAGAAGGAGGTTCTATAGTGTTTCTATTTCCACAAGATAGGATAATAGAGACTACATATCGTTGGACCAAAGTGCAGTTTACCCAAGATGAGGGGTTATATTGCAATATGTCACATTTTGAACATGACTTAAGTGTGTTAGCATCATAATAGAGAGAATGATGCTAAGTGGTAGCTTTTTGAAAGCCTAAATGCCAAGTTTGAACTTGTTTGAAAAATGTTAGTACCTTGTACACCAATTTTGGTACAAATTGTAAATTACCCAAAATGTAGGGTTGATATCCAAAATACCAACTATAGAGTGTCCCTACTTCCTCTATGTATCAGTTAGAGGAGATAGAAAGAAGGAGAACCAATGTTTGAATCATGTATGAGTGGTGGTATTCTTGGTGATGAAAAGACCAAGAAAGGGGTTGAATATGAAACCCTAAACATGAGTTGAATCGAGTTGAAGACTTGATATGGGAGTGACTATCAGCCAAGGAGCCATAGAGGGGATCCCATATTAGTTTTTGGACTCTTGGCCAAGGCCATTATGGGAAAAGCACCTCAAGGAGGTGAGATGTATCGGTTTACAACTTCCTTAGAAAAGTTGTATCAGGTTGTGAATAAAGTGGTGATTGACTTAATATATCTTATCCAAAGAGAAAAGTGATAGATGAAATTTCATCTATAGATTATCCTTAAGTGTTTTTCATGTCAAGATAATGTGCGTACATGCATGTACACATGTAAACCATAAATGGACACGTGGCACCTAGTAGCTTAAAATGATGACACCTCATATACACTCTTTTCCATGAACCTCTACTATATATACCACTCCTTTCACCTATTAGTGAAATTTTTCGAATCTTACCATCCTCTTTCTCTTAGATATCATGAATAGGGTCTTGATATTGTGCATTGAGCTTTGGTTTGGCCATAGAAAAGTTATATCGGCCATGGCAAGGTCATATCGGCCATATCAAGGTGATATCGGTCAAGTGAAGTGATATTGGCCACAAGTGAAGGGATATCGACCACAAGTGAGGGGATATCATGCATAAGTAGTGAGATATCATGCATGGTGCTTAGGATAAAGAAGGATCCCAAGTCTTAACCCTAAGGTGAGTCCATGATCATCTTCAACCTTGGATTAAAGCATGGATCTAGGGTTGAGATCTTCCTTTCTTTTCTTCTTCTCCAAATACTTATCCATGGTGATTCTTTGCCTATAGAGGAGTTGATAAGCTCATCTTCAACTTTAGGAATGTGAAGCTTTAGATCAAGGATCTATGAAGTTGTTCTTGAGGTGAGTTATATAACTCGAACCCAATTATGTTATTATTCACATTCAATTCTGTTATACATGTTGAGCTACTTTCAATTTCGAATTCTCTTGCATAATTGATAAATCCATGAGTTCTATTAGTGACATAGGATTGTTTTCCATGAACTAAAATAGTAAGAGCAAGATTCTAGAGGTTTATGATGATTATATCATCATGGCTCAACCCTATATTGGGTTGAAGCACCTCTTTGCCCGATATGGAAGCAAACATACACCTCTTGCCCAATATGGAAGCAAACATACACCTCTTACCCGATATGGAGGCACAAATACACCTCCTGGATGATATGGTGTCAATCATACACCATGTGCACGATATGAGGTTAGGTATACACCTTATGCAATACATGGAGTCCAGTATGTACTCTAACCTGATATGATAAACCCTAGATGATGGGTAATTTGAATATAATGATCAGTCTATGCACAAAAATGATATATGGTGTGAAGCACACACACACCTCTTTGCCCAATATGATGTGAACCACATAGACCCCTCTTTTCCTGATATGGTGTGAAGCACCCACACAACACTTTGCCCGATATGGAGTGAATCATACACACACACCTATTTGCCCGATATGGTGTGGAGCACACACACCTCTTTGCCCGATATGGAAGCAAGCACAAACCTCGTTGCCCAATATGGTGTATAAGCACACACACACCTCTTTTCCTGAAATGGTGTGAAGCATACACACACCTTTTTCGTGATATGGTGTGGAGCACACACACCTCTTTGCCTGATATGGTGTGGAGCACACTCACACCTCTTTGCTCGATATGGAAGCAAGAACATACCTCTTTGCCCGATATGGAAGTTAGCACACACCACAAAAATGATATTGGGTTGAGTATACACCTCTTGGACGATATGATGGTAAACATACACCATTTGCACGATATGGTGTTGAGCACCCACCTCTAAAATGATATGGTGGGTAACCTAGTACACTAGATGGCAAAAGTGGTAATGTGGTTAATACCCTAGAACATGTCATGGCCAATACACAAAATTATGGTGTGGCCAATATCTTCAAGTGAGGTGAGGATGTTACACCCATGTAGGGTGAAGGTGATACACCATTTGATTGGTAAGGTTGATACCTTGATGGGTAAGAGTATGAGGGATATAATGATGCCTAGATCGATATACACCTAACCCAATAAATGTGTTTAACTTGACATACATGATTCAAATGGATACACCTTGTAAAGGTGAGGGAAAAAAACTCTTAGGAGTTATGAGTGTAGCACCAAGTAATGGTGTGGCTAATACCTTGATAGGTGAAACACCTAAAGTGGTTGATAATGGTCAACCCTATATCAACAATGCCTTAACTTGAGATTAGTCCATATCACTTGATGATAGTTGGGTAATTCAAATGTGTGACTTATGGCCAATACACTATAGGATAAATGTGATGAGTTAGTGCATAACCTATTAGGATGGGGAATACCCTAATACAAGATAAGGTGATGAACTTAAGTAAATTAAAATGATGAGGGAAGTGATACACCAACGCATGATAAATATCACATCCAGCACGTCAAGCTTGATAAACCTGGATGCACCTTAAATCTAATATAGTTTGATCAGTAACACATGAAGTGTGTCACATCAATTGTTACATTAAGATGTGATGAGTTTTTTGTGTACTTTGATAAGTGTAGGCTAGAATACCATGAGAAAGGGTTAGGTCAAGTTAAAAAAGTATGATGTAATCAATATCCTAGTGAGGATGAGAGAAAAACTCATACTTTGTGTTAATAATCATTTAATGATAAATGATGAGAATAAATTAATATGATTGAATACTTATGATATCAATGTATGATCCTAGAAGTGTGGAGCAATGGATTAGGGTTGGATTGATAATATGAACTTGAAACCCTATTCGGATAAAAAGGGAAACCCTAACCCTAATCATGGGAAGGTTGCATTTCTCTTGTTGCATAAGCCATATGAGACATGTTAAATACTTGTATAACAAGTATAATGTTTATGTTGTCTGATGACCTAAAAGATAATTGTTATCTAGTGAGAGGTGACAAGATGGTTAATGGGCCTTGTGAGCCATGTGAATAGTTGTTGCCTAGTGAGAGGTGACAAGATGTTTAATGGGCCTTGTGAGCCATGTAAATATTTGTTTCCTAGTGAGAGGTGACAAGATTTTTAAATGGGCCTTGTTATCCATGTGAAATACTTGTACAACAAGTGTGATATATACCTGGGTCTGAGGACCTGGAGGTAATGGTTACCTGATAGAAGGTGACATTGTTTAGTGATGAACTAAGGGTTGAATACATAGATCATATAATAATGATGATCATAATGATTAAGGAATAAGAATCCCCAGTAATATGATAAGGGACTGAGATCCCAAGTGTTATGTATCTAAATGTGTTCCAAAGATTAGAAAAGTACTTGATAGATGTATTACACCTTTTTTATAGCATTTGTTTATGATTGATGCTTATAACTTGTTTGATACTAAAAGAATAATGTAATGCACTTAATATATCATTGCGACCATAAAATGTAGTTGTGTTGGCTGTAGATCCATTTAGTGTCAGGATTTGTTGAATGGTGAAATGAGTTTAACTCAGAGAGCATATTATTTAATATGTGGGGGTGATGGGCACAAATATCCTTAAATCCTAATGAGGGATTGATGTGAGATCTCCTTCATTATAATCTGGGATGGATGTATAATCTCCTGATGAAAATGAATCTGGGGATGGATAACTGAAATCTCCCTAAAGAGAGTGCATGCTGCGGGTGTAGCTTTATAGTGAAGATACCAATATGCCCTGGTAAGCTAATTACAGTTGGCATGAGATGTCCTGCCAAGTAGTCTCGTACTGACTGAGATGGATAAGGTCTTGGTAGCTGGCTCTTCCTTTGACCTTGTATGGTACCGATGCTTTTCATAGTTGTGGTCGGTTGGATCATGAGCGGTATACCTCATCTCCACCTGGCATAAGTGTGATTGTAAATATGTAATCAGCTATGTAGCATATTTTCTTAAGGATCAAATAGGGAAAACAATTTTTGATGTACACTTCATTTATACATCTTAATTGGATAGATATTATACATGTTCTTTATATTCCTTGTAAAGTGAATAGATGATTTATTGCTCTATCATAGATAGCTGCATTACTTTATAGCTTGTAATAGTGATTAGACTTACTTGTTAGTTTAAAAGAACCTCTGCTTAGTTTTTTACTGCTTACCTGTGATAATAATATTGTTGGTGGAGAGTTATATCTCTCGCTTGGACAATTGTTTCACCCCGTGGGATCCACATTTTTTTTAGGTGAATGTACATGAGGGGGTAGAGATCATACTATAGAGGGAGAACAACAGTAGTAGGGGTAGCAGTAACAGCTCAAGGTGAGTGTACTATCTCTCGTGTCTTGTAGATAGAAGTCCTATATGTCATCTCTGTATTCTCAGGTCCTTGGAATCAGTATGTAAAGGTATTATAAACAATCTGACATTTTGGCTTGTATGTCTTAAGGTTTTATGTTGCTTCAGCATATGTTTTGACAAAGAAACTACTATATGTTATCCTCAAGATGAGATGGTACAATGTATGTACAATGTGAACCCTGATGTATATAAAGTCTTGGTTCTTTTAGTAAGAGTTTCCTGGAAAGGATCTCTTTGCAAAATGGATCTAATTTTCAGTGATTTTGTTAATTCGCTGCTTATGGTTATTTTGCAATTATTTAATGGTGATGGCTTGATTTGATGTTAGGTCATCACAAAGTTTTGGTATCAGAACTTAAGGTTTTCTATGTCTACAGAGACATAGGACTAAGGTGTTGAGTCTGTTCTAGTGTCCTCTAGTATACCCTATAGTGACTTCTACTTATGCAGAAGAAAGGGTGAAGTTTAAAAATGACTGGAGAACATGATGAACACGATGCTAAGAGCAATATTGTTGCACCAGGAGAGGGTGCAAGGGATCAGGCAAGAGAAGAATGAGTGCCTAAGAATTCCCATCTTGACCCAATCAGGATAGAGAATCTTGCTTTTTATGCTCTTGTTGGGAAAGTTAGAGTAACAGTGATGCATAGAGTAGACTAGATACTTGCATTACAAGCTAGGTTACTAGTCCTCAATGTAGAAACTTTGGGTTCTGAAAGGGTTTCTAAATGATATAGTCATGTTGGAACAATGGAAAATGTGGGAATGATTAACATATGGCAAAAAAATAGACTCTGTCATAAGTATAGACAGATAGTACATATGTGATGGCAATGCCCAAGGAGGGGCAATAAGCTGAGAATTAAGGAAAGGTCTCTACAATTCTAGAGACATTTTCCAAGTTGGTCTAAAATGCCAAAGTTTTTGGTGCCACCAGTGCAATAAATGCCTACTGCACTAGGACAATACTCAGTAAGTAAAGGCAAAAGTCCTAACTTTCCACCTGTAAGAACTCCTAACTTAGCTTCTACATCAGTAATTAGACCGATAAGACCATGGTATAAGGACAGGACATGTTCAGCATACTAAACCCTTTTATTCGAAAAGAAAGGAGGAAATGACCCAACAACCGAGGCAGACTCGGAAGGGCTTACGAATGTTACAACCCAATAGTGTAAAAAGGCAAAAGCAACAACATGAAACAACTAGACTCTATGTTTTGAGTCAATGTGAAGTGGTAGATGACCGCGAGGGGTGACAGTCAGATAGGGCTTTTTCATTTTGATATGTCTTCTCTTGATTTTATCTAATAATCATAAGAAGGATTTCTATTGTTGACTTCCCTTTGGTTGTCCTATGGGAACATGGGGAAGAAATGATTAGGACTAGAATTTATATTCTATGCAGTATTCTTTTAAATGCTTTATAATTGCTTTAGTCCATAAAGAAGAGGTAGAGATGTAAATGAGATGCCTGGAGCAATCTAGGGATATTAATTTGTGTGACTTGGATGATATGAAAAGTAAAGTATACAATGTAAAATAAGGTGTATACTACCTAATCTCATTACTTGCATACCCTGGCCAGGTATTCAACTATTGAAGGTAGAAGAAGTATGGAACTCTTAGTTTGCTATATTTATGATTACTCTGATCAAGTAATCATTTTGAAACCATCTAAAGAGCATAATGAAATTGAAAATATGGCACTAATGTTTCTATCACAGCCTAAGTGCAATAAAATGGAATCTGAGAATATCTTAGATCAACCTATGAGTATGAGAAAGTACAAAGCACAATTCTCATGATATGTGAAAGGAAACAAGGAAGATGATCCATTTTCAAATAAAGAATATGTGAAGGATAATGATCTCTTCCATAATGTGAAAATGAGAAATGTGATAAAATCATATAATGTTCATGAACAAGTTAGACAATAACAAAGAAAGGAGTGATGACAAGTAATCATCCTTGTAATTCCTATGCTGATGGCAAGGAACCTAGGATGAAACAAGAGTAAATGACTCATGAATAGTTGAAAGTTCATTCAATAATCAGAGGAGTTGATAATCTCTTCTCTTTGATTAACAACCCTAAGTGATGATGGGGTGATAAGAGGAATATGTTTCTTTGTGTTCTTTCCTTTTAGGGACATGGCAATCAAGTGAGTCTTATGACACTTGATGTGCATGAGTTAGAAGTGTTCTATTGATGGATACTTGGAAAAGAATCAGTTTGTCTTGGACTTTGGTTCCAAGATAAAGATATGTGTAATAAGTAATGTCCCAAGATGAAAGAAAGGTCCCATTATATGTTTGGATTTGGTAATAACAATAGAGATATGGAAATGATGAGGATGTGATGTGTTTTTGGCACATATAATGGATACCAAGGTAAAGAATCCTAGTATCCAAGAACTTTCAATGATATGAGAATATGAGAACATGACTCCTAATAAGATGAATAATGTTTGGTTACCTAGAAGGGCCAACTTTGAGATTAGTCTAGTTACATAATATAGTATGGATACCTTATGTTAAGGGTTTATGCTCTGCAAAAACATGACATCAACAAGGATATATGAGTTGAAGAAACAGTTGTAAGATCGTATTAGGAAAAGTTTATCAAGATAAGTATAATCCTTTAGAGTACCCCCATCATGTTTCAAGAAAGAAAGATCCAGGAAAGTTGTACATCAGATATAGGTAGATAAAAAAAGGTTTATAATCCATATCCATATCTGTTGAAGCGGCTTATACACATTACATCTAGAGTTACCTCTGAGATAGTTTTCCTTTGATAAGTGGCCTCTCCTTATGATAAGAGAATGTAAAACTAGTAATATACTTGGTACAAGTCATAAGTAAGTCTAGTGTTGAGACAGCAGATCTAAATAGCACAGCCAAAGCATGCTAGGACTTGTAATCCCAAGTGGGTGACAATATGTATCCCTAGTCTTTCTTTGGAAGAGACTGGCTAATGTATGAGAGGGGTATGGTAAACTCCCTAGATCAAGAATCTTATCACATAAAAGTTGTAATTTGATAAGGTGTCAAATCAACAAGGTTTGACACCTAAATTATTCAAAGTATGAATAGTACTTCTCTGACTTAGAAAGTGTTACCTGACATAGAATTGACACTACAGTCATTAATGAAAAGGACAATTGAATATGTGTCCTGTATGACAGATTCTATGATGACCCTGAATGGAAGGACTTTGTGCTGGTTAATGTTCTATGGCATCTCCATGTCATCAAGATGTTATGTGGAGACTTGATGATATGATGCATGAATGACCATTGTCTTCCTTCATCTAGGATTTTGGGGATGAAATCCTTGTTACAAGTTTATAATTGTAACATCCCTGACCTGATTTTAGGGATAACCCTATTTGTTTTGGCTAAATAAGTTTCTTAGAACTTTCATATAATCCTCTAAAGTGTTTTGTTATTAGGTGACAAACTTATGTTTCAAGTTTGGTCTTGATTGAATAATGTTTGAGCAATGTTCTCTTATTTGGACCAGAGTGCAATTTATCCAAAATGAGGGGTTATATTGTAATATGTCACCTATTGAACATGACTTAAGTGTTTTAGCATCATAAGAGACTCAATTATGCTAAGTGGTGGCTTGTGGAAAGCCTAAATGCCAAGTTTGAACTAGTTTGAATAATGATAGTGCCTTGTGCACCAATTTTGGTACAAATTGTAAATTACTGAAAATGTAGGGTCGATATGCAAAATACCACCTCTAGAGTGTCCCTAATTCCTGTATGTATCATTTAGAGGAGAGAGAAAGAAGGAGACACCATGTTTGAATCATTTATGAGTGGTAGTATTCTTGGTGATGAAAAGACCAAGAAAAGGGTTGAATGTGAAACCCTAAACTTGAGTTGTATCGAGTTGTAGACTTGATATTGGAGTGACTATCGACCAACGAGCCATAGAGGGGATCCCATATCGGTTTTTGGACTCTTGTAAAAGGCCATGACAGGAAAATCACCTCAAGGAAGTGAGATGTATCGGTTTACAACTTCCTTAGAAAAGTTGTATCACGTTGTGAATAAAGTGTTGATTGAGTTGATATATCTTATCCAAAGAGATATGTGATGGATGAAATTTCATCTCTAGAGTATCCTCATGTGTTTTGAATGTCAATATAAATGTGAGTACATGAATGTACACATGTCAACCACGCATGGACATGTGTAACCTAGTAGCTTAAAATGATGACACCTCATATACACTCTTTTTCATGAACCTCAACTATATATACCACTCCTTTCACCTATTAGTTAAAATTTTCCAATATTACCACCCTCTTTCTCTTAGATATCATGCATAGGGTCTTGGTATCATGCATAGGTCAAGGGGTATCGTTCATAGAGCTTTGCTATTGGCCATAGCAAAGTGATATCGGCCATGGCAAGGTGATATCAGCCATAGCAAGGTGATATCAGCCAAGTGAAGTGATATTAGCCACAAGTGAAGGGATATCGGCCACAAGTGAGGGGATATTGTGCATAAGTAGTGAGATATCGTGCATGGTTCCAAGGATAAAGAAGGAGATCAAGTATTAACCCTAAGGTGAGGCCATGATCATCTTCAACCTTAGATTAAAGCATGGATCTAGGGTTGAGATCTCCCTTTCTTTTCTTCTTCACCAAATACTTATCCATGGTAATTCTTTTCCTATAGAGCAGTTATGAAGCTCATCTTCAAATTTAGGAATGTGAAGCTTTGGATCTTGGATCTTTGAAGTTATTCTTGAGCAGGGTTAAATAACTTGAACCCAATTATGTTATCATTCACCTTCAATTCTGTTATACATGTTGAGCTACTTTCAATTTCGAATTCTCTTGCATAATTGATGAATCCATTGGTTTTATTAGTGACACAAGACTGTTTTCGATGAACTAGAACAGTAAGAGTAAGAATCTAGAGGTTGATTATGATGATATCATCATGGCTCAACCCAATATTGGGTTGAAGAACCTATTTGCCTGATATGGAAGCAAACATACACCTCTTGCCTGATATGGAAGCAAACATACACCTCTTGTCCGATATGGAGACACATGCACATACACCTCTTGGGCAATATGGTGTCAAGCATACACTATGTGCATGATATGAAGTCAAGTATAATCCTTATGCATGACATGGAGTGAAGTATGTACTCTAACCCGATATGATAAACCCTGGATGATATGTAACTTGAATATAATTTTGAGTTTATACCTCAAAAATGATATATGGTATGAAGCACACACATACCTCTTTACCCGATATGGTGTGAAGCACACACACATCTATTTTCTCAATATGGTGTGAAGCACACACACACATCTTTGACTGATATGGTGTGAAGCATACACACACATCTTTTCCCGATATGGTGTGGATCACACACACACCTCTTTGCCCGATATCGAAGAAAGCACAGACCTCTTTGCCTGATATAGTGTGAAGTGCACACACACCTCTCTGCTCGATATGGTGTGAAGCATACACACACCTCTTTTCCTGATATGGTGTGGAGCACACACACGCCTCTTTGCCTGATATGGAAGCAAGCACACACCTCTTTGCCCGATATGGAAGTAAGCACACACCTCAAAAATGATATTGGGTTAATCATACACCTCTTGGACGATATGATGGTAAGAATACACCTTTTGCACGATTTGGTGTTGAGCACACACCTCTAACACGATATGGTAGGTAACCCAATACACTAGATAACAAAAGTGGTAAGATAATTAATACCCAAGAACATGTGATGGCCAATACACTAAAGTGTGGTGTGGCCAATATCTTCAAGTGTGGTGAGGATGTTACACCCAAGTAGGGTGAAGGTGATACACAATATGATTGGTAAGGTTGATACCTTGATGGGTAAGGGTATGATGGATATGATGATGCCTAGCTCGATATACGCCTAACCCAATACATGTGTTCAACTTGACATAAATGATTCAACCCAATACACCTTGTAAAGGTGAGGGAAAAACACTCTTAGGAGTTATGAGTGTAACACCAAGTAATGTTGTGGCTAATACCTTGATAGGTGAAACACCTAAAGTGGTTGGTATTGGTCAACCCTATATCAACAATGCCTTAACCCGAGATGAGTCCATATCACTTTATTATAGTTGGGAAATTCAAATGTGTGACTTATGGCCAATACACTACATGATAAATGTGATGAGTTAGTGCATAAAGTATTAGGATGGGAAATACCCTAATACAAGACAAGTTGATGAATTTAAGAAATTTAAAAGTGATGAGGGAAGTGATACACCAAGGCATGATAAATATCACATCCAACACCTCAAGGTTGATACACCTTGATGCACCTTAAATCCAATATACTTGGATGAGTAACACATGAAGTGTGTCATGCCAATTGTTACATTGAGATGTAATGAGTTTTTTTGCATTTTGATAAGTGTAGGGTAACATACCTGGAGAAAGGGTTAGGTCAAGTTAATAAAGTATGATGTAATCAATATCCTAGTGAGGATGAGAGAGAAACTCATATTTTGTGTTGATAATCATTTAATGATAAATTATGTGAATAAATAAGTATGATTGAATACTTATGATATCAATGTATGCTCCTAGATGTGTGGAGCAATGAATTAGGGTTGGATCAATAATATGAACTTGAAACCCTATTCATCTAAAAAGGGAAACCTTAACCCTAATAACGGGAAGGTGGTATTTCTCTTATTGCATAACCCTTGTGAGACATGTTAAATACTTGTATAATAAGTAAAATGTTTATGTGGTCTAATGACCTAAAAGATATTTGTTTCCTAGAGAGAGGTGACAAGATGTTTAATGGGCCTTGTGAGCCATGTGAATAGTTGTTGCCTAGTGAGAGGTGACAAAAGGTTTAATGGGCCTTATGAGCCATGTGAATAGTTGTTGCCTAGTGAGCGGTGACAAGATGTTTAAATGCTCCTTGTGAGCCATGTGAAATACTTGTGCAACAAGTATAATATATACCTGGGTATAAGGACCTAGAGGTGATGGTTACCTCATACGAGGTGACATTGTTCAATGATGAACTAAGGGTTGAATACCTAGATCATATAATCATGATGATGATAATGATTAAGGGATATGAATCCCCAGTAATATGATAAGGGACTGAGATCCTGAGTGTTATGTATCTAAATGTGTTCCAAAGATTAGAAAAGTAATTAATAGATGTATTACACCTTTCTTTGAATAATTTATTTATGATCGATGCTTATAACTTGTTTGATTCTAAAAGAATATTGTAATGCACTTAATATATCATTGGAACCATAAAATGTAGTTTTCGTGGCCATAGATCCATTCAGCGTCAGGATTTGCTGAATGGTGAAATGAGTTTGACTCAGAGAGCATATTTTTGAATATGTGGGGGTGATGTGTGCAAATATCCTTACGTTCTAATGAGGGATTGATGTGAGATCTCCTTCATTATAATCCAAGATGGATGTATAACCTCCTGATGAAAATGAATCCAGGGATGGATAACTGAAATTTCCCTGAAGAGAGTGCATGTTGTAGTTGTAGCTCTATTGCAAATATACCAGTATGCCCTAGTAAGCTAATTGTAGTTGACACAAGATGTCCTACCAAGTAGTCTCGTACTGACCAAGATAGATGAGGTCTTGGTAGCTGGCTCTTCCATTGACCTTTTATGCTACTGATGATTTACGTAGTTGTGGTCAGTTGGAGCATGAGTGGTATACCTCAGCTCCTCAGGGCATTAGTGTGATTGTAAATATGTAATCAACTATGTAGAGTATTTTTGTAAGGATCCAATACGGAAAATATTGGTTGATGTACACTTCATTTATACATCTTAATTGGATAGATGATATACATGTTCTTTATATTCTTTGTAAAGTGAATAGATGATTTATTGATCTATCATTGATATTTGCATTACTTTAAGAGAAGAGATTACTCTCATCTGCTTATAATAGTTACTTGTTAAGATAAAAGAACCTCTGCTCAGTTTTATACTGCTTACCTGTGATAATAATATTGTTGACGGAGAGTTATATCTCTCATTGGGACAATTGTCTCACCCTGTGGGATCCACATTTTTTTAGGTGGACATGCACTAGGGGGTAGAGACCGTACTACAGAGGGAGAACAATAGTAGCAAGGGCAGCAATAACCACTCAGGTTGAGTGGACTGTCTGTCATGTCTTGTAGATAGATGTCCTATGTGTCGTCTTTATATTTTCAAGTCCTTGGAATCAGTATGTAAATGTTTTATAAACAATATGAGATTTTGGATTTTATGCCTCAAGGTTTTATGTTGCTTTAGTATATGTTTTGACAAATAAACTATTATATGTTATCCTCAAGATGAGATGGTATAATGTATGTACAATGTGAACCATAATGTATATAAAGTTTTGGTTGTTTCCATAAGAGTTTCCTTAAAGAGGATCTCTTTGCAAAATGATTTTAATTTTTAGTGATTTTGTTAATCCTCTGCTTATGGTTAGTCCATGATTATTTACTTGTGATGGCTTGATTTGATGTCGGGTTGTCATACGTACAATGTTGTATTGTAGTATGGGAAAGTAGAAAGATAAGGGTCGATCCTCAGGGAGAGAGGGGCTCTAGAGCTATGTTAGCTTGACTAGGTTCATGATGTAGAGTCTAGGGTTTATGGGTTTGAAATATGGTTTGTTGTTATACTAATGGTGAATGAAAAGTAATTAACGAGAGCAAAGAGAACAATCAAAACTTAAGTTAACCCTAAAAATATTAATTTTAATTAGCTACAAAAGAATCTAAGAAATGAAAGGAGCCAACTACACTAAGGCAAGCAAAGCAAGAGATAACACTACACTAAACAACCAATTAGGACTAAATGGAAATTAGAGACCTAGACTAAAAAGAAAAAGGAAAAAGCAAACATAACTAACTAGGGAAATAAAGTGATTACCTAACCAAACATTAAGTAAACAAGATGGAAAATTAGGGTTTTAATGCAATAATGGGAAGTGTGGGATGTTTAGGGAAATGTACTTGTCAATTAAGTCTGAGGTGATAACATGTAAACGTTATTCTTTCATTTAGATTACCAAACCATAAAACAAGATAGATGCTAATGAATTACCCTAAACTACCAATTAGCCATGGATAGGATAGGGTGTCTATAGGGGAACTAGTCCATGTCACCTCCTAGCCACCCTTGCGAGGGTCACATGGATTAGGTTCCAAGTTGAATTTAGTTAAGATCTAATTAAGTCAATGTTTCTAGGATAGAAGCTCCTTGGGAAATTAGGGGTTGTGGGTAGTCAGGTGGAAATGAGATAACCTACCATCTGGCGGTTGGGTAGCTTCAATCATTTACACTAAATGCTTCTAAAACAGCTATTTAAATCCCTCACCTTGGTGTAGGAGAATTAGTTAGCATGTAAGAAGTTGAATAGATATCTTGGGATTCTATCACAGAACTGTTTGTTACCCAAATACTCAATCCTAATGGCTAGAAAGCCAAAGGATAGAAGACTCAAGAGTTCGTCCGTAGGATAGATCACATAACATATGCATGAATAATCAAGGTTGGGCATTAATCACCATTAATCATGCAAAAGAGATGTATTTGATGCCATTTTCAACATAAAAAAACTACTAATGGAATGAAGTTCTGAAAAAAGAATCATTAACTAGATCTCATCGTGTATGTCATTTTTTATATATTACATGTCTCATTTTGGGTTATGAATGATTTTCTATGAAATTTGCAAGATTTGGAGTATAAAAGGAGAGGGAGATATTATACCATGAGAGAGTTGATGTGGCGCTTCCTCATTGGAGGGCAGCTGGGCCACACTGGTTCCAGCAAGAGATGGACCCACATCTTGACTCTTTGCAATGATCCATTTGGCACCGCGATAACATTCGATTGGCTCTCTCTCTGTTGGCCCAGTTGCCAAGCAGTTGGGAGACGATGTGTGCGGTGGGAAGCGGTTTCCCATTCCACCTTTCCCAACACCTGTGCGAGGAAACATTTTGGGTGGTGGCGAGATATAAAGCTTTCTAGAGAAAAGGGAGAAAGGATGAAGATGAGCTAGGGGGCTCTAATGACTTGGCTGACTAGAGTCAACCCGCCATTGCGGATTCAATAAAAAAAATGTTGTGAGGACGGCTAGAGGAGCAACTCCTCGTTGGAGTTGCAGTAGCTCATATCTTGAAGAGATCGACAGGAGGGGGTTTAGGGTCCTTAATGGGAAGGAAAACAAGGGGAACCCAAGGGGAGATCTCTCACAAAGCTTTTGGGCTTAAAAGTAGAGGTTGGAGGAGGACCAGATGGTTCCATCTATTATGGCATCGACCATGGTGGAAGGGCGTTTAGATAGGGGATAGGTCAGGTACGCCAAGGGGGAGACTTTTGTGGTCTAAAATTGACTTGGGTGGCCTTGTAGAGCCATATCCCTATGGTGGTTGTGCCCCTAGGACACTGTTGGGTCCTGTTCCAAGGTAGGGGATGACCTTGTGTCGTCCGATCTGGGTGGGTGATTCACAATCGTCAGATTGGTGGTCCTGGGTACACGAAGAAAAGGATCTATCTAGGCATATGCAAGTGGGCTGATTCCAAGAGGAGAGAGAGGCCGAGGCCCAAGAAGGTAGAAGGGAAAAATCAAGGTGATACAATGCTAGAAAAGGAGCAAAATTGCAAAGGTCATAACGTTGTTCTCGATTATCACATTTGGGTGAAATATTCACCGTCGGATCACAAATTTCATCATATATAAAATATACAAAGATTGATATCAAGAAAAGAATGTTAAGTGTTCTAAAAAATTCAAAACTTCTTCAATGTCTATTAAGTCACTCAACATTACAAATTCAAGTTCAAAAATTACAATTTAGCCATGAACACTCATCAATTGAGCAACATGTCATTCCAAAACATATATTTCATGATGAGGGAGATCATCAAGTCAAATATAGTGATTTATGAGTCAAAGTTTGCATAGTTGGGGGAGAAATAAAAATCACGGTTTTTATAGATCCACTAATTAAATGGAGGAGCAATTCCCCAGTTAGCTACATATAAGCAATTTCCCTAAAATCCTAGGGGATTTCAAGAAAAAACCGATAAGAAATTTATAGGAAATGAAATGAAATAGAAAATAATCATTATAAAATGAAATATAAAGTTTACATATCATTTCCTCCAACATGATATCAAAGTAACATTTTTGACCCCAAACAGCCCACTTAGGGGGGCCTAGCTACTCATAACAAATGAAAATTAAAAAATGGTGAAAGAACGATGAGTAGAAGAGTGGAAACCCACAGTGATCTTGGTACAGACTCCTACTTATACACCTCCTAGAACCAACATGTCGAGCACCTCCCTCCTCTAATGTGAAATGGCATGGATGTGTGGTTAAATGTGGCCAAAACCATATAAAGGAGGGTTTTGGGGTGGATGATGATGGAATGTAGGTCGAATAGAGTTTTGGGTGAAGTGGATAGATGAGAGGGGGCTAAGATGAACTTAGAGGTATCTAACATCATGCTCCAACTATCACTCAGGTATATATAGGTGGTGGGGAAGCACTGGTCAAGTGGGGGTATAATGAAAAATGTAATGCAAAACTGTGCTAGGTTTTCTGGTAGCATGTGTGCTTTAGAAAGAGTGAGCATGGTGGTAGAGGGTAGCATGGTTTTTCTAGGAGAGAATGGGTGTGCTGAGGAATGGAAAAAGATATAGTTAAAATTTGGGATTTTGGAAGGCTAGTAGCATGACCATAATTGACACCATGACCGTGGTAGGAACTTGGTAGCCAACTATGGTGAGCACCATGACCTTGGCGGGATGATGGAAGCATGAACGTGGAAGGAACCAAATCCATGATGGATTGGAAAAAACACAACTGTGGTGGGCACCATGGCTGTGGTAGATGGGTGGCATCACGACCATGGTAGACACCATGACTGTGGTTGAGGTTTTGTTGTATCTACTTCAAAAATGATTTTTCCCTTGTGAATTTGTGTAACATCCTCAATTTCCTAGCTAAAGTAAGCCTTTAATGTGGGGTTTTCCAGGGGATGTAATGAACGTAACCATGGCTAGGCATGTAATTAAGTACACAGAATGTGTAATACAAGCCATATGATCAACCAATACACACATAATGACTTAAATGTGTATGATTATAGTTAGTTGTATATGAAAATAAATGAAATATTCCTATGAACAATAATGTGAAAAATATATAATATGATGAGTCCAGTTCATGGCTTGAGCCTTAGACCTAGCTTAGGTCTTCATGTTATGTAACTAAAGAAATATTGATCACATGTGTCATACATGGGTTTCAATTGAGAAATTATATGGTTTGAAGACTTATTTTCATGATTTGGAATGCAATCAAGCTCATGGACCCTTTGAAATACTAAGGGATGGGCCATGTGCCCTAGAGTCCAAATTTCAGCCCTATTGGACCTATTAAGTTTTACAAATAGGTCCTTCGAGTATAAATTTAGAATTATGCATTTCGTGGTCATAATGAATGCTCAAAATATTTTTCGTTAATAATTAGAATATAAGATGGTGGGAAAAAATTTAGATGATTGTGATGTATATAGTGGCCTAGGTAATTAAATTAGTAATTAAAATGTTTTTATTTAAATGACATGTTTGGAGTGGTTTTATAGCTATTTTTTACTTAAAATCTTTCTCATGTGAAGTTGATGATAATATATCAGTTACCCCAAAATTTGAGTTAAAATGGGGTCATGTAGTAGTCTGTAGAAATATTTCAAGAAACTGGAGTTTAATGCAAAAGAAATAAAAATAAACAAAAGGGGGAGCGACCCCAGTCCTCACGGACTGGAGAGCGGCATCCTCTATTTTACAGACTTGAATAGAGTCCGACGAAGAAGGGGGCTCCGCCCGAGATTCTTTAGCCAAGATTCTATAACAACTCTATGGATTCGGCGCATAAGCCCTCACGCACCTAGATCTAGGGTTTCCATGAAGCATGAGAAGAAGAGAGGAAGATCTGTGATAGAGATGAAGAAGGGGGCGGTGCCCTTGCTGGTGGCTGCAATGGTGTGCCATGAGGGATCCTTGATCCCGGCCGCCCAGACCAAGGAAACATTGCCCTTGCGGATCGGACCAGGCCGGAGGTGGGGAATGTTTCTATTGCTAGTTCATGGCCAAGGAAGTGAGATCAGGCTCATCGGAAGTCTGGGTGCAGTGGCCTCTGTTCTAGGTGCTTATGCAAGCAAGAAGATGAAGGAACGAGAGGAAGCGCCGGCCCTAGGCTTGTGGCGAGCAAGAAATTATGGTCGTCAGATCAGATCTCGACGGTCGAGATTGGCCAAGTCTAGGTAAACTTCAAAAATTCATATCTTGAGCTACAGATCTCGGTTTGGGACAAACAAGGTACCCATGGAAAGATATTCGAGTGTACTATATTATAAAAATAGTTCCAGAGTATGATTTTGATGTATTTAATTTATTATATTTTGGGTATACAAAACTATTTGATTTTGATGTTTTGCCAATTAAAAATAGTAAACGCCTTTGGAAATTCATACAAATTTTATTGAATGTGTATTTTGATATGTTAAACATTAATTCACATCCTGATCTTTCGTATATGAAGTTTTAATGAGGTTTTTAATGTAAGCCCTAATAAGGGTATTTTCGGTATTTCACCCATGATATGATTTTTAAATGGCCTGATATTTTAATACATGATCATTCCTACATTATATGAATACTTTTCTAGAAATTTGATGAAGTTTCTTGTACTATTATATTAGTATTTAGTTTTAGATGAGTAGCCATTATGAAAGGAAAAAAAATGATTATCCTGACACTATAAGTGATATATGTATGGCCAATTAGGCCTGATATTAGTAATGTGATGGTATTCTACTTTGATTTCTTGATTGAGTCAATAATTTTACAATATGTGAATATTTGTGAGAATTATTCTCATTATATGAAGTATATGTTCATATTATTGCATAAGGCGATTTATGTCTTATTTGAGTATAAAGATAATACTAATTATATAGTATGAGTTTTATTTTATTTCAACGCTAAGATTTTATGGTGAGTATAAAGTTATGTTTAAGAACCCGAAGTTGGTATATATAGTTAGGAAAGCAGGGTGTGAGATTTAGAAATAGAAAGAGGGAACATACTATTGGACTAATAAAACTATGATGATATCCAGGTTATTAAAGATATGGAACTTCGAATCAAGATTTATTTATTTTTATAGATGACATCAACATAAGAGGTAAGTGGTCCATGCACATGAGTACTCATAGTTTATGTTCAATATGTTTACATGTCTCCCGATAAGAGTTTCATGATCTATTTGATTTAATGTTCTAAGACTTCAATGTTAAGATTTACAAACAATATTATTCTCATATTTCTATCTTTATGCAAGTGTAGATACCCAATGTCTAAAATAGTGATATGTTGCTCAAAATAGTTATGACTCATACACCAAGCCCATGAGAAAGTTGAAGAATCATATTCTTATAAGATTTCTTAGAAATGTTTGGAGGTAATGAATATGATTTCATGCTAAGATATGCCCGTAATGTACCCATACTTAGTTGATGATTTCAAATAGCGTTGTATCAAGAACGTAAGTACACATATGTTATTACAATTTCTCATATATATAGTCATAGTTATGTAGTAAGATTTCAAGTAGAAACATGCCATTAAGATTTCATACATATGTAGAGATCTAAGAACTAGATTCCCTAGGATAAATAGTATCTAGAATACAAGTACAATGTAAGAATATGAATTTAAAAATATTAGGACATGGTGTACTAATAAAAGTATATTTGGGATCAGAAGGTATTGTAAAATGAGTTTATGATGGCATTATAAGATAATGACAAATTAAGTTATGATTAGGTTGCAAGACAATATTTAATGAGATTTCTATTCTGATATTTAAGGTTTAACATGTAAGTTTTTATGTAAATATTAAGGTTCATGGTAGCATCATATTTGACAAGAAGGATTGAACCACCTTGTCAGAATTCATATTTTTAGATATGTTGTACTTAAAATACGTTTATGAACCTAACTTAAGATACTTTGTATACCTAGTAATTCTATGAGCATTTCAGGCCCTTTTTCCTAAGCTATTTATCATATAATTGGTATAAGTGAAGTAATTTGACCAAATAAGAGTTTTAAAACAAAGTTTACCCCGATAATGAGATACATGTTCAAATCCAGCAATGAATTCAGTTTAGAACTTAAGAATAAAAAGATTTAGATTCAAACTTAGACTACTCACTGTGTGAGTAGCCAGATTTTGAATAAAGGTACAAGATATGGGTTATAGACCCAATACCAATTATGTAGTAATTGAGATACATGTTTACATTCAGATATAGTATCAGATTCAGATTTCAGATTCAGAATTCAGTACATGTTTAGTACTCAGTTTCAGATAAGTTCAGATTCAAAGTTTAGTAAAGATAGACTTAATATAATTAATTTGAAACATTCTCATAATGCATTATATAATAAGTCCTCACCAGAGAGTCTCAGGACGATTCAGAGGGCGCGTTGCGCCAGTCACTGCGGGGGTCACAGAGGGCATTTATGTCAACAGAGGGCATGTTGTGCCAATAGAGGGTGCGTTGCACCATAGAGGACACTTCGGTGTCAATAGAGGGCACATTCTTCCAACAGAGGGTGCGTTGCACCATAGAGGACACTTCAGTGTCAACAGAGGAGGACTTATTGTATAATGGTGGCCACAAATAGATAAAATCGTAAGTATAAGATACTTTCTCATCCATGAGTGTGATGAGAGGAATTAAGATGAGATAAGTATGACCTAGACACTTTAGTGTAGGTCATGAGGCTCATGGTATAGGTCTCCAGAAAAGATAGAGTAGAAAGATAAGAGTTAAAGAAGTCAAGAGATATTATGTTTTCAGATTTTAATCAACAATTTCTTTCAGTTTTATAGTGTCCAAAAATATTTTGTAACATTGTTAGCTCTTCAGTAATGTGCATTTTAGAATACTCATGCCACTTACTCTAACGACTGTTTTTCCCCAATGCATGGTTGGGGATGCGATGTCCGTAGGTTTTAGAGTATCTGAGGATCAAAAGAACAAGTAAAGGACTAGAATATTTCTAGCTAACCTAGTGGGGTGCCATTCGCCTAGATGGTCTAGAGTTTTTACATCTTTCTATTATGTCCAGTTATGTTGTCTATTAAATTAGATTTTATGGTTTAACTTGATGTAGTTTTTCCATTGACAAAAACTATGTATGGACCAGTTTTATAGTTACGCAAAGTGTTTCATTTACTTTCATTGCAATGATAATCATGTTTGTGTCACTCCCAGATGATAAAAAAAATGCTTCCGCTCATGTGATATGAAAATTGGGGTGTTACAATATGGTATCAGAGAAATTTGGTAAATGGCCACTAGGCAAACATGATTCTCATAGTCACCCTAGAGTGGAGAGGTAAGATCAAGGTTTAGGGATAGATTCCAAAAGAAGAATACCATAACCTAGAGCGATTAAGAGGCTTAAGCTCAGAACAGATAGATATCTTAGAGGCAGAAGTCAACCTAGTTTAGATCTAAAGTAGCAACCTAAACCTACCTAATGAGATAACCTCTTCATTCTCAATGGTTATGGCCAGCCAATTGAGGATTGAAGAGGGATGTCTTAAGCAGTAGACCTTTTATGCATCTCTCATTTATTACTGGTCCATGTGGTATGGGACACATGTATCAGTGGGTGAGTGAGAGATAGCATATCAGGATCCCGCATCTCTAGGTATGTGCTTGATCACCACATATCTAGGAATGTAGGAGTTACCTGAAGGACCTTAGATTAGATAGTCATGTACAACTAATGCTAGAAAGTCATGACAAGGTTGAGATGGATGCCCTAAGTATAAATCCAAGTTTAGTTTCACAAACCCTAAGTATGAGTTGATAAGTAGACCAAGGTAATAGATAATACTCACAATTTGTTTTTATGAAATACATTAGATATCTCTCTTCATGCAAAATTTTGAACATAAGTGTACCTTAATATGTTAATCATCAATAAATTAAGAGGTAAGCAGAACCCTATGGTGGGTAGTAGCCTAGAGAAATTTCGAGGACGAAATTTATTTTAAGGTGGGTGGAATTGTAACATCCTCAATTTCATATCTAAAGTAAGCCTTTAATGTGGGGTTTTCTAGTAAAGGCATGCCAAGGGATGCAATGAACGTAACCATGGCTAGGCATATAATTAAGTTCAAAGAATGTGTAATACAAGCCATCTGATCAACCAATACACACATAATGACTTAAATGTGTATGATTATAGTCAGTTGTATATGAAAATAAATGAATTATTCCTATGAACAATAATGTGACGAATATATAATATGATGAGTCCAGTTCATGGCTTGAGCCTTAGACCTAGCTTAGGTCTTCATGTTATGTAACTAAAGAAATATTGATCCCATGTTTCATACATGGGCTTCAATTAAGAAATTATATGGTTTGAAGACTTATTTTCATGATTTGGAATACAATCAAGCTCATGGACCCATTGAAATACTAAGGGATGGGCCATGTGCCCTAGAGTCCAAATTTCAGCCCTATTGGACCTATTAAGTTTTACAAATAGGTCCTTCGAGTATAAATTTAGAATTATGTATTTCGTGGTGCTAATGAATGCTCAAAATATTTTTAGTAGAATAATAATTAGAATATAAGATGGTGGGAAAAAAATTTAGATGATTGTGATGTATATAGTGGCCTAGGTAATTAAATTAGTAATTATAATGTTTTTATTTAAATGACATGTTTGGAGTGGTTTTATAGCTAGTTTTTACTTAAAATCTTACTCATGTGAAGTTGATGATAATATATCAGTTACCCCAAAATTTGAGTTCAAATGGGGTCATGTAGTGGTCTGTAGAAATATTTCTAGATACTGGAGTTTGATGCAAAAGAAAAAAAAGGGGGAGCGACCCCAGTCCTCACAGACTGGAGAGCCACGTCCTCTGTTTTACAGACTTGAACAGAGTCTGACGAAGAAGGGGGCTCCGCTCGAGATGCTTTAGCCAAGATTCTATAAAAGCTCTATGGATTCGGCGCATAAGCTCTCACACACCTAGATCTATGGTTTTCGTGAAGCATGCGAAGAAGAGAGGAAGATCTGTGATGGAGAAGAAGAAGGGGGTAGTGCCCTTGCTGGTGGCTGCAATGGTGTGCCATGAGGGATCCATGATCCCGACTGCCCAGACCAAGGAAACAGTGTTGCCCTTGCGGATCGGACCAGGCCGAAGCTGGGGAATGTTTCTCTTGCTAGTTCATGGCCAAGGAAGCGAGATCAGGCTCATCAGAAGTCTGGGCGCAGTGGCCTCTATTCTAGGTTCTTATCCAAGCAAGAAAATGAAGGAAGGATAGGAAGTGTCGGCCCTAGGCTTGTGGCGAGCAAGAAATTATGGTCGTTAGATCAGATCTCGACGGCCGAGATTGGCCAAGTCTAGGTAAACTTCAAAAATTCATATCTTGAGCTACAAATCTTGTTTTAGGACAACCAAGGTACCTATGGAAAGATATTTGAGTGTAATATCTAACAAAAATATCTCCAGAGTATGATTTTGGTTTCTTTTATTTATTATATTCTGGGTATACAAAATTATATGATTTGGATTTTTTGCCAATTAAAAATAGTAAACGCCTTTGGAAATTCATACAAATTTTATTGAATGTTTATTTTGATATGTTAAATTTTAATTCAGATCCTGATCATTAATATATGAAGTTTTAATGAGGTTTTTAATGTAATCCCTAATAAGGGTATTTTGGGTATTTCACCCATGATATGATTTTTAAATGGCCTGATATTTTAATACATGATCATTCCCACATTAGATGAATACTTTTCTAGAGATTTGGTGAAGTTTCTTGTATTATTATATTAGTATTTAGTTTTAGATGAGTAGCCATTACGAAAGAAAAAAAATGATTATCCTGACACTATAAGTGATATATGTATTGCCAATTAGGCCTGATATTAGTAATGTGATGGTATTCTACTTTGATTTCTTGATTGAGTCAGTAAGTTTACAATATGTGACTATTTTTGAGAATTATTCTCATTATATGAAGTATATGCTCATATTAGTGCATAAGACGATTTATGTATTATTTGAGTATAAAGATAATACTAATTATATAGTATGAGTTTTATTTTATTTCAACACTAAGATTTTATGGTGAGTATAAAGTTATGTTTAAGAACCCAAAGTTGGTATATATAGTTAGGAAAGTGGGGTGTGAGATTTAGAAATTGAAAGAGGGAACATACTCTTGGACTAATAAAACTATGATGATATCCATGTTATTAAAGATATGGAACTTGGAATCAAGATTCATTTATTTTTATAGATGCCATCAGCATAAGAGGTAAGTGGTCCATGTACATGAGTATTCATTGTTTATGTTTAATATGTTTACATGTCTCCTGATAAGAGTTTCATGATCTATGTGATTTAATGTTCTAAGACTTCAATGTTAAGATTTACAAACAATATTATTCTCATATTTCTATCTTTATGCAAGTGTATATACCCGAAATCTAAAATAGTGATATGTTTCTCAAAATAGTTGTGACTCATGGACCAATCCCATGAGAAAGTTGAAGAATCATATTCCTATAAGATTTCTTAGAAATGTTTGGAGGTAATGAATATGATTTCATGATAAGATATGCCAGTAATGTACCCATACTTAGTTGATGATTTCAAATAGCTTTGTATGAAGAACGTTAGTACACATATGTTAATTGAATTTCTCATATTTATAGTCATAGTTATGTAGGAAGATTTCAAGTAGAAACATGCCATTAAGATTTCATACATATGTAGATTAGGTTGCAAGACAATATTTTTTGAGATTTCTATTCTGATATTTAAGGTTTAACATGTAAGTTTTTATGTAAATATTAAGGTTTAGGGTAGCATCATATTTAACAAGAAGGATTGAACCACCTTGTCAGAATTCATATTTTTAGATATGTTGTACATAAAATACGTTTATGAACCTGACTTACGATACTTTGTATACCTAGTAATTCTATGAGCATTTCAAGCCCTTTTTCCTAAGCTATTTATCATATAATTGGTATAAGTGAAGTAATTTGACCAAATAAGAGTTTTAAAACAAAGTTTACCCCGATAATGAGATTCATGTTCAAATCCAGTAATGAATTCAGTTTAGAACTTAAGAATAAAAAGATTTAGATTCAGACTTAGACTACTCACTGTGTGAGTAGCCAGATTTTGAATAAAGGTACATGATATGGGTTATAGACCCAATCCCAATTATGTAGTAATTGAGATACATGTTTACATTTAGATATAGATTCAAATTCATCATTCAGATATAGATTTAGATTTAGATTTCAGATTCAGAATTCAGTACATGTTTAGTATTCAGTTTTAGATAAGTTCAGATTCAAAGTTTAGTAAAGATAGATTTAAGATAATTAATTTGAAACATTCACATAATGCATTATATAATAAGTCCTCACTAGAGAGTCCTGGGACAATTCAGAGGGCGCGTTGCGCCAAACACTGTGGGTGTCATAGAGGGCATTTATGCCAACAGAGGGCACATTGTGCCAATAGAGGGTGTGTTGCACCATAGAGGACACTTCGGTGTCAACAGAGGGCACATTGTGCCAATAGACGGTGTGTTGCACCATAGAGGACACTTCGGTGTCAACAGAGGAGGACTTATTGTATAATGGTGGCCACAAAAAGATAAAAATCGTAAGTACAAGATACTTTCTCATCCATGAGTGTGATGAGAGGAATTTAGATGAGTTAAGTATGACCTAGACACTTTGGTGTAAGTCATGAGGCCCATGGTATAGGTCTCCAGAAAAGATAGAGTAGAAAGATAAGAGTTAAGGAAGTCAAGAGATATTATGTTTTTAGATTTTAATCAGCATTTGCTATCAGTTTTATAGTGTCCAAGAATATTTTGTAACATTGTTAGCTCTTCAGTAATGTGCATTTTAGAATACTCATGCCACTTACTCCAAAGACTGTTTTTCCCCAATGCATGGCTGGGGATGCGATGTCCGTAGGTTTTGGAGCATCTGAGGATCAAAAGAACAAGTAAAGGACTAGAATATTTCTAGCTAACCTAGTGGGGTGCCATTTGCCTAGATGATCCAGAGTTTTGACATCCGTCTATTATGTCCAGTTATGTTGTCTATTAAATTAGATTTTATGGTTTAACTTGATGTAGTTTTTCCGTTGACAAAAACTAGGTATGGATCAGTTTTATAGTTATGCAAAGTGTTTCATTTACTTTCATTGCAATGATAATCATGTTTGTGACACTCCCAGATGATTAAAAATAATGCTTCCGCTCATGTGATATAAAAATTGGGGTGTTACAATTTTTCATTGGCATCACGACCATTTTGTGTCACAACGATTGTGTTGGGGGCTTGGCTTGCACTATGAGCTTTGAAATTTGATATCCTTGGACATCTTTGCTTTATCTTGACCCTTGGGTACTAGGGGAAAATTGGGGGATCTCTTGGACCATCTTTGCACTCATACATGGGAGAGTAACCTAAAAACATCTTCCTTCTCTCTTGTACATCCAAGCCTTAGTCCAAGTACCTTAAAAACATGCAAAGAGTGTCCATAAGTGCATTTAATAGAAATCCATTTATTATGGAACTAATACATGTTTAGAGTGGTTGAAGTGCAAAAATACACAAAGGAATCCCTAAAATAGGGTTGGATCACCACACCCAAACTTGTAACATACTTGTCCTCAAATATGCTCCAACTTAATCTCTCTATCAATTCATTCATGAAAAGCATGATCATGATGTTATTTGGCTAGAATGAGTTCACATGTAGAATTAGGCATGCAATCCACTACTATTTACCATTTTCAAGTGTGAATCAAGAACAAAGAACAAAAGCTTCAAATGTGGGATACCAACCGCACATGTAAGTAATGCAATTTTCATAAAGCTCCACATAAATTGTACCATGCATGGTATACATTAAAATGATTAAGTTTATCGTTTCACTTGCTATAAGTACATCATACACTTAACCCACCTCTCATGACCCTCTTGTCTTGTGTAGGGGTGTGAGGGATAGATCTGATTTACCATAACCCTACTAGGCACAACAAGAGATGAAATGGTTATTATAGACAATGGAGTGCCATTAATAGAGGAATTCATATTATTCTTTTCTTTTCTTTTATAACAGTCATTATTCAGTAAATGTTTATGTCGCATGAAATCCTTATGAGATCCATGTGTAAAGTGAATTAGGTAAATGAAACCCTAAGGATAGGGTGTTTAATGAATCAAGTATTGTGACATCAACGTTCTCAGTATGAGATGTGGTGATGCTTAACAATTCTATTGTGGCAAATGTTATCAGATGGTCAATGAAACGAATGGTTTACAAAGCTAAACTAAGATATGTTGATGTCATGTTTGAATTGTGAATGTAAAGAGTGAAATAGACATAGATGCTCTAAAAACTATAGATTCCCTACGGATGTCCCCAATGTAGGGAGGAAACAATCCACCCTGGTAGCGACCAGTATACGGGGATCAGAACGCACCCACAGAGCATGCAGGGAGACGCAGCCCTTGAGGAAGTCTCCTAAGAGAAAAAAGGTTACCCAACATGAATCGAAGATCCCGGTGGTAACCCAGAGGTACCCACAGAGCATACCATAATGAGGCCCACAAAGCATCTCAGACCCTCCTCCTGTGTACTCAGCCTAGAAGGAGAGATCCAGTTAAAGGCCAGCTGTTTAGCCGCCTTAGTCAGACTTGACGGTTTGAGTCAAGTAGACCCGGATTCAGTTCTAGGCTTAGCTTCCCGGGTTTTAAGCTAAGTCTTGCACGATGAGATCGTAGTTCTCCACGAGTCTCCATATGTAGAGTACACTGCATATGGCCAGGGCATAAACTAAAATATGATCATATAAGTTTAAAGAGTTTCTTATAAGTAAAAAGAGTTAAGAAAGATTTGAGTACAGTTTCATAGTAGTTGTTCTTCAATTGTAATATTTACATTCCTGGTTATTTTAACTGTATTGTTTTAGATCTGCTCAGTGTAGTAATTACTATATTTTATTCCAATTTAATAAATTATCTAGAGTATCTTGCCATATTTATGATTGTCAATGACTAGTCTCTTTAAATAATACTGTTGTTATAATCAATCTCAATTGCTCAAAGGTATATATGTAATTATATCAGTGTTTTAGACTGTTTCTTTGAAGTACTCATTCACTGAGCGCTCAGGCTCACCCCTCTACTCAAAATTTTTAGGGAAACCACGTGGACTTGAAGAAGGTCAAAGCATCAGAGTAGATCAACCACATACATTAAGTATGAGATTAGTTAAGGCCAGTCAGTCCCTGTCACTCTAGGTTCTCGTATAGATGTGAGAGAGTTATAAATGATGTTTTGTATCTTTGTTTCCTTGATAAGAGAGAATGTATCTGATTATCTTGTCGCATGTACATGGAAGTGTGAGAAACAGAATGAATGTATGGATGTGTATCATTAATGTTAAGACCATATTAGAGTAATAAAAGTTTAATTCTCTTGTAAAGTTTGTTGATGTGATTGAATGCAAGAAAACAAAGAGTTTGAAATAAAAAGGAAAAGTTGGGAGTGAACCTTGTATTAAGTATAATACTCATAGTCATGCCCTAATCTCATGATTAGCGGGAATCATGGGATGTGGGTGTGACAACTTGGTATAAGAGCTTAGGCTGAGTTGCCAGGGACCATTAAGTTAGCAAGTTAGAGTCATAAGTGTGGCATATAGGAGATGTTATGATGTTAGCTCTGGGGATATGAGTATTTAGATATCCTGGCCCGGTATATGAGTACTTGGATCAACTAGTATCAAGCTACTATGTCTATTCTTTCATGTATACCCTAGCCAGGTATATAGTGGAAGGATGGTCTAGAGAGGAACCCTAGAAATATTAGGGTTATAAACAAGATAAGTAACATGAATTAAGAGAATAAATATAAAATGAGACAAAACATTGATTTCATATTATTGTTTTATTGGAGATGAATAGAAATTCTCTTATATGTTTGAATTCATATTTTCAGTATTTTGAAATATATATGGGTCTTTAAGATTTGTTGTACACTATGTAGTTGTAGCATTTATTTATTACATTCTTTGTATCAAATAGACTAGAAATGATCTTTAAATGAGTTTGCCCGAAGTGGATATTCTTTCCACATATTTGAAATAAGTAGGAGTTGGTTAATTTTGAGTAGCTCTTGGCTTCAGGACTGTAGGTTTGGCCTGGTCCGGCTGGAAGGATGTGTTACTGGGATCTAATGACTCCTATTGAAAATATAATAAGAGTAGACTTTGGATACATTAAACCCACATCATAGTGAGAATGTACATACACTAATATGTTGAAACATATGGAAAAGATAGAATAGTTAAGAATCAGTTGGAACTGATATATGAGATCCAACTTTGGGGCCTCATATGAAAAACCCTTAATTGGGAATAAAGGAACACGACATAAGGTTCATATTAAGTTTAATTATTAGTATTATATGAACTCTATATATGAAATATGGAAAAGATATGAGAAAAGTATGTAAGGGCCAAGATAGTAAGAATTAATCATGTGGAATGGATTATATAACAGAGTACAATGTTTTTCTGTACCCCAAAGAAAAGGGACAATAGAAGAAAATAATTAAGTTCACAAAAGGTACTTAGAAGTGAAGAATATTCAGAAAAAAATTGAGGTAAAGAGAACTAAATAAATGTGTGAATTATAATACTAGGATAAGAAACTTAGATGAAAAAAAGAGACATGTTGGTGATGATGAGTTTGATTAAGGAATGAGTGTTATGATATAATTGAGAGCATGGAATGTATACCTTTATTAAAAAGTTAATACATTCATCCTTACTACCTTTGGATTCCAATTCTCTATAGAACAACAAACCAATTTCTAAAAGAAGAACAAAAGTGTAGCTCAACCAATGAATAAGTCATACAAAGGTAGACTATATTCAGGAGGGAAAACTTGATTGAAAGAGATACTAAGTTCGACCCATGCATGAGCCGTTTGATTTAAAATGAAGGATATGTAATGTATTAAACATGAGTTGAAACTAGAAGAGAGATTATTGATTTAGAATTTCAACTTCACATTAGTAGAAGGATAAAAACAAATATGTGCAACATGGTTTACATGATCATACACATGTATAAGAAACATGATCATAAGAAAAAAATTAGAAGTTAAAGATGACAGGTGGAAGAGTAGTCTATGGTAAGAGGATAATGTAAAATAAGGAAGGGTTTGAAGCATGATGGAGTGATATAGATTATAAAAGAAAGAGATTGTGACATTCAAGCAAGTGCTAATTAGTCAAATATTCTTGTTCAAAACTAATTAAACCTACATATGAGAAATGTAATAAGGGAATGTTTGAAGATAAAAATTCTAAGTCTCATAATCATATTCTGTTTCATATCTTCCTTAATGATAGCAATGTGGGATGAAGTGATAAGAAAAGGAATCATATATGATGCATAACCACCATGTTAGAGACATCTAGTGAATGTAATAATGACACATAATATGATGATGAAACCCTAGCAGGGTAAATTGAGAATGTAATCTATCTGAATGGCCAAGTAAGAGAAAGGAAATTCAATTGGTAAGATAAGGAAGACTTTAGTAAAACTTGTGAGATCTAAAGTTTGAATTTCAAATTAAGGGAGCAAAGTCACATCACAATAACATCATGCTACTGATAAGGACCAAACCCTAGAATGTTAAGAGTTGTAGTAGTTCAAGGGATGTCACTAGTGATTTGGCCTTGAATACTAGAATCTCTATAAAATAAGATTATGAGATATGCACTATGTGATGTAAACTAGCACTGATAGTAATCTAGGGTTTAAAGGTAGCTAATCAGAAAGGTAGATAAACAATATGGAAATGATTCAGAGCAAAGGATAAGAAATAGATTTGAAAAATAAGAGGTGTGTTTTGAACAAAAGGAGAAATACAATATGAGTGAAGTGTGATATGAATTAAATTCTTGCAGTAATAGCAAGAATGATGAATAATCTATCTGTACTTTGTATGTTTCAATTTTAGGGATGTTTAATCTACATGATTAGAATGAGAAGAATAAGTAGAAAAAAGTAAGTAGTAATGAATGAGGAGAGAGACAAGAGAAAATACTGGTTTTTAGTAATATGTGAATTTGTTTTTAGAAGTATAATTTGTTGAAGGTATATTAAGGGATGTAAGTTTGTTTTACATATGATTTTAGTTGTACATGTGCAAGCAATATGTTAATTAAAGGTGTTTGATAGTTTAAGTCATTCATACATGTAATCCATATTAGTATTGTACAATTGTGGTATGGTGATATGGGTTGAATGAGAATGGAACAAATGGAGAGTTACCCTCAATAAGGTAGTCTTACCTATTCACTCATATGAATAGAAGGGATGATAACCATATTGTATTGATATGTAACCCTAATGAGGTATAACTTGTTATACCTAGCTTTAATATAACTAAGTGATGGTAATTGGGTATGAATAGTCCTTGAATGACTAATACAATCATGGAGTACTCTGTTACTGTTGTTGAAACCTTAGTATGCTATAACTCGATGGTTACACCTTGAATTATGTGTGGGTTCATACTTGAGAATAGTATGGAATGTGATGGTAATGCTTCACCTTATGTATCCATGATCCAATGGGGACGTCGTGAGTAGTATTGTACAATTGTTGTTGAATCTAGTATTCCAACTCAAGACTATTTTTCTATTTGAGTAGCACAATAGTAAACTTCAAAAGAGCATGGTGAACTCTCTTTTGTGACTTAGAGGTAATACATAACAATAGTACATATTGAGCCATACGAATTGAGATAGTTGGATCAGATTATCAATGTTGAGATAAAACCTCAAGAGTATGAAATTTTTGAAATGGTTGTTTATTTCTCTATCATATGATTGATTGTGGCATAGAGAATTCGTTTGTTATCATTGAGCAGTCATGACTTAAACATGTTGTGATTAGAAAAGAAATGAAGGACTTAATGTTGAAAACTGCATTAAAGTATGAAATACAAGAATATAATGACATGTAAGATATCAAAAGCTTAAAATAAACCTTGAAAGTACTTTGCTTGCATATTTATGTTTCGGGGGTGAAACTTTTTTTTTGGGGGGGGGAATTGTTATGACCGCATCTGAGCTAAATTGGTAAACTAGGGTTTACTTGGATGATTGTATGCTTAACTAAGTTGATCATTATTTAAATATTGATTAGTGATGGTTGATAAGTTTTGATGTTTTAAATATAATGAGAATATTTAATCATACTTTGATTTACATAATTACGGTTTAAGATTTGGAAACCTTAATCTGCCCAAATTAGGGTTTTGATGATATATGAATACAAAATTTGATAAGTATAGTGTGTCAGTAAATGATTTTAAGTATTTTATGTGTAAATCTGATTGAATTCAAATTTGCATATGATTTGGATATATCAAATTTGAACCCTATTGAAAAATATAAGAATTTTTGAAGAATGTTCTGACCTGTTTGTCGGTCGAGTTTCAAACTCGACTGATCATATTTTTAGATTGATATAGTTGTGAACTATTTTATTTTTATTTATTTGTTGGTAACTCCAAATAATATGAAATTTTAACTGGAGATTTAAAATTCAGTCATAAATAAGATGTTAAATTTTCATAATTTTTGGATGCATTTAGACCTTACCAGTAGAAGAATTATAGTAACATTTCTATGACAAAATATTCAGTTGAAATAAGAGAAAGTATAGTGAGGGGTCAATGTGCAATTGACCCAAGCAGCTCAATTGCTCTATATGGTCAACCTAACACACAAGGAGCTCTAATAATTCGTGATTCAATCTAGAGAAATAAATTCCTAGAGAGAGAGAGGGAGGGTTAGGGTTTGAGAGGAGAAAGTGATGGAGATGTTGATCTAGGGTTTTGTGGTCTGAGGAATGATGAAATCATGTAAGTTTAGCTTCATTGGATATAGTTTTTGTTGAATCTTCTCCCAGATGTCAAGATTCCGTTCCTCCCCTGATAGGATTCGAAATATATCAAATCAAGTTCTTTTCTCACTCTTTCTCTCCTAATCTTCAATTTTAGGGTTTCCGAGTTGAAAGGAAGAAGAATTGGGTGAATTGCTAGGGATTTGATATGAGATCGAGATTTTCAGAGATGAGCTGCGTTTTTAAGGTGTTTTCACACCATAGGCTGAGTGGGAACTTCCTTTAAATAGTATATTACATGAAATTTGGTAAAATCATCCATAATCTTCAATTCCTTAGTATGCGACTACAAACCCTGATTTGTCTGTTTGATCTTAGTTGTTGTAAAATGATATGAAATGGAATCTTCCTCTATTTGAATGATTTTCAGATGATAAAATCATATTAGAAATGTATACAATACATCCTAATGAGAATTCCCTAAGTATTCATAGAGGTTATAAGAGTAAACTAAAATATAGGGAATTTGTCTATGGTTGAAATTGTTGTATAATTAAATAGAGAAAATTGTTTATCTGGATCCCCTTAGTTATGAATGATTGTTTATCTAAATTCATAGTACATATATGTCTAATACTATCTTGGATTTCATTTAAAGTGAATAGTGTTTTTTGATATCTCAGTAAAGAGGGAGAAACCCTAGATGCGAGGAAAGTTGGAAATTTGCGAATAGATATCGTGAAATCCATTTGAAGGGATTTTCTTGACATGATAGACTTTATTTATTCAATTTTATTATTGATGCATGTTATCTCAGGGAATGGCATGGAAACCCAAATTCAGCTCAATTCAAAGGTTTCATACATATAATGATTTTATATGATTTGTTGATAGAAATCTTTATTCAGTAAATGTTTATGTCGCATGAAATCCTTATGAGAGCCATGTGATAAGTGAATGAGGTAAATGAAACACTAAGGATAGGGTGTTCAATGAGTCAAGTATTGTGATATCAATGTTCTCAGTATGAGATGTGGGGATGCTTAATGAATTTGTTGTGGCAAATGTTATCATATGGTCTATGAAACGAATGGTTTACAAAGCTAAACTAAGATATGTTGATGTGATGATTGAATTGTGAATGTAAAGAGTGAAATAGACATAGGTGCCCTAAACACCGTAAATTCCCTACGTATGTCTACATTGTAGGGAGGAAATGATCCACCCTAGCAGTGACCAATATGTGGGGATCGGAACGCACCCACAGAGCGTGCAGGAAGACGAAGCCCTTAAGGAAGTCTCCTAAGACAAAATAGGTTACCCAACATGAACCGGAGATCCCGGTGGTAACCCAGAGGTACCCACAGAGTGTACCAAGATGAGACCCACAAAGCATCTCAGACCCTCCGCATGTGTACTCAGCCTAAAAGGAGAGGTCCAGTTAAAGGCCAGATGTTTAGCCGCCTTAGTCAGACGTGACCGTTCGAGTCAAGTAGACCCGGATTCATTTCTAGGTTTAGCTTCCCGAGTTTTAAGCTAAGTCTTGTACGGTGAGATCATAGTTTGCTACGAGTCTTCATATGTAGAGTACACTGCATATGATCTGGGCATAAGATAAAATATGATCATATAAGTTTAAAGAGTTTCTTATAAGTATATAGAGTTAAGAAAGATTTGAGTACAGTTTTGTAGTAGTTGTTCTTTAAATGTAATATTAACATTCCCTATTATTTTTACTGTATTGTTTTAGATCTGCTTAGTGTAGTAATTATTGTATTTTATTCCAATTTAATAAATTATCTAGAGTATCCTACCATATTTATGATTGTCAATGATTAAACTCTTTAAAAATTACTATTGTTATAATTGATCTCAGTTGCTCAAAGGTATATCTGTAATTATATTAGTGCTTTAGACTATTTCTTTGAAGTACTAATTGACTGAGCGAGTAGGTTCACCCCTCTACTCAAAATTTTTAGGGAAACCATGTGGACGTATAGAAGGTCAAAGCATCAGAGTAGATCTACCACATAACTTAAGTATGAGATTAGTTAAGTTCATTCGGTCCCTGTAAATGATGTTTTGTATCTTTGTTTCCTTGATAAGAGAGAATCTATTTGATTATCATGTCGCATGTACATGGAAGTGTGAGAAACAAAATGAATGTATGAATGCGTGTCATTAATGTTGAGACCATATTAGAGTAATAAAAGTTTAATTCTCTTGTAAAGTTTGTTTATGTGATTGAAGGCGAGAAAACAAAGAGTTTGAAATAAAAAGGAAAAGTCTGGAGTGAACCTTGTATTAAGTGTAATAGTCATAGTCATGCCCTAATTTCATGATTAGCGGTAATCGTGGGATGTGGGTGTGACATATAAACCTACAACATTGAGCATTAAGAAACAAGCAAGTACATTCTAACTAAAACACACAAAAATTATTCAAAATCTACATGAGATGCAATGCATGGCAAGGAGTGGCATGGAAAGCACCAATTTTGAAAAATTATATAATAAATACATGACCTATAGCTACATGATACACATGTCTGTAAGAAAGAAGAGTTAGTTTGTCTATTTGATCAAATTGAGTATTTTTTTGAAATATTTAGGAAAATAAGGTAATGTAAGGGCTTAAGATACTAACATTCCAAAATTTTAAACCATGTTGACCTTAGCATGAAATTGAAGTGTGGAATGATATGGTAGAGGGTATGAACTCATGGTAGACAATTTCCAAGTGGGGAAAGATATCTCAAGGTTTCTAGTAAGTAGGGTAGAGACACCATGACCATATACACAAAATGACCATTTTGGCTTGCCAGCATCACAACCGTGTTGTGTAGAACAGCCATGTTGGTCACCTTCTTGTAGATTTTCTACTTATTTGAAATTTTTCTTTATAATATTGATCTTATCTTTGTCTAAATCATCCATGCATCCTCCTCCTTCTAATATACCTATCCTAACATGATTCACAAATAGTAAAACCATATGTAAACATATCAAACATATTGTACAAAATTTAATTATTGAGATATGATACATAATCCTCTAAAGATTGAAATTCACTTTTTTTAATTTTGCATTAATATTTACAATGCATTAAATTGGCTTAAAATTTTTCCCTAAATGAAAATTGCCCTCATTTTCTATCTAAACGTCCTAGTTGGGACCCACAATTGAGAACATGATCTCAATTAGAAATTATAGGCTTTAGAATCACATAAAAATACATTATGGATTTCTAGATACTCATATTTGAAATAAAGGTGAGAGTAATAACTTTTTCCATTTCAGAATCAAGAACTGAGGGAGTTGGTATTTTTAATAATTAGATTGATTACCATTAAAATCATGTTGAAATCTCCAAAAGAAACAGAATCTGTGCTATAAGAAACACATCATTTAAAAGGAATTTCAACTTAAAAATAATAAAATAATAAAATTCATTTTCATTAATTGGTCAACGACCTTTTAAATAGGTTGCATATACAATATTCCTCATCATAAATGATGATATGAAATGAAAGAATAAAATTAGAAAGTTATAATCCTTATACAATATTCCTCACCACAAGAGGTTGCATGAAAAAATAAAAGTTAATATATATAATAACATGTACGACCAATTGTAGAGGACAACCCTATCTTTACAAACTATTCTAAAGCCCACATAATGGAAGTCATATTCCTAATTCATTGTCATTTGATGCTACTACACCTAGGTGTTTTTGGGAACAACATCCATCTAATGGAAACAAAAGGTGTGTGTCAGGCACTTCTAATTATGTGTATACACTTCTAATTATGTGATCTCGGAGAAACAGTTTGATGATTTGAGGAGATGGGTAACTAATAAAGAGATCATGGAGGTGGTTGAAAATCTGAAAGAGGATAAAGCCCCTGGGCCAGATGGCTTTAATTCTTTCTTTTTCGATAACTGTTGGGAGATTGTTGGAGGGGATGTGATAGCTGCAGTGCACAATTTCTTTAAAAGCGGAAGGATGCTTAAGGAGTGCAACAAATCTTTCATTGTGCTCATTCCTAAAAATAAAGATGCTTCTTCTATAAAGGACTTTAGGTCTATCTCACTCGGTAACACTGTTAACAAGATCATTATGAAGTTTTTGGCAAATAGGCTCAAGTATATCCTTCCTGAGATTATTAGTCTAAATCAAATGGCTTTTGTGAAGGGGAGAAAGATTGGGGATGCGATTTTATTAGCAAATGAGATTCTAAGTTCTTTCAATAGGCAAGGTAACAAAAATCTCTGTCTGAAGGCTGACCTGTCGAAGGCGTTTGATTCGGTTAATAGGAATTTTATTCTTTTCATCCTTACCAAGATGAACTTCACAGTCTGTTGGATTCAGTGGATTAAAGAGTGTTTCGACACTGCTTCTTTTTAATTCCTCATAAACGACACTCCCTCTTCTCCTCTTCAAGCCACCAAAGGGGTGAGGCAAGGGGACCCTCTGTCTCCTCTTCTTTTTGTTTTAGCCATGCAGGGGTTTTCTTCTATCTTGGATAGTTATGTGATGGATGGAAGAATAGATCCTCTTTATGCATCCAAAAAGAAAGATACTATGGTTTCACATATTATTTTTGCAGATGATCTGCTTATCTTCTCTAGAGCTGATGCAAAAAACATACAAGGGATCAGTGATGCTCTTGGGGAGTTTGGTAGGCTCTCTGGCCTTATCCTTAACAATGATAAGAGTCAAGTCTTCTTGAGAAAAGTTATGAATCCTGATTTTATCTCCACCTATACTGATATTTCTGTTGTCGAGCTTCTTGTAAAGTACCTTGGGCTTCCATTATTCACTGGCAGGCTCACGTTTGAGTTGTGTGCTCCTCTGATTGACAAGTTGAAACAAAGGTTATACTCTTGGAAATGTAAACTTTTGTCCATGGTTGGTCGAGTTGAACTGGCTATTTCTACTTTGTCTTCTTTCTATATTTTCTGGACTTCAGCGTTTCCTATCCCAAAGTTGGTTATTCAGCTGATGGAAAGGATTACTAGAAACTTCATTTGGGGAGATACTGATAAGAAAAAGAAACTTCATTCTATTTCGTGGAGTTCCATCTGCAGACCAAAGGACGAAGGTGGATTAGGTTTAAGAAGAATTTTTGAGTGGTCAGAGGCCAGTATGCTCTTTAATCTTTGGGATATTGCCAACTCCAAAAATTGCTTATGGGTCAAATGGATTCACGAACACTATATTGGAGATGAGTCTATTTGGTCTGTCAAGCCTAAGGACAGTGTTTCTTGAATGTGGAACAGATTGCTGAAACATAGGGATAAGTTGTTATCTTTTGTCCATTTTAAGATTGGGAGTGGAAATAATTTTTTGTTATGGTTGGACCCCTGGTGTCGCGGTAAATCACTGATTGAGAATGTTGATTCTCAGTTGGTTGCGAGATTGGGGTATGGCCTGCAGTGCAAGCTGGGTTGCTGTATCAAAGATTACAAATGGATTTTTCCTGATTTTAGGGGAGTGGATGGTTTGCTCGAGCTAATTAACCCTCTGCCTGTTATTTTTTTGGATTCTAATGACAACATTGAGTTGGTGGGCTCTCGTACAGCTTCCTTTTGCAACTTTTGGCAACTTTCTAGAGTGAAATATCCAAACGTGAGTTGGGGGAAGTGGATTTGGTCTAATACACTCCCAAGAAGAGTCTCTTTGTTCTTGTGGAAATTCTTCCTAGATAGACTGCTAACCATGGACGTTTTACAAAATTTTGGTTATTCTATGGCCTCATGTTGTCTCTTGTGTGTTAATGGAGATGATAGTGATGACCACCTCTTCTTCTATTGCCCGTTTTCTATGCATATCAGAGATATGTTTGCTGAGAAGTTCTGTATTGAGTGGCCGTTGAACAAACTCATGTTCATTCAGCTATCTGGCTTAGCCAAAATTATTGTCAGTTTTGCCCTTTACTGTATTTGGCAAGAAAGGAATAAGAGGATTTTCCTTAATAATAGAAAGGGGATCTATGAAATTTTGGATACTGTTCTCCATGATTCAGAGAGCATGTATAGATAGCTGTGTTCTTTTGTACAACTCTCGTTTTGTATAGTTCTTTTTCTTTTCTTGTTAGGTACATTTTACATATAGCAATAAAAAGAGAGGCAAGCTGGTTCCACCAAAAAAAACAATTTGGTCACTATAATAGGTCAGAAGTAGAGAAGGGGTATTCCCAAGCAAAGAAGGGGCCATCATCACATATGTAACTTCAAAAGATATAAATAAAATAATGAGGCATTGTACTTTAAAAGCAATTTAATATCAATATTATTTCCATAACAACCATTCACCATATTATATTAGTAACAATTTCACATGCATAAACAATGTAGACTATATATTCCTAAAATAGGTCCATAATGCCATAGGATCATGGCCTAAAAAGTAAGGGTGGAAATGCACACCCATGGTGGAATTAACACACCTTTAATAGGTGTGGTTGTACATAAGTACCACTTTTCTAGACATTATTATCAAACATTTAGCATGCATAAATAGAGAGGCATGACTAGCATTTAGTCATTATTTACATCAAATATTAAAATGGCACATCAGGAGAGTCCAGTAACCCATTATAAAAGAAATACAAAATATTCACAAAAAAGGAGACTACACATATTTGATAGATACACTTGGTTCACAATGTCAAGTTTTACCCTAAGAACACACTATGTATGCTAGTCAAACCAAAATGAACATGTGTATAAATTCCTAGTATATCTATTCATAACATTATTATCCTAGTTCTAATCACTTTAATGTGTATTGGAGATTTTAGTCTTATAAGGTGAACATATAATCTAGCATATTAGTATAAAGGTCTAGATGATAGTTATTATGTGTAATGGACATTATAAATTAGGCTCCAAATTTTGTCATCCATGGTCACATATATTGTTGTTAGTTCAAGAGTTAATATGCATGTGGACACACATGTTTCTCTACAAGACAAGGTCCAATATCAAATCCCATATCAATATTTGACTTACTAGTAATCATAATTTCTTATTTATGTTTAGATCCTTTTTCTATAATAACTATTTGCAATAGAATAGTAATGAGTTTTCTTTTTTACTTGTCAAGTTATCCATGTATAAAAACAATAATGTGTACTTCTTAATCAAGATTATCATGTATTTTGATTTGGTGAACAAAGGTCAAAGATATGTTTCAAATGAGGTTCCATTATTAAATTACTCTTACTGGATGAATCTAGGGTTTATGTCTCACATACATGCAATTTTGTGTACATACATACATACATCTTATGTGAAATTTACAAATGGGTAAACTAATATATTTCATCATACTCTATTTTGGTATGACAATCCATCATATGTTTATATATTAAGGGATAGTGTACAACTTTTGTTTTATGTCTTCAAGTGATATTTCTATCTCTCTCAGGTCATATTTGGTTAAGGATGAAATTACTTAGGATGTTACTAACATATCCTAAGTAGTATGTATTAGGTTTAGAAATCATCAAGGATGTAGGTAGAAATATTAGGTTCTTGAATGTCATCTTCCCACTATAATTATGCTATTTTTTTTTACTACAGTTTTTAAGAATAAGATCTTAGGATTAATAATATGGTAATAATATTGGTTTGTCTAACATATAGTCATATGAAAAGTATTCAGTATATTGACAATGTTATCTAAATCATTACCATAACGAGGTGTTATGCATGATCATAGTGTTTATTCTCTAATATGTGATTTAGAATACTACTTATACATCGTATAAATAATTGATTCTAATGTAACAAAGTTATAGTTTTGTACATCTGAAACTGATTGATATGATGATTGGTGTCATGAATGTATTACCATGGTTGGGGTCGAAGTTTACTTGGTTTCCCTCTTTCTTAGATTCAAGATGAGATCATCGTTCTCTAGTGTTGTGGTGATCAAGATATTTGGGTTGATGCTTGAGTAATCAGAAGATCAAGGGTATCACTACCTCTACCCCTCTCAAACCTCCTTCGACTAATAGAAGATGTTTCAAGAGAATGGAACATCAACAACTAAAATAGCAGGTCATGTTGCAAGGGGTATGGAGAACATGACAGTTGGATAAGTAAGGTGATTTACGAAGCATGTAGGGAATAATGAAAATTAGTTGTCAAGGTTGGCATGAAGGTGGTGAATTTGATCTGTGGTAGAGCATAAGTAGGTATGTGCTGGAAGAGTTGGGTTTGGAGTCATAGTAGTTGAGGTTGATACAACCACTGGGTTAATCAACATATTACATTGACAACTTGAGGAAGATGGATCCCAAGGTGTTGCAAGTTTTGATGGAACTGAGAAGGAACAAGGTGGTTTTGGGGGAGTGAAGGAAGAAAAGATTTTCTAGAGTTGTCTAGTGGCTAGAAGAGCTGTGATTGGCCTCAATAGTCTGGTTTGTGGTAGTTGGGAGTGTCTGTATGTGCAAGGGAGGAAAGGACACAATCATGTAGGGTTTAAGTGATGCAAGATGGAGAGTAATAATAGAATAATAGAGGAAGTCAATGGAGAAGAATGTCTATAAAGGTGGGGAAGTGGTGCATTAGTTGTTAAATGATGCCCACCAAAGAAGTCATTGAGCTTGTAAGAAACAATGCCCCATCTCCTCTATTGTAGGAGAAAGAAGGAGAGGAGGGGACAGAAGATTGCAACAACCCATGTTGACACTTGAGGGGACTAGGTACCAACCAAGATCCTTGTGTTTCAATTTAAATGTTGTCATTTTGGATCACAAAAAGGTGAAAAAAAGATGAAATGGATTAAAGAAGATAGAATGGGGGTGGAAGACCAAAAGGTGATGAGGGGAGAGGGTTCAATCATGTTTGACGCCCATTGGATCTATTTTAACCCAACAACAACCGTCATGACATCTCCTTGTTGCCATGGCATATAGTGCAAGGAGAGAGAGAAGAACAAAAGATAGGGTTTATGGTTTCTATGTGAATGAAGAGTGGAGGAAGAGAGGTAGGGAGGAAGAGGAGAAGGGGAATAATAGTAGCCGACTTTTGGTTGTGAAGGAACCAATTGCCTATGGAAAAAGGGAAACATGAGATGCTCTAGGAGAGGAGGAAGAATGTAGGGTAATCGGCCAAGTAAAGCAATATGAGAAGATTATTATGGAAATCAATCTGATTATTTATTGCCTAATTAAACCTCAGTCCACTATACTCATGTAAATCATTGATCTATTAGTGGATGTGTTCAACATCCAATTAGTATGAAATTATCTAGGATAGCAAATTATAATATGAGAAATCACACATTAAACATATTTTTACCTTTTGACATCAATGTTTATATTATTCTTATACTTATATTCTTGATACTAGATTGATGCATTATTACCTTTCTCAATAAACTATAGGATATATGTCACATTACCTTCATTATCCTTCACTCACCAACCCTAATATTATACTATAATTACACGCCATTTTAAAAAACTATTAAATGGTGAATTTATAAATATATTTAATCCCACTTTAAAACTTAAACAAAATAGTTGATCTTAAACCCTCGTGAAATGGGAATTTTACCATTTTTCATGATATTTGACTCTAAAGCAACTAGTTCATCTAAATCAATAATACTAATTATAATTGGAAAGATACCTAAGGAAATGTAGGTTTACTCTTTGGATCTAAATTGAATTATGTTAAAACACCACCCATTGAAAAGAATTTCATTTGTAAAACCTCCCCATCTATAGCCTACTATACTAAGTCATACTTCCTAACTAAATTTTAGGTTTCTAGTCCACTTAATTCATTAGATCATCATACATCACCTCATATCAAACTTATAATCGAATTCCAAGGTGAATCTATATCACTCTATGCATCAAGTATGTATTAGTCTTTGCACAAAATACGTTGAGCTAGAAAAGTTATGCTAAAACTAGCATTATCTGATTACTATTGTATTCTTAGTTAGGTGATGTAAGGAAGGGGACCCGAGGGGGAATCCACTCTACACTGGATTTAATAAATATAACTATATTATCCTAGGTATGAAGGAAAGGAGGATTCTCATTATTTTCCAAATGGTATATGCATATTATAGAGCATAGATGTTTATAAACAACATAATCAAACCTATCTCAAAGTTACATAATGATTCATATACAATTTTTCTTCACCATAAAAGTTGTCTTGTCAAAGTACAAAAGTTTATACCCAATAACATGTAAGTCCAATTGAAAAGGGAAACTCAGACATTCAAAGCCATCCTCAAGTGTTCAAAACCATGTATACACCTCTTGTATCCTTGTCCTCTACTGTACCTACATCTTGGTGGAAGGGAACATCACCTATAACATAAGAAATATAATAAGGTTAGCAACGGCTGGGTATGTACATATATTAAATACTCAGGGCATTATATTGGCTTATAAGTGCAAAAGAGATGTTCCCTCAGGAAGGGGGCTATAAATAGTTAGGTAAGTTCAAAAGAATTATATCAAGAGAATTGTGGCATGTTAAATTAAGAGTACAATCATTAAGATAAAATGTATTGTCAAATAAGTTTTTATACGATCTCAATTTAAGTAATAACTTGAATGCATAGAAATGTATACTAAAGATACCTAAAATAGGGACATAACACCATAGGACCAAGGACTAAAAGAAAAAGGGGTGAAAAACACACTCCAAGCAGAATATGGACATCCTTTATAAGTATGATGTTATTTAAGTACCGTTATTCAAGATATTATAGTCAAACATGTAGCATACATATATTGAGAGAAATGACTAATATTTTAGTTGATTTTCACATAAGAGGTTGTCATAGCAAGAGGAATCAAGGAACCCATTATATATATATTAGTTTAACAACTACATAAATATAATAATTAAGATAAGGAAATATAAATGTCTGCAAAATTGTATTTTTCATTATGAATAAAATTTTAAGAGATGCCTCAAATGGATGTAGCTTTCATTCAAATAATTCTAAAAATAAAATAGTAGATGATGTACATATATTATGATTAGAAATAAACATTCAATACCATTCCTTAGGTCCAAATTCAAGGGATTTTACAACCTATTTCGTAATAGTTATGAGTTTAATTATTATTTTTCCTTTTGAGTTTATTAACTAGAAATTGACCCTAGTGTAAGTTGGAAATTAGGCCTCAAAACCGAACCCAATTAGATCATCATATTTTATTTATTTCAAAACCATATATGGGTGTATTTTTCTGATAATTGGATAATTATGTATGATTTTACCAAATTAAAACCATTTACAGATTTATATTAAAAGACCTACCTTTTGAAGGACAAACATTCACCTATGTATCCTTCATTGGCTAAAGAAAAATAAGCGGGTGGCCATGCCCTTTCATTAACTCAAAACATACATGTATCAAAGGGATTTTCCCAAGGTAGAATAACGTTTTTGCCCATATTAGTCATGACAAGGATCAAAACTACCTAGGGAATACTATTAACATAATTTCACCCAATGTCGAGCAAAGAATGACTTGCCATCGACCCTCTTGGAGCTTAGGCCAGGAATTGTAGCTCATAAATCATTTTTCCACATGATCAAGGAGTCTTATGTTTGAGTTCACCAGCTCAGACTGGACTCAGAGAGCAAATGTACTGATACCATCCAATTCAGGGATGTTACATGCCTATTGTATCTTAGTCTCATAATGTTTTGGGATATATATTAATAAATATCACTTTTACAATCAATCTACAATAATTGTTCCTTTTCACTTTTAATTCTCATCTTGTGTAGGAAAATCTCAAGAACAATTACTACATTAACATTATCACAATGGCCCCTATAATGACCAAAGGATGGAGCAATGAAGTTGCACAACAGACGCATCCGTCTCTTACTGATGGTGTTCTCTTCAACCACATCAACGAGATCAACGTCCATTGTGACAAACAACCACTACAAGAAACCAAGACATTAACGACCAAAGTAGCGACAACATAATTAGTTTGTCGTAATTGTTACCCTAATTGTGTCCACACATTTTTATGGTCGATATTAGTATGATTAATAACGGCCAAATACATTAGTTGTCATAAATATGATGTATATTAGGTTGCTAAAAAATTTCTCCCTCCAGTCCCACCCCCGCCAACGCCACCCCCACCCCCCCCGCGCGACCCGGGAACTGACGCCCGATCCCTGCAGCGGCAAAGACCGCCCGACTCCCACATTCTCCCACTCCACTGATAATTCCCACACTTGCCAACCCACGAGCAAATAGATCCTTGGCTCTCTACGCAGACAATCCAATGATTTCACACTAGGTTTGCCTGCTAGCTAGCTAACTCCCAAGCTCTCCTCTTCGGCGATGATGATCAGGGAAATCTAGTACTTCCGACGGCCGATCAAGGGTGACCTAGAGCAGTGCGCCAGGCATCACAGTGACACCAGGCATCACAGTGACGCCAGAACCCCGATCTAGAACCAGAGGCGAGTGTCAACCTAGATAGGAGCTGGTGATTGATCTGTAGGAGGAACAACAAGGTATGCGGCCATCATTCTACTCCACTCCCACAGTCATGTCTTCCGAACTCATCTATTCCCTACTTCTTCTATTTCTCTCTACTCTGTGCAGTAACATCATGTGGCCCTCTATTTCTCTCTGCTCCGTGCAGTAACAACCTATGGCCCTAGGCAAACCAAGGTAGGATAAAGGATTGTGGACCCAAAGGCAAGAGGCGAGGTGATCTCTATGGACCCAAGACGATCGAACTAATGTTTGCTTCAAATGCTGCAGGAGGGTATGCGATTTTCTTTTTTTCTATGTGGGTTACCTATAGCTTCAGAATGTCTCCTCTAGCTCCATGAGCTAGGGTACCATGTTCAATTTGAGCTTGTCCTACCACTCAGCAAATCAGGAGCTGAGAAGCCCGTAATTAGATATGAAGATCACCTTCCTTTGAATCTGTACACACATAGTCGCTTTATTTATGGCTTTCATAGAACCACATTCGCCTTGTACCATCCCTCCACGACCGTCTAGGGAGGGAGAACTACTTGGAATAGATATCATCTTATATACTATGGTTTATTTATGATACACATGTGAGATTGTTTTCCATATATGGGGATACTAGTGCTAGTTTATGTAATGGTTGATATTTATGCAAATGAGAGGCCTCTACACATATATATGAGGTCCATCATAAGAGATACCAATAAATTCCAATTTATTTGGTAAGATTTTGTGTTTTTGCATTCACGCTTGTTATTACCCCAAACACCTTAATTTTGAGGTTGGGTACATGAAGAGTGATCAAAGTTGAAAATTTCTTCTATTTTCTTTTAAATTATTCACTATGGTTGATTTAGTTTTCACATGTGAGATTCATTTATCTAATCATTTGATTTGAAAATAGACATTCACCCATCTAATCTCATTTGTTTTGTTGATCATGCATTGACATTCATATGTGACCCCTAAAAATCCTAATTTTGGGCTTGAGTTCAAGATCAACAACCTATGATTGTGATATTGTTTATGAAATGGTTCTATTTATTTGTTTCTATCCCACCTCTTGTGATTGTTTTTATTCCATGTAAGATTGGTTTTCTTTTAACATTTTGAGAATAACTAGTTTTGATAAGATTGGTTTCCTTTTAATATTCGAGAATAACTAGATTTACTACACAATGATGTGCATTTCCCAAAGCTCGATAAATGTGAGGTCTATAATAGCATTCAACTCTCTAATATCAATTTTTCAATATCATATGATGGTCATGTTGTTCTGATTCATGTGCTTGCCCCTAAAATTGAAATTTTGGGTTGTAATACATGCTCACTACCCCTAATGTTCACATATTTCCACTACCCTATATGAACAACTATTTGTTCATATATCTTGTGAATCATAATAAGTAACAGAGAACAATCATCTATCAAAATGCTTCCTATAATGAGTTACTTGTGATGAGTAATTGTGGACATTCATTCATATCTTTCTGGTTCCAGACAACCATTTGTCTTTTTTGGGTTGTTTGAACTTACTTGAAAACATGCAACGGCCCTTTTGTCAGACCAACATCTGAAATAGATTCAATTCCATGAGTTACCCACTCTTAAATAGTCATTGTTTTTGTGATCTCAATTTAATAATTATGGGTTTGCTAAGAATTTGATTGTTGATGTAGGGTAACCTCAATGACCTTGGAATCTACTTTAATGGTTGGTGTTTAATATGTTCATAGTAGGGTTCCAACATAAATGAATACCTTCCAAGAATTTAATCAACGTTTTGTTTAATCCAACTAGAACTTGTAATGTACATTTCATCACATTAGCCTCTGAAATAGAATTAATTTCTATAAGCTTACCCTCTGTTCAACAATCATCATGTTTTAAATTTCATAGAAATAAGTTTTAGATTACTAAGAATGAGGTTGTGGTGAAAAGGTAACCATAGGGATCTTGGACTTTGCTTCAAATGTTGGTTTATGAGATATTCATACTAGGGCTCCAACTGCATTCACTACCTTCAAAGAATGTTATGATGGTTGTTTTGAATTAAATTGGAATAGGTAATGGCCATTTCATAAAACTGGCCTCTAAAGGTTATCTATATTCTAAGAGCTTACCCTCTCATTAACTATCACTTTCTTTACATATATGATATTGATAAATATGAGAATTCAAAGGACTTGATCATTGGAGTCTTCTTCAAAAGTATGTGTTTGAATTGTTCATAATAGGTATCTAACTAAATTTTACTTCTTAAAATGTTATTAGAGTTGTTTTGAATTCCACATGAGCATGCAATGAACATTTCAAACACTAGCCTCCAACACATTAAAAAACATGTGAGGTAACCCTCTCAACAACTACCATTGTCATTGAAATCTCATATTGATATATATCGTTTGACAACTGATGATAGTGTAACCTTAGGGAGCTTGGACTCTACTTTAGATGTTGGTATTTTATATGTTTACAACATGGATCCAACAAATTTATCTACCTTTCTAGAATATTATTATGGACGTGTTGAATTTTAGTATAGAATTTAATTGAAATTTCGTCACACTAGCCTATGAGTGAGATTAAAATGAATTGACACTCTCATTGATAATCCCATACATTACAACATGATATGGATAGACTATGGGGTTTCAACTAATTTGACTATTCATTAAGCATAGAGACATTTCTAGTTAAGCATAGAGACATTTCTGCTTGTTGATTCATTTCTTCCATACACATCCATCATTGCTGGCGTCTTCATATGCAAGATGGTAAATTAGACATATACTTTTAACACTACATGTTTCTCTCTTCAAGATGAGCTGTTGTTAGTGGGTTTCATTAAGGTGTGGTCCCAGGTAGGAAACCCAAAAATACGGGAATTGGAGCATGAGTCCAGTTGCTCCTAGTATATTGTTGCCATGGATTTAGTTGGAAAGGATAGGCATGTTGCATGATATTCATTCCCAACCGACAGCAAAAAAATGACATGCTTGCAGGCAGTTCTCACTTTGGTGATCCTGTAATAAATCAAGCAAAAGATAATCTTGAAGTCTGCAATAAAAGGTTTGCAGATCCAGCACCATGAGGCCTGCATGTGTAGGACACAGACCCAAAACCTTATCATAAAACCAGTACCCAGCTGTGAGACCTCGACCTAACTTTGACAGCTGCTGAGTATTTAAACAAAAACAAAAAGACAACGAGGCATACCCACACTCAGCTATTCAACTTGTCGATATGTCAAAAAATGAAACAAGTTTCATACAATGTGATATCTATCCCAGTCAAACTAGTGAAACATGAATGCTTAAAATGTTGCCAAGTTATATTTAGGTCATCTTTCAAAGTATTAAGCATAGAGACATTTCTAGTTACCACTCGTGTACCACTACAGCCATACACTCAATTTGCATTTTCGAATTGTTCCCAACAATTAATATCCTTACATATCGTATGATTAGCCTATATACAGATTTTTAGGTCATTTTGATACATACGCATCATAGTCGTGAAGGCTAAAAAATGATGCTTTGTTAAAAAAAATATACTACGTCAGTTTTGCAGTCAACATATAAGTTCAATGAGTTCAATTTGCTAATAGGCTATTCAAGTAAAAGTACAGAAGTTTCAACAACTGGATTTTTAAAAAAATAACCAAAATATGTAATACAATGTCATAACTAACTCTTGTTTCTTAACTTCACTCATCGTGTGTGGTTTTCTTAGCATAACCCATACCTTCTTCTATAGATTTATTTTCTTTGCAGCCCTGCTAAGATCTTTAATTGACTTGGCCAGAGGCTTGAGGCTAACAGTACTTATACTATCAGAAAGAACTTGTTTCAACTCGCCCATGCTTGCCTGGTCATAGAAAACACAAACTCATTGAAAGTGAAGAACGTAAAGTTCACATATTCACAGTTATCGTTGAGCATGCATGCAATGCAATTCAGGAAGCAAATTGAAATATTTGAAACTATCTCTTGCTGTCAAACAAAATACTCCACAGGATCAAACAAATCCCCTAAAATGAAGGAAAGCATGCAGACATATAAAAAGGTATCTACTGATAGACATCAACATCAATAATGATCTCTGAATGTGTCGACTTCCTCTATTTGTCTTTATTAACCATACATATCCCTTTCTCAATCTTGATGATTGAAACTCCTCACTAGCACGATAGGGTAGGTGTGAGTCGTGTGACATCCACCTATATATCTTCCAATTATTTGACTTCATCGCCTCTTCCCCCCTACTCAATTGCATCTGTTAATACTTAACCAGTAAGCATCGTTCATGTAATGGACCCTCTATTTTGGTTATTCTGTGGTCTCCATTTCCTTTCAAGTCATTATCCTTTTGGACCCTACTAAAATAGATATATGTAGAGGATTGGACAATGCTAACTTGGATTATATTTAGTATATTAACTGGTGCTTACAAGCAGTGTATAGATAGGAGTGTAGACAGGGTAGCGCTCTCGTACTCCCCAATGTGGGACTAAATAGAGGACCCATCAACACTCTAACACCCCCTCCCCTCAAGCTGGGCATAGATATCAAGAAAGCCTAGATTGTCAACTACAGTAGAAAATACCCATTTACTCGCAGGTTTGATAAGCCAATCTGCTATCTGCAACTCTGACCTTTTGAAAAGGGTGTTGATCGTCTTAGCATCCATGGCTTCTCGCATGAAGTGACAGTTGAATTCAATATGTTTGGTTCTTCATGGAATCTTCGATTGGAAGATGAATATATTTGTAGCATTGTCACAATACATAGGCGCAGGAGCATATAGATTTTAGGAAGTTCAAACAGGACTTCAAACCAAGTTCGTTTCATGTGCAAAATGTGTCGTTGCCCTATATTTAGTCTTTGCACTGGACCTAGAAAAAATGGCCTACTTTTTGTTGCGCCATGTGACTAGATTGCCTCCAACAAAGGTACAGAATCTAGATGTTAGTTTTCTGTCTATCTTACTTCCAACATAGAAGCATGCGATTTTATAGTGACCATCCTTTGGATAGTACAATCATTTCCTAGGGCAGCTTTAAGATACAGAAGAATGTGGTATAAAACATTCCAATGACACAAACTTGATCTATCAAGGTAACAACACCACAACCCTAATGACATCAGAACGAGTCACAATGAGATAGAAAAGTTTACCTAGTGTCATGCATAATATTGGCCTATTCGGGAAGGCCAGAGAGGAATCACCGTCCTAGGGAATATTGGTGCTAAAAGGTGCTTTTGTCCGTATGATCCCAAGTATACCAGTATCACTGAGAAGAATAAGAACATTGGATAGGCCGAATATAGATGCACTACAGGTGACTCTAATGCCTAGAAAAATATCATAATATTCCAAGGCATTTTGTAACAAAATGCTTGCATGAATACTTGTTTGAATGCCGACATCACTCCGATACGAGATGGTCATCAATGTTTAAAAGTAGAACAACAATAACATATTCACTAGTTTTATCAAAGAGCATGTGATTAGAGTGGGAGCGTCACAATCATGTCTTAAAAAGGATATCAGTTTGTCAAACTAAGCATGAGCACTTTGTTTGAGACCATATCTAGACAGCTCTATGTAGTCTACGAACTTTGTGAGACTATCCCTGAGAAATGAATCTAGGAGTTTGCTACATGAAAGGGTCATACAACTTAAGGAAAATAATAGTTACCAAGGTGATATTGATGTATTATATAACATGGGCAGGAAAAGAGAGAAAGGGAGGAAGGATTGTATTGGTGGTGTCTTCTTGCACTTCATCCTCTAAGAGCTATCATGGTGTGTAAAGTTGGGCCACCTATCTCTTTCTAGGAAGAGAGTGCATAGAAGGGGGTAGGGAAGACGCCGGAGGGGGGGGGGACTAAGAAGGGATTGCATTGGTGGTGTCTTCTTGCACTTTGTCCTCTAACTTTGTTAATGTTCAACCCTTTCCCCTGATAAATCCTCCGTCATACCTCACAAAAAACATGATGCGAGTGGATATAAAACAAGTCACACTCCTCTATGCAATAGTGAATGATATGACTTTTTACTTCATGCATCATGGTCTGCAACAACGAAATTGGAAAACTATTTTTACTTCCTACATCATGGTCGCATGATATAAATGTGTATACCCTATCTTAACTTCCTTATTACTTTTCAAGGTGTTGCATAACCCAAGTGCTAAACATTGAATGTATAGATGCCCAAAGGACTCGGGCATAGAGCTGCATGCTATACATATTGATCTTTTTTTATAAAGGTAACCAATAAGAGAAAGAAATCTTATATTTATCACCAACAAGAAATAATTGTATTATGTGGCTTATAAACAATAACATGAATTCTTCTTTGTAGAAAATGGCACCGGATAAGGAATGGATCAGACTTGTTGATGATAGGCTTGATGATCCATCATATGAAATCGGTGTTGAAGAGTTTCTTACCAATGCATGTCAAAAAATTGGTGCAGATAAAATCAAATGTCTGTGTGTTTGTTGTGTTAATACTTCTTCTATCCCACGTGATGTGGTGAAAACACACTTGATGGTTTATGGTATTTTGAGCAGTTATACTCTTTGGTATCATCATGGTGAGACGGGAAATGAAAGTGAGTCTGATTCAGATACTTTAGTCAATAACGATGAAGGGGATAATGATGTAGATGATGATGAGATGCTAGATCTTCTTGAAGAAATGCACCCTAGTTCACATAATTTTGATAGGAATGATGGTGGAATGGGAAATTCCAACCACGATGATCATGAAGAGGAACCTAATACTGAGGCTAAAAGGTTTTTTAGGTTGCTGGACGACCTCAATCAACCTCTCTATAAGGGATCAAAGGGGTCAAAATTATCTGCCTTGGTAAAATTGCTTCATCTCAAGAGCCTTGGAAAATGGAGTAATCATTCTTTCACATTGCTACTTGAATTATTGAAAGATGAACTATTCCCAGGTGATTCAACCTTACCTACCTCTTATTATGAAGCAAAGAAGACAATTAAAGATCTTGGTTGCTCATATGACAAGATAGATGCATGTGTGAATGATTGTATGTTGTTCACGAAGGAAGACCGTGGCCTTAATAAATGCAAAATTTGCAATACTTCAAGATGGAAGTATGACAAGCACAATGGGGAAGAGAAATTAAAAGCAAATGGCAAGAAAGTACCAGCAAAGATCTTGCATTACTTCCCACTAAAGCCCCGCCTTCAAAAGTTGTTTATGTCCTCAAAAACATCTTCACTAATGAGGTGGCATCACGATAAAGAAGATGATGGGAATTTACATCATCCGGCTGATTCCTTGGCATGGAAAAAGTTGAATGAGCTTCATGGTACTTTTTCTGCAGAGCCCAGGAATGTCAGACTAGGCCTTGCTAGTGATGGTTTTCAACCATTCAACAATTGTAGGTCATCATATAGCACTTGGACCATTATTCTTATTCCGTACAACTTGCCTCCTTGGATGTGCATGAAGCAAACAAATCTCATTTTGTCCATGCTGATTCCAGGTCTTGATGGTCCAAGTAATTGTATTGATGTTTATTTGCAACCATTAATAGATGAATTATTAGAGCTTTGGAATAATGGCATACAAACATTTGATGTAACTACACATCAAAATTTTAATCTTCGTGCTGCTGTGTTGTGGACCATCAATGATTTTCCTGCATATGGGATTTTATCTGGATGGAGTACCAAGGGAAAACTTGCTTTCCCATGTTGCCATAAGGGTACTCATTCGATTAGGCTAATTAATGGTAGAAAGGAATGCTTTATGGGTCATAGGCGTTATTTGCCTTTGGATCATCGGTGGAGAAAGAATAAATCTGCATTTGATGGCACGATCGAGAAGGGCACACCCTCTACACCACTAAGTGGTGATGATGTCCTCATTCAAGTGCAAAGTTTGGAAGGGAATATTCTTAGCAAATGTTCAAAAAAGGTATCTCACAATAGCAGAGGGGATAATTGGAACAAGAAAAGCATTTTCTTTAAGCTTCCATACTGGAAAGATCTATTGATACGACATACTTTAGATGTGATGCACATTGAGAAAAACATATGTGATAGTCTTCTTGGAACTCTTATGAATGTGAAGAATAAGACAAAGGACAACTATAACTCTCATCTAGATTTGCAAGCAATGAATATTAGGCAAAAGTTGCACCCAATGATAATTCGAGGGAAAACAGTGCTGCCTGATGCATCATTCAAATTATCTGTAGACGGAAAACGTAGGTTTTTAAGATTTTTGAAGGATCTAAAGGTACCAGATGGTTTTTCTTCAAACATTTCCCAGTGTGTGAATCTTAAAGAAAACAAACTTTCAGGATTGAAGAGTCATGATCATCATATTTTGTTACACCACATACTCCCTCTTGCATTGTGTGGCCTTGTTCCTAAGGATGTTTACGAACCACTTCTTGAGTTGTCGCGTTGATTCAAGGTTTTGGGAAACAAATGTTTAGATATGGGGGATCTGAAGCAAATTGAAGCTCAAATTGCAATTACACTTTGTAAGTTGGAGCAAATTTTCCCACCATCATTTTTTGATGTGATGCTACATTTGCCTATTCATTTATCACATGAGGCTATGTTGTGTGGGCCCGTTCATGATCATTGGATGTATCCGATAGAGAGATATTTGTACACATTGAAGTCCTATATTCGCAACAGAAGTTGTCAAGAGGGTTCCATAGCAGAAGGCTTTATAGCAGAAGAATGCATGAATCTTTGTTCCAGATATTTGCATACTGTAGAGACAAGGTTCAATCGTCTTGATAGAAACTATGATGATTATGTCAATGAATGTGCAACATTATATCTATTTTCATACAAGGGAAGAGGATTAGGATGTGGAACAACAAGGGACCTTGATGCAGTTGAGTGGGAGAAAGCTCACATATACATCTTAAACAATTGTGAGGAAGTTAATCCGTTCATTGTGTACGTGATTCTTGAATTGTGTAGTTGACCCATTTGTTGATATAATTTATATTTTGTTTACTAACTTCATCACATGCATTTTCAATTTATTCTAGAGAATATTATCAAGCTCAAGGAGTTGATCCAGATCAAATATCTATTAAGGATTGAAATGAGGATTTCATAGAATGGTTTAAGATGAAAGTAAGTTGGTCTGATTTGTTCAATATGGTTTTGTATACACACTAATTTGATTTAGTTTTTCTACTAACTATCTTTTTTTAGATAGGAGATCAACATGTGAATGATAAAAGCAAGAAGACAGATGAGTTGCTTTCATTATCACGTGGTCCACTCAAATGCATGAAATGTTTTTATGGCTATATAGTGAATGGTTATCGGTTCCACACTAAGTCTCATGATGCAAGATCAAGGTCACAATGCAGTGGGGTAATCGTGGTTGGTGATGATGGTAGTGGAATTAGCAGAGATTACTACGCACAACTGACTGAGATTATAGAATTGCAATATTTGGGCAGTAAGAGAGTGGTATTATTTCTATGTGATTGGTTTGATGTTGCTAAAGGAGTACAGACTGATGCGTATGGATTCACGAGTGTTGATTGCAAGCGTATTTGGAAAACTGTTGAGCCATTTATATTAGCAACTCAAGCATCTCAAGTTTTTTATGCGAGTGATCAGATTAATAAGGGGTGGCATATTGTGACAAAGATCGATCCAGGGGACAAGTTGGAGCTAGTTGATGATACAAATGATGCACATGATGATCCAATGCTTATTTCATAATGTTAACTAGATTACTATTCCTCTTTAAGTACTTCTAAATGTGTAACAATTATAATAGTCAAACTTATTTTTTTCGTATCTCATTACAATGTTTTTTTTGTGGTAACCAGCTTTCTCCTCTTTATTGAAACTATGTAAAAATATGTACAAAACAGAAAAGAAAAAAACAAAAAAAGAGAGTTGTATAGAAGAAAACAACTATCTATACATGCTCTCTGAATCATAGAGAGCAATATACCACACTTCCTGGACCTCCCTTCTATTATTCCTTGTTACATTCTATGCAATTATAATTTCATTTATACTGATTTATGCAAGCAATTATATTGACAACTAGCTTGACGGTTTTGTAGGAAGTTGGCTGCTAGCACATCAAGAAATGGGAAAGATCCAATAGCTAAGTCCAATGCTAAGAAGTTCATCTCACCACAACAATTAGCAGTAATTGGGAAAGGACGTAATCATGGATTACAAATTAAGAGTCGCTTGTTGAATCATATAGGAGGTAGCAAAAGTTGTGGTTACATGGAGTCATGTGATAATCATTTATCCTTTTTGAACAACTTGACTTCCAAACAAAGCAATATTCATGATCAATCTAGAATGGCTCCCATGTCATAAAGAATTACTCCTCCACCAACTGAAAATGTTTCTCCACCACAAGACTGTGATGCTCCTCCAACTAAAAATGTTCCTTCCCCATGAACTGAAGCTGATCCTACACCTCTTGAAGAAGTTCCTATTGAACCAGAACAGAACGTGGAGACCGAACTGATGTCCACTAATGTCGTCAATGATATTTCAATGTGTAGGTTCGCTTTCCTTTATTCATAATAAGCAGATTCAAGGGCTTGAGTCAGACATTCCTTAACTTGTTTTATTTATTTTTTATTACTAAATATAGCCAGTGCCACTGAAAAGGCAGTCAGACGTTGAGGACGTAACAAATGTAAAAAAGTGGCTAGACTAAGAGGAGGTGCCAAGATAGATGTCACATTCTATCAAGGTCGCCCTGTTGGAAAAAATCATAAGGTGTGGAGTAGACATTTGGGCAGGATTGTTCATGATCGAAATATTTGTCCAATCAAAGTGCATTCTTGGAATGAAGTTACAGACAGACAAAAAGATCACATGTGGGCTGCAGTTATGGTAATATCTTCTACACTTTATTGTTATAATCATTTGACAAACATCCATGATGCATTGATGTTCTTGTGTAATTAAACATGTATTAGGATAAATTCTCAAATGACCACATGGAGGAACACAAAGCTCACACTTTAAAACACTTGAAAGAATTATGGATAAAGTGGAGGGCATCAATGCATCAAACTGTCAAGGGGTTGGACATGCAACAACAACTATCAAAGAAACCTATGGAAATTGAAGTTGATAGTGATTGGGAATGGCTTGTGAAAGAGATTTTTCACAGTGAAAAGTTTATGGTGACCTTTTTATTATAAAACTTTACATCGATTCAAATTATTTGTTCTTATATTTCTTTTTTTTCTTCTATCGATATGCACATTATACTAAATGCAGGCATCGAGTAAGAGAAACTCCATAAACAGAGAAGGGCTAAACAATACGTTACTTCATCGCACTGGTAGCATGCCTCTTAGAGAAATATCATGGCAGAAGGTTGTTTAATTTTCTCTTTATGCTATACTTTGTCTCTAGGTATGCATATAACTTTTTTGTTGTACTATAGGGAGGAAAATATGGGAACCCACCTGACTTGGGAACAATGTACTTTGAAAGCCACAAGAAGGGTGATACCTTAGCTACTATGGAGTCATCTCAAGTTCATGTAAGTAAGAAAAAAATATCTATTTTCGGTCCATTAGTTACTAACATAAATTGTTGATTCAGGAAAAAATCATAACCATCCAACAAGCAGAGCCATCCCTTCGCCCCGTTGAGGTCGCCGAAAAAGTGTATGGAGAATCAAAGACAAAGAAATACATATCCTGTTATGGTAGAGGTGTAAAGCCAAGAGATGTTAGAGGACCATACAAAACAAAGAATGCCTTACTTGATGAACTCAAAGCAAAAGACCAAGCATTGAAAGACAAGGAGGAAGCTTTGAAAGTACAAGAGAAATCTCTTAAAATAGTTGAAGATGGAAAGCGTGCCACACAAAAACGTTTCGAAAATGTGGAAAATGCACTATATAGGATAATCAGCAATCAAAAATTTCAGGAACTTTTGGATTTTAGTGAGGATGATGATGGTTGTGCCTTTTCTCCGGCTATTTCAGATGATGATACCTCAAATTAGTTATGAGGTCAGTTCACCAATTGATTATGTTTCTTGTTGCCATTGTATTATTTATAGTATATATGTTTGCATATGATAGTTTTCTATTACACATATCTATTGGTGAAATGAAACTAACTGCTTTATTGTTTTATCTTGTAGGAATTGGAGTCTCCAATTCTATTAACCATTTGGATCCCATCATATGGTTAAGCTGGAACATATTAGGCTATGAAGGAAGAGCTTGTTAATATTTATATTTCGTTTCTGTTTATATTTTATTGTTCTAGACATTCTCCACCTTTTCTTATATTTCATGTTGCTCAGCTGTGATGTAGCTAATTTACTAGACTGGTTTGGTGAAGTTTTATTGAGAAAATTAATTATATCTTTAATAAGTATAACACTGGTTTATTTTCTGTATATGTTGGTTTGTAGGCCCCACACTTGGTCCCGTGGGAGGTGGCCAATGATAGTGATGTTTAGATTGTGGTTAAGCTAATGCCATAGTATGAATGTGGTTGTGTCACTTTGATTACAAATTGGTTGTATGTAACCCATGAGGGGTTGTTATCATTTAGCATTTGTCATTCTTTTCAATCATATGTAATAATGTGTTAACAATGTTCCATGGATCCACATGAAATGGAACAAAAAGAAATATTGAGAGTGGATCAATGACTTAAGTGAAAAGTCAAGCAGAGTGTTATATTAAATTATAAGAGGATGGGTTCCATCTCTATATATTATTACCTTCTTAGAAAACAATTACTAGTATTTTTCAACTTTGCTTTCTTTTGTATTTTCTTAATGAATAAGGGACAAAGAAGAATGGAGAAAGAGGATGGACATAAACTGAAAGAGGTATGAAACATACACGTATATAAGTTACTAAGAATCCAGAAATCATTATGCTACTTCCCAAGAAAATGTCAACATTTGCAATTGAGAATTTGCATATAGAGATGTTATTAAGAAATCATTTTGCATGACCCATCTTTCCCCTATCTAAAATCAATATCCCAACTTGTCCTTTAAGCTATTCCTAGAGGGTAGACAAATCGCCCCAGGATTTATATTTTGTCTATTTATATTAAATATTTTATAACTCTAGTCTTAATTGATCATTCTTGTATTCTTAACTTCTATTTTGTGTAATGATACAGGCCACAACAACAACCCACCACATGTCAGCTTCCTTGGCTCAACAACTCAGATGCAAGCTGTGAAGTCCAATATGTTTGACAAGGTTTGTGTTACAATGTTGCTTTTATGCATTGTTATATGCATTACATTCCCATTGGTACCTATCAAACAAGCTATCCAAGACCTTTACGCAGGGATTATAGGAGTTCAAGCCAAAGGTCATATTGACAGTAAAGTTACTACACAAAATCAAGTTACTGAAACATTGGGTTGTTGGACCTACCAGTGTGTGCAGGCTGTTGGACTACAAAAATGGAAATGCAAGTTATGTTCCCAATGACCAATGTGTTTGACAAGGTTTGCATTATAATATAACTTCTATGCATTTTCATGTGCACTAGGTTCCCATTGCACCTGACAAACAAGCTATCCAAGACCTTTGTGTTGGGATTATAGGAGTTCAAAGTAGAGGTCATGCTAAAAGCAAAGTTACAACTCTAAAATCAGGTTATATTGCTTGGTATGTGAGTGGTTGAGTGGAAGACCAACAACAGAAAAGATCAAGTGCGTGAACTAAAATTTCATGGAGAATTTTCTCAGAGTAGAGAGAAATATATAACCTAAGGTGATAATACCCTACCTCGACAATCTGATGTTTCACCATCCTTCACAATTTCATCTCACATGCATGTTATCATTCATTTTTAGGTCTTCCACAAGTTCATGCCCCCTTTAAGTTGTGGATCTGTTCCTGACTTCTTCAATGCTTCCAAAGTGTCTGTTGTACGCCCGTGAGTATATGTCTAGATTAAATTTTATTTGTCATAATTTTAAAGAACAAATAGATACTTGAATATGCTTATTAAAATTGTTAATATTTTTAATGGCTAGTCCTGATTGGTTTTAAGACTGATCTAATGAAAACCTTTCCATCCATTTTCCTATGTCCAGTTGGATGTTGTGGTGCATCCTTTATTTGGAGAACTATGAGACCCTAAAACATGTTTACCAAGTGAAACATATTGACTATCACTCTTAAATTTCAATCTACACAGAAATTACTCGTATGAATAGGAAACTATGAGGTGGTAGTCATCCTTTTCTATTTGCCTTGTGAGTTAGGTCATTTCTTTTTGTGCTAGTTACTAGTTGCCTTTTTGGTAGGAATGTTGGGAATGTAGAAGAGATTGGTTGGTTCATCGATCTACTTGACTTGGAGGTAGTTCCTTCTCTTAATTGGTATGGAGATGTATACACCCACCCATTGATGCATCTGAGGAGATGCCTTTTTGATGATTTCTCCATGCACAGAATTTTCAGGGATACCAAGAGTTGTAGTGGCTTTGTGGGCTTGATTGAGGTATGCATTTTTCTTTATTTTGTTGCTTATATTAAAATATTTATTGTGACCTATTTAACTAATATTCTCCTTGTATATTTGGGGATATGAGAATTCCTATCTCGATAGAGTTGTCACATTGAGTGGCACATGAGGTTATCTATATGCTAATCTACTCACCTATAATCATTGATCTAGACACGACAACATGGTATCTTACAAGCAATGGAGAGGCAAGATATAGAGGATGATGTCTTGATAGGTATGCATAGAACTTTTCTATGGTACTATCTAATTCATATGGATGCGCTTTAGCTGTCTCCATGTTTGTTTGGTGCTTTCTAGATTAGATTCAAGATTTTCTCTAGGTTTTAACTCAGAGAGGTGAGTACATCATGTGTTGCCAAATTTTCTACTTTGTCTTTGCATGCATGTAGGGTCCAGTTTGAGCAACCCTATGGGGATGTCTTGCACATGGTCAAGTGTGCTACTCATCACCTGAATGATGGTTAATACCTTCCTTTTGACCCTTTTATAGATTGGTTTCTTTAGGCATCGAGATCAATCAATATGCACATGAGATAATAGGATGAAAAGTAGAATATTCTGTGTATCTTGAGTGGTGTTATTGAAATGGTAAGCCATTGTCATTCTCACAAGAGGCATATTATCATCTGGCATGCGCTCCTCTGGTAAGGTTTTATCTTCTATTCTGATGTGTTTGCTTGACCATAATAGTTTGGCATATGTTCTTCACAAGTGATTGATTATGGTTCCTCTAAGGAGAAAACCAAATATGGATATGAGTTGTTATGTCCACCACCTCCTATGTAAGATCTTCATCCTGAGACTCCTCCCTCTTCGCCTATGGTTGCCTAGGGTTTTTATGACTTTTCATGATTGCAATCTTATTGTGACTTAGAAATTGGCGGTTTGTCTAGATGGATCATGGTTGGACCTTGTCCTTTCAAGATCATTATGCTAATATGAGCAGTGTCAGAGACTCCTTTGCTCAAGTATACCACCAATATATGGATAGAGTTAGGATTTCTAGAAAGCCTAGTGTAATCCTAATGTAGGCATGAGTGATTTTTCCATGGAGGATCTAGTATTCACTCTAGAACCACAAGGGTAGGTGGTTACAGTGGATCCATCTACTACTGTTAGGGTGTATTCAACTGGTCACTAGGATCCTGCTTTTGGCATGGAGGTGTAGTCTAACAACTTCTCTTCATGCCACATATGGTCTACCAACATCATTCATCTTGATGTGAGCAAAGTTTCAATCCTCATGATCTTCTTCTTCTGATCATTGGGATTTTGCCAAGCATTCATCATGATGGTTGAAGAAGATGCTAAAGAAGTAGACATGTTCAAATTTTTATGCTCATTTATATCTACATGTTGTAGCTTCATTTCTTCAAGAAAATTATGTATTAGTGTAATTTCAGCACGGTTTGGTTTTCTGACATTCTAAGAATTTAAAATTTTGACTTGGAATCTAGATTTGAGAGTCAAATCCTATTATACAAACTTATAGATCTTCATTTTGGAGTCTTCTTGTCTCTTGTAGAGTTAGATTTATTGCAGGCATAAACCCATCATGTGACTTGCAACATCCCATGCTCAGACTGCAGATCTTTGCTTTCCACTGGTGATCAGGATTGGGAATCTTAATTTCCTCAAGAAATGTGTATGTCATGATAGATGATGTGGAAGTCTATATATAATAGGGTTGTTGTGCAAATTCAACATCTCTTGATCTTTTAAGATTCAGAAACATGGTGCAACAGGTGATGAATGGAGTTCCTCCCCTAAGATATCCTCTCATTAATTTGTCTTCAAACACCGTCTCATCCAGGTCTCCAGATTCCCTGTGAAGAAATTTGGTATGTCCTCTTCTATTCTGTTGTTATGCCACACTTCCTTAGCCGCTGGGCAGTCACGAAGCGCATGTAAGGATGACTCCTCCTCCTTCAAACATTTGGGGCATAAGGCATCAGTAGTGAGGTGGTGGTGTTGTCTTCTCGAGTTCGTAAGGATATGCGCCAGCCAGAAGAACGGCTTGACTTTTTTCGGGCATTTGCCCTGCCACAGCCTCTCCCAGCAGCCCACCCTTCTTCCATGCCCATCCTTCTTCAGCAGTTTGTAGGCTGATTCCGTAGAGAATTTTATCTATTTCTCTTGTATTCTGCTGATGTGTGTGGTCTGTCATGTTGATACAAGGTGTTAGAAAAGAGTTGTAGACATCAAATTAAAAGCACTTAAATCTTTGCGGAGTGACAACTATTAATGCTCTAAATTTTTGCCATATTATTGATTGTTCACAAATTGCTCTCTAAACTTCTTTTATTGGTAATTTTGTTTAAGCAAATTTAGATAGAATGCAGATATTGTTTTTCAGTTTGGTTGCTTATTTGTTATATTACCGTTCTTATCTACCATGTTACTCATATGGTGGGGCTTGGTATTTTCCTTCTTTGTCCGTCTAAGATGGGGTAATTAAATCCATGTATGTCTCTCTTTTGTCTTATGATAAATTTTTGCTATTTCATTTGAAGTCCAGACTGAGAACTATGAATTCTTATGATTCAATGTGTGATTTTGTGGCAGCAGATTGAGAATTTTCGTGATGAATTTCAGTAGTATTTCTGAATATATAGGTTGAACTTTTTCTATCAACAGGTTGAGTTTCTTGGTATTACCATTGATTTGAATCCTAGTCACCCCCTTTGGTTTTGTTGCTGAAATGTTATCCTGACTTTGCTTTGTGGCTGTTGTGTCTTAAAGTTACTACATTGTCTGATTGGTCTTATTTTTGGCTGTTTCATGAATATTTTTGTTCTCAATGTGGATTTATCTAAACGTTTTTGATATATAAATCTATTGATTAGTTTATTTCTCTCCTATTTGTCACAATGGTTACCCCTTTATTTAATGATTTCACTCTCAATGATGCAGGCAATAGTTGGGGATGAGTATAGTTGATGCAGGCTGCTGCTTTCAAGTGCTGCTATTAGGTGGTTCAGTTATGTTGTTCTTCTCTTGATGACTCCGGGGGTGAAGGTGGCGATCCACCTGCCATAGAGTCTCTCTGGCTTTATCCGTTTGGTTGTCTATAGCCTGGAGAGGTGGTTGTTTTATGGCTGCTGTGTTCTAGCTGCTGTTTGAGATGATCTTATTGGTGAAGGTTGAGTATCCATCCTCTAGATTGTGAGGCTCCCCTCTCCCAACTGTTTCGTTGCTGGTGCATTGCTGATGGTTGTTTTCTTTGGAGTTTTGTGGGCTGGTTATATGCTTTTGGTCTGTCCTATCCTGCTCCTGGTCATTTTGGCAGTGATGTTTTTTGAAAGGTGGTTTATTTGGTGGTGGCTCGCCTTTTTCCATCTTCTGTGGAGAAGTTGATAGCTTGCTTGCTTCTGGGACGATCTGCATTTTTTGTCTGATGATGTCTGTTGTTGGAGGTAGCATTTGCTGTTTTCTTTTGGGCTGACCTGCTGGCGTGTTAGCTTAATTATCTATGCTTCGTTTGCTGTTTGCTTTTGGGCCGACCTGCTGGCGTGTTAGTTGCTGTTGTCTTCTGATCCCTTCATTCTGTCGTATGGTTATATATATTCCTACCATGATGATAATAGTTTTGCTTGTGCTGCTCTCTATTTCAGTATAACTTCATTCATATCAATCACCATGATGAGTAAAAGATTTTGTGGTCCATTTACACATGGACAACTATAGTGACTCTTACATTTTTTATTCATTTGAGTTTTAATTGGGTCACTTGGATGGTGTTTCAGGATCAGAAACGAACCAATGCTCCATGTCAGCAAATGGATGGTGTCTTGGATCTGCTTCCAGGAAGTGTACTGAAAAGTATTTGGTAGATGGTGTGCTACTTGGTGTTTCTTTGAGATGAGGTCGAGATCGATGGTTTATTGTAGTGACTTGCTCACAGGGTGCAACCTAGGCATGAGAGTTTAGATATGGACATGATCTATAATTGTATAAGCTGTATAGTAACAAATGAAGTTTGTTTTTATATTGTATTTGGTAATTTGTTCAAGGTGGTAAAGGCTCACGCCCTCCAATATGTACATCAAAATTTTGTTCAATACAATAAAGGAAAGAGTTTGTGAATTTTCCATGATTTGTTCAATTGTGTACATTGGATGGATATTGTTAAGAAATAATGTTATATAATATATCATACATCAATTTTCTAAATTATATAAAAATATTATGTATCGTTATAACTATTTACGATAGAGTTGTTTGTGCCAATAAACCTTGATGAGAGTACTTATAAATTTGTCATTATTGGTATTTACGATAGAAATATGTTGTCGTGATTACCAACTATGACAACCAGTTTAAGTTGACGTTATATCCATTAGCGATAACATCAATTTTCTGTCATTGTTTATATTAACGATGGAATGAATTTTTTTGTCGTCACAGGTAATAACGGCAAGACCAATAACGATGACACACGACGACTAATTTTTTCCATCCTTAATAGATATAATGACCAATTTTTTCCCAATTACGACAAACATTTTCCATCGTTATTTTTATAGTTTCCTGTAGTGAACCAACCTTCCCTAGACCCAATTACCTAAAGGATGCCCGCTCAACAACATTACTGACTGATGGATCCACGAACCAATGATAGGGAAATGTACAACACCAAGGGCATCACTACTCGATGGTAACCACAAGCCATAGATCGATGCGGACATTTAATACATGATCCCAATGCCCTACCGATGAGCACTAATGACTAATTAAAACCGCCGACCAAAGATGGTGCAGACTACATAAAATCCTGATATGCTACTATAGTTACCACCACTACTATTGTTACTTAAGTAGAAGGCCCAAGGAACGTTCTTCGTGGCTTGGTGCAAAAAAAGTACCTGACATCCAGGTGCCTTGGGTTCATGTGGAGCACCTATAAATTGATGCCTAGGGTTTTCAATAAGAGGACCTTTGTTCTTTGCCATGAAGCATTGCCATTCTTCATCCAGATACATCAACTGTTGATTGTGAAGGATGAGAGTTAAGCCTGTTGTAGACCATCAACGTTTCCCCATGTTCTAAAGGATCTTCTTCGAGACAAGGAGGTTATATGGACATTGCTATTTACCACAACATCACCAAATTCAGTAGAGAAGGAGGCCATCACCAAAATTAGTAACATTGTGACTTTTGTCTGTCATATCATCTCCCCTCTCTCCTATTTAGTTCTTCACCACAACCTTAACCATCCATCTATCATATATGTGTTCATTTGTAAATCCATATTGTCACTCACAATAACGTGTGGCTAAACACTTTTCTTGGGTTTTGAGTATCCAATAAGGCTTTCCCAACATGTAAATTCTTATATCCATTCTTATATATACTCTTACAAATGATTATCTTCAGTCTCTTAGTACTTAATGCTCACTTAAATGATTAGGTACCATGTTGTGTTGTTTGATTTCTAATTTCTAGAAAAGTGTAGTTTTAGTTTATATCTGGAGTCACAAAGTATGATGAATGTGTGAGACTGTTGGAATATTGAAGTTAGTGAATGTATGATTGTATTTTCAATTGTACATTTTCCATCTCAAGAGTGAGAGACACTCTTACAATCTATACATATCCGAAGATTGAGAGAGGAGGGAACAAACACTAATGATGATTGCTTATAAACTATGATAAGGGTATATAATGGGTGTGAGTATTGCATGTTGGTGAGAGACCTTAATAGGTGAAACCTAATCCAATTTTAACCCATCATTATTAAAAACATATATAAAGATCCAATTTTCTTGTCATAGAGATTTACTTTACTTTTGTTGTCTTGTTCTTTGTTTAGATACCATCATTCCATGAGGAAAACTATATATCCTTTTAGTTAGGCATAACTAAGCTCATGCCTTAAGTTAAAAACATGCCACCCTTCTCCCTGAGTTTGACCCCATTTACTTCATAAGGCCACATATTATCATTACAAGTGCCTAAGTATTGGGCATAGATGTATAGTTTTATTACCTTTGGATCCTCCTCCTTTAAAAATGTGAAATTTGAGGTTATCAATTTTTGGCACAATTATTTAGGACAGGGAAAATTGCATCGTTAAGGATAAGCATGGTATAAAAACCCTGCCCGACCTGAACCGACCATGTCTGACCCGACTTGACCCGCAAATATCGGATTTTATCGGGTTTTAGGGTGGAGTGGGCCGACACCAAAAAGTATATCTCAAGTACGTGGGTTTTGTGGGTTTGCAATTAGTAGACATGCGGGAACCAGCGTCACCCGATCCTTACTCTCGTCGTCTAAGGATGACTGAAGCAGCGGCGACAATCCCGTATATTTTGTATTAAATATTAATGCATCCCAAAATCTAAAGATACATTCTGGAATACAGGTGAGATTCTAGGCAGCCTCCATACACAACTGCTATTCAAATCTACCTCAACCTTTACCAGTGACTCCGCCTCCTAGACTCCATGACATGTCCATAGGTTCCTTCTCTTGGAGGAGTGCCTACTCTAGGACCTACTCTGTGTGTTCAGGGAGTTTGACAACTACACACGGTTCTACATGTTCGCCACTATCCCAGAATCCACTGCCAGCAGTGGAGCCAAAAAGGAGTTCACAAATACACGGATGTCCGACGGAGTCCCGATGTGGTAGGCGAGGGCACTGCTGATGGGTCATCCTCTCCAGCGACATTCATCGGCTAGTTGATTCCCCTTTAATTCCTCTTCAGATGGAAATGTTGGTATGTATACCCATAGAGCAAGTAATGTGATGATTGTAATGGGATATTTTGTAAATGATTTGAATAATAAAGGCAATTTCCAATCTATATGTTTTAACTATTTCTCAGATGATAGTGTAACATGATAGATGTCTAGAGAATTGTTTTTACTCAATAACATATGCTTTTAGGTTAAGGACCTAAATGATGAGATCATACGGATGTTAAGAGTATACATTCTTGTTTAGTCCCTAGTCGGTTGTTCTTGTGGAAATAACCATAGACATCAATAACACTAAAGACTAGATTGTGTGTTGGTTGATGACATAATCTTATTAGTCATGATATAGTGATATCAAACCAAGCACATAGGTACTTGTTAGAGAACAAGTGTACTGGACAGACCCACCGTGAGAGTGACACATGAAACCATGATTTGGTAGTCACAGTCAGCTCTCACAGTAATGGTGGCGAGTATGATTCTTTGACCTGAAATCACTACACTCAACACATGTCGTTGGGTACACTTTGACATCATCAAACACAGTCCTGAAACATGGGTTGTTATAAACGTGATGATTGGGTGACTTTGATAGATGGGGCTTTTGAGGGGTGAATGATAGATATGGGATTTGTCCATCCTAAGGGAGTTTGATGTCCATGGCCACTTGATGAGTAGGATTTTAAAAGGCATGTGCATGCATGTGTGAATCAATATGTGATATTGATGTCACACACATCTCACCCAGTCTGCTCTAAGATCAAGGAAATGAATGAATGTTGAAAGGATGACTGCACCATGACTTGAGTTCATTCATGACATTAGTGACAAAGGAATTATTCATTCGCTGTAACACCATTTACAGATTGTAGGATTGAAATTTGTTCTCCAACTTTCTATTTCACTTGGGTAGCCCTAATGTGCGACTAGGCACCGCTCTTTGCTTGTGAAGTCATAAGTGTTATGGACTTTCACTGCCAACGTGAAATGGACCTACAGGGTCACACATAAAGGATTTAACCTGGAAGAGGAATATTTGTCCAGCAATGATGTTTAGATTGATTATTAAAAGAGTTTAGTAGTTCAATTAAACACCCAGTTGATTGATAGCTCAAGATCATAGTATTCAAGGTGTTAGATCAGATGATTAGAGTATCAGATTGATTGAAACTGCAATTGACTGATCTGCTGCCCCAACCGATCAGTGCAGATGAACTGATCGGCTCAGGTTGGTGAGCCGAGCGGCTCAGGTCAATGAACCAATCAGTTCACATAGTTGAACTGGTCGGGTGACCAAGCGAGTTCGTTTCACTTATCAAATTCGATTTGGATAAGGACTAATATATGATTGGTTGGAAATGAACATGGAAAGTCAATTTGAGTTGGACCAGGAGCATGAACCGATCAGCTCAAGCATGAACTGATTGGCTCACATGCCCCAAACGATCGGTTCAGGTGTGAACCAATCAGCTAAGGTCACCAACTGACTGTTTCAAGGTTGAAACGATCGGTTCAACTGGTGCAGTTTGTCATATTTTGTGGAAAATCTCGAACCCTTCTACTCCTACTTTAATCCCGCATTGCCCGGGGTAGAGAACCCTATCCCATGACCCTCCTATATATAATGGTATTGGGGGCTTCTCAAAGTACAACTCTAAACACCAGTTGCTCCGCAAAGTTGTCATTCTCTATGGTTGTGGTAACCAGGAGAGCACGAGCAAGTACTGCCCGATAAGGGAGGCACAACAAGGGAAAGACAACTATAGAAAAGCAACTAGTGGTAGTAGAGTGTGTTGGTGACTAGTACGCCGATAGGAGGGTACGACTCCTTCCGGTGCCTTGTAGGACAAGGCAATCGGAGTTCCAGGAAGTCCATGTGGACGACTATAGAGGCGAGAGACTTCTCCCACTCGGAGGACAGTTGTCAATCCTGACAGTCCCGGTGAGACTAGGAGCTGCACAGACACCATCCAAGACCAAAGGTGAAGACCGTGCAAGCCGTGAGGTAATGTCGCCGAGCAAGCCTCGGGACAAGGTATGTCTCTACAAACCATCCTTCTTATTGTATAGACGTTGACGCGATTCCTTTAGACTGGGTTCGGGAGAAAGAAATTTTTTTTGTTTCTACTGCCTTCTCTGTCTCCCTTAAAACCCTACAGTGGTATCAGAGCCACGTCAACTGCTCTATACTTTAGGATTATCGATATGATAAATTTTGGTTTGTCGCCTTTATTTATTTCATATGATGTGAATAAAATTAGCTTTATGCACGTCCAATCCTAAATCCACAAATCCTAATATACATATATGATATGTAATATGAATGCACTCAATACGTGTCGCCCTTAAACGAGTTTTTTGGTGGATGTATAGCATGGTTATGGCCAATAAACCCTATGTCTGTGTATGGTTGTATGTGGATGTTTGCATCTCGGTCTGTGCACCGATTCCCTATCTCCTATTCCTGATGTAGCTTGAGATAACTCAAGATTTCTTTCGTACCTTTTCTCCCCCCGAATGTAACTCGGTGTTTCCTTTTTCAAATGTAAAATAGGATAGATTTTTTATTTCTTGTTATGTCAAAGAATGGAGGACAATATGATGACAACTGAGATGATCGATTCAAGGCATGAACCGATTGGTTGGTGATCTAGATGACCATTTTGAGGAGCGAGACGAGCGGGTGGCAGCCTAAGGAGATGCACGACGACCAGTGAACCGATCGGTTGGAGGTGCCAATCGATCGGCTGGTGGCACCCAATCGACCAGTCTGATGGTGAGCCGACTGATCATGGAGATGAGTTGATCAAACCCAGAAAGGCAAATCACAAAGTTCATCTTGTACATGTTGCATGTGATGTGGACCTAGATGACTATGATTCCTCTTGGCTTAAGGAATCACATTAGGATGGCCATAATCATCACTTTTATCGTTTCACATGTTTTCTGTAGGATATAGCATTTATATGATACGTACTATATATTGTGGTGATTGGATATGTATATGTACATATAAAAACCAAATCCCCCATCTAAATATTAAGTCTTTCACACCTTCCATTAGTGACACACATGATAAACTTGATCGACCAAGTGTAGGTTATGGCAAAGTGTGGTGCGCCGTCTATCTTACAGAAGTGTGAAGGGTGAACATGTAGGTTCTGCCAAAGCAAGTTGCATGTTTACCATGTCGGCTTTTGGGATAGACTTAAGTGGTGATTCTTAGAGCATCTAAGCCCAGAGGCACAGAATGTTCATGGTAAGGTGTTGCACATGTTTGTTCATCAAGAGTTGCATATGGTGCAATTGGTATGATGGCCTGCCTAAATAGTCAAGTTGTGGGCGATCAGCCAAAGCTGACTCATGACTTGATGAAATACGGATCTTGCCCACTAGAAGATTGTGCGTTGCAATCTTCCGAATTGATGGTGAGGGCTATCAATTTGAATCAAAATAGTGGGAGCGGTAATTAATTAAAGGCCTAATTAACTATCGTCAAATTTTATTCAAATCAAATCAAATCAAGAGGAGTTTTGACAAATGCAATTTTCTCTTGTAGAATGGCAAAAGAATCATCTTTTAAAATGGGAAATTTAATTGAGAATAAATTCCATAACTGTTTCAGGATCGTGAGAAGTGTTCTACACAATCCAGATATAATGGTCGTCTTTGAGTCCACTCTATGTACGCTTAAGGCATTATTTGAGACAAGTGAGAAGAAGGATAGTTCATTGATAGAGATCAATGACATAGGTAAGGGAGATAAGGGTTCTCTCTCCAAACCAAATTCTTCTGCACTCAAAACATGGAGAGGATGGAAGGAATGATGGAACAAGAAGGGAGAGATAGAGATCTCTACTTCTGGTGTATACATGATAGAGATTAACTTTACTACTTCTTCGTCATGGGTACTTGATACCAGATGTGGATCTCACATTTGTTCAAATGTGAAGGATCTTAAGAGAAGTAGGCCTTTGGGGAAAGGTGAGGTTGAACTATGTGATGCCAATGGGGCAAGAGTTGCCGCCAGTGCTGTAGGAACCTATGAGTTAACTCTAACTAGTGGGATAATAATAGAGTTGAAGAACTGCTATTATGTACCTACCATAAATAGGAATATCATTTCCGTCTCTTGTTTGGACAATGATGGTTTTGAATTTCTTATTAAGAATGGAAAGTGTTCCATTTCAAAAGATGAGATCTTTTATGGTAGTGCCCCAATGGCTTATGGTCTATACTTGATAGATCTAGAGACAAGTGTATACAACATAAACACCAAAAGGCAAAAACTCAATAACTCAAACAAAACATATCTTTGGCATTGTCGTCTAGGGCACATATATGAGAAGTGCATCTCTAGACTCCATAAAGATGGTTATCTAGACTCTTTTGATTATGAATCAATAGAGACATGTGAATCTTGTTCGTTGGGCAAGATGACAAAGACACCCTTTTCAGGTAAAGGTGAGAGAGCTAGTGATCTATTAGGACTCATACTTACTAATGTATGTGGGCCTTTTAGAACTAATGCCAAAAATGGGTGTCAGTACTTCATTACCTTCACTGATGACTTCAGTAGGTATGTTTATGTGTACCTGATGAAACATAAGTCAGAAACCCTTGAAAAGTTCAATGATTTCATGAATGAAGTGCAGAACCAACTTGGTAAAAGTATTAAAGCACTTTGATCAGATCGAGGTGGAGAATACTTAAGTCAGGAGTTTGAGGACCTTCTGTGAGGTTGTGGTATTGTATCATAATGGACTCTGCCTGGAACACCACAGCATAACGGTGTGTCTGAAAGAAGGAATCACACTTTATTGGATATGGTGCGATCAATGATAAGTTTTGATGATCTTCTGATTTCCTTCTGGGGTCATGCTCTTGAAACCGCCGCGTTTACACTTAACCGAGTACCATCTAAATCGGTTCAAAAGACACCATATGAGATATGGACTGGGAAGCATCCCAATATGTCATTTATGAGCATTTGGGGGTGTGAGGCATATGTCAAGAAAATGTTTCTTGACAAGCGAGGCCCTAGATCTGATAAATGTTATTTTGTTGGATATCCTAAGGAAACCAAGAGATATTACTTATACCATCCAACTGACAACAAAGTGTTTGTTGCCAGGGATGTTGTGTTCCTAGAAAAGGAATTTATTTCCAAAGGAAGTAGTGGGAGGAAAATAGAGCTTGAAGAGGTTCAATCCCAACAAGAATACATTAAACCATTAGATGCACAAGAGGAACATAGAGATTTACAAGGTGTTGTGGAATCTCAGTCTCCTCAAGCAATACAATGACCTCGTAGATCTTGTAGGACACACTTTGAACCTGAGAGGTTTGGATACCTTGCGACTCAAGAAGGCAGTGAGTTGATCATAGACGATGATCCAACTACCTATCTAGAGGCTATGGCGGGAGTAGATTCTGAGAAATGGCTTGAAGCCATGAGATCCGAGATGGAATCCATGTACTCCAACAAAGTATGGACTTTGGTGGAACCACCCAAAGGGGTAAAACCCATAGGGTGCAAGTGGGTCTTCAAGAAGAAGACCAACATGGATGGCAATGTGCAAACTTATAAAGGCATATTGGTTGCGAACGGTTTCCGACAAGTTCAAGGTGTTGACTATGACAAAACTTTTTCTCCAGTTGCCATGATTAAGTCCATCATGATCATGCTTTCTATTATGACTTACTATGACTATGAGATTTGGCAAATGGATGTTAAAACTGCATTCCTTAATGGGAATATAAATGAGGATGTATACCTTACACAACCTGAAGGTTTTGTAGATCCAAAGAATGCCAATAAAGGCTGTGAGCTACAAAGGTCAATATATGGATTAAAGCAAGCATATCGGAGTTGGAATCTTTGATTTGATGAGGAAGTCAAAGTATTTGGCTTTATTCAGAATGAAGATGAACCTTGTGTGTACAAGAAGGTTAGTGGGAGCACGACCACATTCCTCATATTGTATGTGGATGACATACTATTGTGGGGGAATGATGTCACAGCCTTAGAGAAAGTAAAGACTTGGCTTGGGAATACTTTCTCAATGAAGGACTTAGGAGAAGCATCCTACATCCTTGGTATTAAGATCTATAGAGATAGTTCTAAAAGTCTTCTCGGACTAAGTCAAAGCACGTACATTGACAAAGTGTTGAAGCAGTTCAGCATGGAGAACTCAAAGAGAGGCCTTATCCCCATGCTACATGGAGTCATCATCTCTAGATCTCAATGTCCCCAGTCTTGTGAAGAGAGGGAGTGTATGAATGGGATCCCATATGCATCAGCCATCAGATCCATCATGTACGCTATGTTGTGCACACGCCCAAATGTCTTGTATGCTCTTTGCATGATGAGAAGGTACCAGTCAGATCCTGGGGATGCTCATTGGACTGCCGTAAAGAACATTCTCAAGTACTTGCGAAGGACTAAGGATCAGTTCCTTGTATATGGTGGCGAGGAAGAACTGGTTGTAAGAGGTTACACCGATGCAAGCTTCCAAACTGACAAAGATGATTACAGATCGCAATCAGGATTTGTATTTTGCCTAAACAATGGAGCTATGAGCTGGAAGAGTTCCAAGCAAGAAAAAGTTGATGCTTCTACTACAGAGGCTGAGTATATTGTTGCTTCACATGCAACAAAGGAAACTGCGTGGATCATGAAGTTCATCACTAAACTTGGTGTAGTTCCCAGTAGATGTGATGCAATTGCTCTTTATTGTGACAATAATGGAGTTATTACTCAAGATAAGGAGCCCAAATCACATCAGCGGTCCAAGCACATACTACGGCGCTTCCATCTCATACGAGAGATCGTACAGCGAGGAGATGTGAAGATTTGCAAAGTACCAACTGAATACAACATAGTTGACCCACTGACGAAGTCCCTTTCTTAGAAGAAGCATGATAGTCATACTAGGTCACAAGGACTCAGGTTCCTATGTGACTGGCTCTAAGTGCAAGTGGGAGTCTGTTGGTATGTATGCCCATAGAGCAAGTCATGTGATGATTGTAATGGGATACTTTGTAAATGATTTGAATAATAAAGGCAATTTCCAATCTATATGTTTTAACTATTTCTAAGATGATAGTGTAACATGATAGATGTCTAGAGAATTGTTTTTAGTAAATCACGTATGCTTTTAGGTTAAGGACCTAAACGATGATATCATACGGATGTTAAGAGTATACCTTCTTGTTTAGTTCCTAGTCAGTTGTTATTATGGAAATAACCATAGACATCAATAACACTAAAGACTAGATTGTGTGTTGGTTGATGACAGAATCTCATTAGTTATTATATAGTGATATCAAACCAAGCACATAGGTACTTGCTAGAGAACAAGTGTACCTGATAGACCCACCGTCAGAGTGACACATGGAACCATGATTTGGTAGTCACAGTCAGCTCTCACACTGATGGTGGCGAGTGTGATTCTTCGACCAGAAATCACTACACTCAACACATGTCGTTGGGTACACTTTGACATCATCAAATGCAGTCCTGAAACATGGGTTGTTATAAAGGTGATGATTGGGTGAGTTTGACACATGGGGCTTTTGAGGGGTGAATGATAGATATGGGATTTGTCCCTCCTAAGGGAATGTGATGTCCATGGCCACTTGATGAGTAGGATTGAGAATGGCATGCACATGCATGTGTGAATCAATATATGATATTGATGTCACACACATCTCACCCAGTCTGCTCTGAGATCAAGGAAATAAATGAATGTTGAAAGGATGACTGCACCATGCCTTGAGTTCATTCAGGACATTAGTGACAAAGGAATTATACAATCTCTGTAACACCATTCACGGATTGTAGGATTGAAAGTTGTTCTCCAACTTTCTATTTCACTTGGACTGATGTGTGACTAGGAACCGCTCTTTGCTTGTGAAGTCATAAGTGTTATGGACTTTCACTGTCAACGTGAAATGGACATGCAGGGTCACACATAAAGGATTTAAACTGGAAGAGGAGCTTTTGTCCACAAATGATGTTTAGATTTATTACTAAAACAATTTAGTAGTTCAATTAAATACCTAGTCGACTGATAGCTCAAAATCATAGTATTCAAGGTGTTGGATCAGATGATTAGAGTATCAGATTGATTGAAACTGTAATTGACTGATCTGTTGCCCCAACCGATCGGCTCATGCAGATGAACTGATCGGCTCAGGCTGGTGAGCCGAGCAGCTCAGGTCAATGAACCGATCGGTTCACATAGTTGAACTGGTCGGTTAACCAACCAAGTTCATTTCACTTGTCAAATCTGATTTGGATAAGGACTAATATATGATTAGTTGGAAACGAACATGGAAAGTCAATTAGAGTTGGACCAACAGCATGAACCGATCAGCTCAAGCATGAACCGATCAGCTCAGATGCCCCAAACGATCGGTTCAGGTGTGAACCGATCGGCTGAGGCCACCAACCAATCGTTTTAGGGTTGAAACGATTGGTTCAACTGGCATAGTTTGTCAGATTTTATGGAAAATCTCGAACCCTTCTACTCCTGCTTTAATCCTGCATTACTCAGGGTAGAGAACCTTGACCCATGACCCTCCTATATATAGGGGTATTGGGGGATTCACAAAGTACAACTCAGAACACTAGTTGCTCTGCAAAGTTTTCATTCTCTCTAGTTGTGGTAACCAGGAGAGCCCGAGCAAGTGCTACTCGATAAGGGAGGCACAATAAGGGAAAGACAACTGCAAAAAAGTGACTGGTGGCAGGAGAGTGTGTCGGTGACTAGTACGCCGATAGGAGGGTACGACTCCTTCTGGTGCCGTTTGGGACAAGGCAATCGGAGTTCCAGGTAGTCCGTGTGGATGACTACAGAGGCGGGAGACTTCTGCCGTTTAGAGGATAGCTGTCAATCCTAACAATCCTGGTGAGACCAGGAGCTGCACGGACACCGTCCAAGATCGGAGGTGAAGACCGCGCAAGCCGTGAGGTAACATCACCGAGAAAGCCTCGAGACAAGGTATGCCTCTACAAACCATCCTTCCTATTGTATAGACGTTGATGCGGTTCCTTTAGATTGGGTTCGGGAGAAAGAAATTTTTTTTGTTTCTGCTACCTTCTTTGTCTCCCTTAAAACCCTACAGGAAACACATGTAATTAAGCATGGCTGTTACAACCCCAATTTTGGGTTCATCTGATGAGAAATGTAAACTCTGATATTGGACAAATAATGATGTAATTTCGTTTACAATAGCCTTGATGATTGTATTGTGGGCTTTATTGGCTATTGGGCCCAATATCAAGGAAATTCAATTTTGTATAGTTGAGAATTTGAGAAAAGAAAGATGTGGAAACCTCTAGAAGGCAAAAGAATGTAATCCAAAGATGGATTTCGTGCCTCTTGGGTTCCTTGGGTTCCAAGGAGTCCAAAGTTTTAAAGAAAAGCAATAAGAAAAGAAAAAATTAATTAAGTATTTCTTTATTAAGAAAGAAATTGAAAACAATTGTAAAATGTGGAAAACAAGTGAAAAGAGGTGTAATCGAGTTATTCTTGGTAGAATTTCATATCCCAAGGATTCCTAATGATAAAAGGAATACCAATGAGGAAAATAAAAGAGAAATAAAGAGAAATCCTCAAAAGGAAATATTTTAATAAGAAATAAAACAAGATAATGAAGAATAATGCATTTAGATGCATCTAGAAGGATAATGAGTATCCAATAAAAAAGGAATTTCGAATTATTATAATTCCTTTGGGTCCAAGGAGCCCAAGGAATAAAAAGAGAAAAGAGAAAATACCCATAACAGAAAATAAGAAGATAATGTGAGTATACAATTAATGTATTATGTGGTATTGCTGAAAAGAAAGTAATTTCTATTAAAGGAAAATAGGATTTTGTTCCTATGGATTAAAAAGTAAGAACAAAGAGAATAAGAGGGATGTTTTTCGAAATCCTAATATCAAAATAAGAAGGAATATTAAAGAAATATAAAAGAGAGAAAGAGACTTGCTTCTTCATGAAGGAATCACATTCCTTTTAGAAAAGGGCTTTGCCAATTCGTGGATGAGTACCGAAGGGCATGGACACCCACCCCTATGTAAGGGGTGAGCCCTTAGGCTGAGTCCAGAAGATCTGACACGTTGTCTACTCCTAATTCAACCTTGCAAGCATGCTAACCCTAACCGAAAGGGGGTGGTGCAATCCCGGGAGCTATGAGAGTAGTTGATGGGTTGGCGATGCTCTTACGACATCGTAGAAGGCTTGGCGATTGTTTTCCTAGGATCCTCACACTAGCGTGACGCCTGCAAGTAGGCTGCAGGTTAGCTGTAGGTTGGCCGTAGCTGCAGACCTACTGGGCTTGTTTCCAACCAACCGTATGCATGCCATAGAAACCCTCACCTGCGAGGGGGCGCGGTGTTGGTAGGGGAAGGAGCTGAGGGGGGCCGACGGGTCCATATCTGGGGGATGAGTCGCACCATGGGCGGCTAGAGCAGCAGTAGGTCGAGTTGCGTAAGGTTGAAGATGGAGATGTCATTGGACAGAAATGCCCCTCTGTGGGCTGAAGGACTCGCTATTTACTCAAGGGTAAAAACGACTTTTGGTTATGTTTCCAAAGCAACAAGGCAATGTTGCATGAAGCAGGCTACGTGGTGCCTCCTCATTGGCCCACAATAAGTTATTTTTGTTAAATTCGTATCTTTAAAATCGTAGCTCGGATAGATGCACATTATATATGAATTTTTCTCAGTAGAATGAGGGGAATCCATTAAAAATATAATTGGATCCTTATTATGCTTTCCATTCGAAAAGTAATGGAAGTTGTTAACTTTAGTGTAATAGTGATTAAGAAACCCTATTGGGATATGATTAATGTGATTAGTAGCGTTTAATTGATGGTTAAAGTTGATATTAACCTGCTAATGATAAAAGGGACATTAGGAACAAAAGGATGAACTTTACATGTAATTCGTTTAATTTAGAGTTTAGGTGCATAAATAGGCTTTAATGGGCCTTGAAATCCTAATGTTAGTAATTAGCACTACTACTGGCTTTAATTATTCGATTTCATGTATAGAACTGAGTTTTCATGGTTATAAGCTATTTCGAGCATTAAAGTTCCTAATTTGTGGATAAATAACCTTAATATAGAAATTAGGGTTTTTAAATGAAGCAAGGTAGAATTAATGATAAATAACGTTCATATGAGTATTAGAACATAATGAACTACGAATTGATGATAAACGAGCATAATGACTTTGTCATGGGTTAAAGAGGTTAACAATTTTAGCTTTAATGAAAAGAGGCTTAATGGACTTATTTAATGATGAATTATGCCTAAAATCCAAAACTGAGGATTAGATGTTGAGATAATTGGGGTTTGTGATGAATTGTGTTAAAATAGTAAAAGATGAATGGAAGCCTTAATTGCAATGGAAACCCTAAAAGTGGACCAGAAACCCTAGGAAGAGAGCTGGAATTAAGAGATCTTAATGACATGAGTAATAAAAGGAAATTTTATAATTGTTTCAGGATCTTATTGAATGCTTCCTTGCCTATTGGTTGATAGGATTATTTCTATCTCACATCGACTTGACAGGTATGTGGTTATGCTTATGATTATTCCGAATTAGTTTTCTGAGGATTTTATCAATGTTTCCATCGTGGCTGGAATTAAACTGTTGGATGAATTTAATTCATGCAAATTATAATCTGAATATGACTATCACATAAGAGATGTGCCTACTAGCTCAGATTCTAGTCCCCTCTGTAGCTTAATGAGTTGAACTAGTACATGGCTACGAATGGGGTAGGCCCATCAAGTCATTGGATGACTTAGTATATGGCTACCAATGGGGTAGGTCCATCAAGTCACTTTGAGTTAGGGATTGGACTACTCGTAGGTAGTGCCATGCGACTAAACCCTAGATATTGATCTACATGTTAGGTAGGATCATGCTGGGTTTAATAAGGATCTACTTAGAGAGAGGTAGTATCTCAGTCCACTGCATGGACAACACGGAGATAGGGGATAGGAAAGGATTGAGTAGTATGGTTTAAAACATAATCTTGACTTTTAAATGATAATTAGTTGATTACTTTGTTATTATAGTTGCACGATTATTGTTTCCCCCACATACCAGCTTCTTGCTGACCGACATTTTGTTTGTCGACATTTTAGGTACATCCCCGAAATGAACAAACAGTAAAGTGACACATTGTGAAAATAAGAAGTAAAGTACTAGGAGGATTTAGATAGAATAATTCAATCTCTGGATAGATAGATTTCCAAAGTTTTCAAAGGTAAGCAAAGTTTTAATTTTATACCAAATTCTAGTTTAGTTAGTAGAATTTCATAATTATTATTGATTATTTGTTGAACCTTGGATCTGGGTTATTAGATAACGGATCTGACCTTTTGGTCTCCCTGAAATGGGGGTTACCAGGAGGTGGGGTCGTTACAATTGGTATCAGAGTGAAGGTTCCTCACTTAATCATTAATAATTATTAAATTTTACAAATTGTGTAGAACCCAAGGGAGTTATTAGAGGATTGTCTGAAAGACAGAGGTGTCTAGAAAAGGATCATGACTGGGGGCTGGCAATATTTTCCTCCGCACCGCTAGTTAGAATACAAGGACTCCCGAATCCATGTGACTACCTGGCCAAAGTCTTAGGATATGAATCGAAATAAGATACCTTTAGGACTCTCTCATCTTGTTCATCCCTCCTCAACTCAAATTCTATTAAGGATCTTAAGGATTAGGGTTTTCTCTCTTTTCCTCACCCTCTTGAGGTATAGCTAAGGTTGATAAGGATTAAAGAATCCTCCACCAAATTAATAAAAAGCATGTAAACAAGATATCATGGACATAAGCTTAATAGAGTAAGCGTAAAAGAATAGATACATGCTTAGGTCGCATGGCACGAGTTTTCTTTGCCCTCAGGAGAGACCTAAGGATAGACCTCCTTGTCAGGAGGATGAGTAAAGAAAGTTAGTCTTGGAGGTAGAGATCTCCATTAAAAGTAGACACCTATCACATCCTCTGAGGATGATGTTAACCGTAACCCTAAGTGAAGGTTAGAGAGAGAGATGACATGATGAGTTAGATGTCATGGTTGACCGGGTATTTGGTCAGACATGCCTTGGGATTGCCATATGAGCCATGATAGGTTGGATAACCTTGTACCTTTGGCGACCCAACCCTACAGAGGGTCATGCATCTCTATGTGCATGTGAATGTGTTACCATGAAGGTAACTGGTATGGGGCCTGACCAAGGTAGGCAGGTTGCCATGACCCCTGTGAAGGGATGAAAGACAACCCATGAATGTAGAGAGAGATGATGAAGACTTGGGTAAGGTTCCAAGTTGAACGTGTACTATAATGGTATTCTAAGTCTATCCTAGGGTCAGGTAGGGATAAGACCAATGGGAGTAAGAGTTTCCTAATTCCCTAGTTTCACATGACCATAGGGTCGGGAGGTAACAACTATCATTGTCTGAGGGCCAGGGGTTAGGAGATTGAACACCTTCATGAACTCATGGGACCCAAAGGACAGATGAGTAGGGCACTCTCGGGATGCATAAGGGAAAAGGGATGACCCCTAAAGTGTCAGCACTCTATAGACCTAGAGAAGATGACCAAGGATTGTATTTGGACCAAGTAGGTTCGAGACCAGTTTTCCATGGAAGCAACTTTGATATGATGATGGTGATGTGGAGACATAAGCTGCACATTTCAACTTAGAATTGAAGGTGTACTGGAAATGTGGGATGTATCGTCTCTACTCTTGGAACAAGAAGAACTTTGTGTTTGGACGACTGCCAAATACATATTTCCTCTTGTTATGGGAGGTAGAGATGGGATAGTATGCATGCCATACACCAAGGATAAAAGATGATGCGAGTTGGAACGTTGCTACAAGGTATGAGGACAGAGATGAAAACATACCTTGGTGGAGTGAATGATACATGGATGGTTTACAAACACTAAGAGAAGTAGCGTAGTCAGCTTATGAGGATGTTTTATCAGGAGTTGTGTGGAATTTGCAAGTTAACCAAGGTTGAGTATGATCACAATGAGGATGAGCTCAGAGCTTCTTGATGAAGACCAACTTAGAGTTTGAGATGAGATGATAAGTATGATTCATGGAGGTGTATGTTACCTAACACCTAAGGATAAGAAGTGGTAATGAATGCTCTGGTTGAGATATAGTGCCTTGTTTAGCTGGAAGCTAGAAGAAGTTGAGGTTGTTAGGCTAACCTAAAGTTGAGAAAAAGAGATAAGTTTTGCTAACACTCAGATATAATGAGATCTGTTGAACGAGATTAGTGGTTGTTTGGATAGCCAGCCTAGTCCTTGACGTGGTAGAAGGATGGTTGTAGAACCCTGGATACACTTCTTTGGATAGGAAGGTAATAAAACCCTGATGAGAGTGGTTTAGGGATTCCGAGGAATCGATCTTGAGGAATCATGACATATAGGAAATCATGATCACCATACACCATGAAACTACAAAGATAGTAAGTGATGGTAGAGCTTTGGATGCCTGATACATGTAGCATGTAGCCATGCAAACCAGGAGGTGAAGGATGAACACAAGTAACCCAGTGCATGGATATAAAGTATAAACAGTTCCCAAGAGGGAATGGGAGTTCATCACTATGGATGTTGTGAGTCCCCCCTAGACCAAGGAAGGTCAAGATGCAATAGGGGTTATGGTAGATCACCTTATCTAGATGACATGAGAAAGAGAGAGTACTAACACGGGACAGATTCGGTTGAACTACTTAAGAGAGAAACATGGTTGAACCACATCATGATGTGAGTTCAAAAGTTCTTGGGTATGACCAAGGTTCACTTCCATGAGGTGGAAGTGGATACATGAAGAACTCGATGATAGTATAGTTTATCACCCCATACTAATGGACAATATGATCCAGACTAGAGGTTCTGATGAGAGCATGTGTGCTCATTCAGGGTGATACATAGAGACAGTTCCTAAGATGTGATGTTAACCACCATAGCCTTTATCGGGATGCAAGAAGTCTTATAGAGAGGTTGTGTCAGTCACCACTTCATTAAGATGATGTTGGTGAAGGAGGCCTCACAAAGGTCAGAAAAGAACCACAGTGGGTGCAGATGAAGTCGCTTTGATCATGCAATGGCTGAGAAAGAGCCCAGTGGTGACATGAGTCATGAGCTGATGCAAAGCAGACTGACATGCAGTTCACTATGGGAGAATATGTGATGTGAAAATCTGACCCCTCTAAGCTACAACTGAGAAAGCTGAGTCCCCGATATATGGGTCCATTTGAGATGGATTGGTGGAGATGGCTGTGTTTAGCCTTGCTCCTCAGGATAACATGATGAATAATGTGTTCCATGAGTCTGATCTAGAGCAATATGTGAGGTACCCAAGCCATGTGCTGAGCCTTGAACCTATTCAGCCTTATGAGAGGCTGAAATGTCCTGAGTCACCTATGAGGGTACAATATACCAAGGTAAGAAGAAACTCAGATGGAAGAATATGAGATCATAAAGGTTCTTGGGAAGCACCATGGAAAGGGTAAGGCCACATAGGAGCCATGATAGACATACGAAAGGCTTATCCGGAATTGTTTGTTTGCTTGGTGGAATTTTGAGGGCAAATTTCCTATAAGAGGGGAAGGATGTTACAACCCCAATTTTGGGTTCATCTGATGAGAAATGTAAACTCTCATATTGGACAAATAATGATGTAATTTCATTTACATTAGCCTTGATGATTGTATTGTGGGCTTTATTGGCTATTGGGCCCAATATCAAGGAAATTCAATTTTGAATAATCGAGAATTTGAGAAAAGAAAGATGTGGAAACCTCTATAAGGCGAAAGAATGTAATCCAAAGATGGATTTCGTGCCTCTTGGGTTCCTTGGGTTCCAACGAGTCCAAAGTTGCAAAGAAAAGCAATAAGAAAATAAAAGATTAATTAAGTATTTCTTTATTAAGAAAGAAATTGAAAACAATGGTAAAATGTGGAAAACAAGTGAAAAGAGGTGTAATCGAGTTATTCTTGGTGCAATTTCGTATCCCAAGGATTCCTAATGATAAAAGGAATACCAATGACGAAAAAAAAGAGAAATTCTCAAAAGGAAATATTTTAATAAGAAATAAAACAAGATGATGAAGAATAATGCATTTAGAAGCATCTAGAAGGATAATGAGTATCCAATAAAAAGGAATTTCAAATTATTATAATTCTTTGGGGTCCAAGGAGGCCAATGAATAAAAAGAGGAAAGAGAAAATACCCATAATAGAAAATAAGAAGGTAATGTGAGTATACAATTAATGTATTATGTGGTATTGTTGAAAAGAAAGTAATTTCTATTAAAGGAAAATAGGATTTCGTTCCTATGGATTAAAAAGCAAGAACAAAGAGAATAAGAGGGATGTTTTTCAAAATCCTGATATCAAAAGAAGAAGGAATATTACAGAATTATTAAAGAGAGAAAGAGACTTGCTTCTTCATGAAGGAATCACATTCCTTTTAGAAAAGGGCTTTCCCAATTCGTGGATGAGTACCGAAGGGCATGGACACCCCCCCCTATATAAGGGGTGAGCCCTTAGGCTGAGTCCAGAAGATCTGACACATTATCTACTCCTTTAACCTTGCAACCATGCTAACACTAACCGGAAGGGGGTTGTGCGATCCCAGGAGCTATGAGAGTAGTCGAAGGGTTGGCGACGCTCTTACAACATCGTAGAAGGCTTTGCGATCATTTTCCTAGGATTCTCACACCGGCGTGACGCCTACAAGTAAGCTGCAGGTTGGGTGTAGGTTGGCCGTAGCCGCAGACCTGCTGGGCTTGTTTCCTACCAACCGGCCACATGCTAGAGACACCCTCACCTGCAAGAGGGCATGGCGGAGGGAGGAGGAGCTGAGGGGGCCGACGGGTCCATATATGGGGGATGAAATCATGCCATGGGCGGCTAGGGCAGCAGCAGGTCGAGCTGCGTAAGGTTGAAGACGGAGATCGCATTGGACAGAAATGCCCCTCCATGGGCTGAAGGACCCGCTATTTAGTCAAGGGCAAAAATGACTTTTGGTTATGTTTCCAAAGCAATAAGGCAACGTTGCATGAAGCAGGCTACGTGGTGCCTCCTCATTGGCCCACAGTAAGTTATTTTTGTTAAATTCGTATCTTAATAACCGTAGCTCAGATAGATGCACATTATACATGAATTTTTCTCAGAAAAACGAGGGAAATCCATTAAAAATATAATTGGAGCCTGATTCTACTTGCAATTCGAAAAGTAATGGAAGTTGTTAACTTTAGTGTAATAGTGATTAAGAAACCCTATTTGGATATGATTAATGTGATTAGTAGGGTTTAATTGATGGTTAAATTTGATATTAACCTGCTAATGATAAAAAGGGACATTAGGAACAAAAGGATGAACTTTACACATAATTCATTTCATTTAGAGTTTAGGTGCATAAATAGGCTTTAATGGGCCTTGAGATCCTAATGTTGGTAATTAGTAGTACTAATGGCTTTAATTATTCAATTTCATGTATAGAACTGAGTTTTCATGGTTATAAGCTATTTCGAGCATTAAAGTTCCTAATTTTTGGATAAATAACCTTAATATAGAAATTAGGTTTTTTGAATGACTCAAGGTAGAATTAATGATAAATAATGTTCATATGAGTATTAGAACATAATGAACTATTAATTCATGATAAACGAGCATAATGACTTTGTCATGGGTTAAAGAGGATAAAAATGTTAGCTTTAATGAAAAGAGGCTTAATGGACTTATTTAATGATTAATTATGTCTGAAATCTGAAACTGAGTATTAGATGTTGAGATAATTGGGGTTTGTGATCAATTGCGTTAATATAGTAAAAGAAGAAGGGAAACCCTAATTGCGATGGAAACCCTAAAAGTGGACTAGAAACCCTAGGAAGAGAGTTGGATTTAATAGATCTTAATGACATGAGTAATAAAAGGAAATTGTATAATTGTTTCAGGATCTTATTGAATGCTTGCTTGCCTATTGGTTGATTGGATTATTTCTGTATCACATTGACTTGACAGGTATGTGGTTACGCTTATGATTATTCTGAATTAGTTATCTGAGGATTTTATCGATGTTCCATTGTGGCTTGAATTAAACTGTTTGATGAATTTAATTCATGTAAATTATAATCTGAATATGACTATCACATAAGAGATGTGCCTACTAGCTCAGATGTTAGTCCCCTCTGTAGCTTAATGGGTTGACCTAGTACATGGCTACCAATGGGGTAGGCCCATCAGGTCATTGGATGACTTAGTATATGGCTACCAATGGGGTAGGTCCATCAAGTCACTTTGAGTCAGGGGACTACTCGTAGGTAGTGCCATGCGACTCAACCCTAGATATTGACCTACCTGTTAGGTAGGATCATGTGGGGTTTAATAAGGATCTACTTAGAGAGTGGTAGTATCTCAGTCCACTGCAGGGACAACATAGAGATAGGGGATAGGAAAGGATTGATTATTATGGTTTAAAACGTAATCTTGACTATTAAATGATAATTGGTTGATTAATTTGTTATTATAGTTGCACGATTATTGTTTCCCCCACATACCAGCTTCTTGCTGACTGACGTTTTGTTTGTCGGCATTTTAGGTACATCTCCAAAATGAACAAATGGTAAAGTGACACATTGTGAAAATAAGAAGTAAAGTACAAGGAGGATTTAGATAGAATAATACAATCTCTGGATAGATAGATTTCCAAAGTTTTCAAAGGTAAGAAAAGTTTTAATTTTATACCAAATTCTAGTTTAGTTAGTAGAATTTTATAATTATTATTGATTATTTGTTGAACCTTGGATCCAGGTTATTAGATAACAACTCTGAACTTTCGATCTCCCTTAAATGGGGGTTACCGGGAGGCGGGACCATTACAATGGTCTTCTATAATTTGAACTGCCCCCCACAAATGCTTCATGGAGTGGTGTTCTTCCTGATGGAGGTGGTGTTCGAACTCCTCTTCATTGGCCGGGCAACTGTGGTAATACTTGAAAAGCTGAAGCATTCTGGCAACAGTTTTACCAATTTGTCCAATGATTGCTAGCATTTTAGTAGTTTCTATCACCGATTGTGTTGTTTTCTCTATAAAATTAAAATATGTTATTGCTCATATTCTAGCAAATATGTAGCATGATAAGAAATTGTGTTAAATTTGTCTAGTACAATTGCATCTCTGGACCAACTTGTTCCTTGTTTTTGTGTAATATGCTAGTGTTTGACAGCTTATGATTGGGTTCATCCATAAATCATAATGTGTCTGTATGTTATGTTTAGATGTCAAGAGTACAAGAACTATACAATAGGTTGGGTGGGGTTAACATTTTTAGGTGTTGGTTTTTTCAAATTTGGAATCCCGAAAAAAATAGTAAAAGTGGTATAGTTACACACCTGAACAGATGCATGCATATAGCAAAGTGCATTTCTGGGTCGAGGAAGGTATGCACCTATGGTGTTGGGTTTTTTAGGGTTGGGTTTTTGCGGATTATTCTGGTGTGGGTATTTTTGGGTTTGTGTTTTTCCAGATCAGCAACGAACGAGTCGGGTGCGGGTTGGGTCAGGTTTTAAAAACCCCGACCCATTGCCATGCCTAGGTAAGGACCTAAGGTCTACTTATCATATGTTAGTGCCTTTAATCTTGAAATAAGCTTAAGTACATATTTTTAGATCTAATAACACTACACATCTTCAAAACCTTGTGTCACATGTTTTGTTTCTAACCTTGATTGCTTGATTTATTTTAGGAAGTTTATTGTGAATCATATCTCATTCATTTTGCAAAAGGATTCATGCGTCCCTGAAGACCTAGAATTGTTGGAAATGAGAATGAAGATTATCTTCATGTTGAGAAGCCACATGGTGAGGATGGGGAGGAATCATTCCATGAGATAGACAATAATGACCCTCAACCAAACACTAACGATGATGATGACAGTGGTCCATCTCTCTAATATTTAGCCAGTAAAAGGTTCAATGGTTCAATGAACCCGTTATTCTGCCCAAGTTTAATGTCACAAACTTTGAGTTAAATTCGAGCTTCTTGAACATCTTGCAACATCAAACCTTTGGGGGAAACTTGTTGGAAGATAACTTATATTGTTACCTAGATTCATTTAACAATATATGTGATACTTTAAAGATGAATTGGGTCCCACAAGGGGTAATGTACTATAAATGTTTTGGGTTTTCTTTGAGAGACAAGGCCACATCCTACTATCTTTCTCTAAAGGATGAAATTCTTAATGGATGGAAGGCTCTAACTGATGCCTTCATCACAAAATTCTACCCTATAGTGAAAACATTGCATTGTAGAAAAAAGATCACTAGTTTCATGCAAAAACCCAATCAGAACTCAAATGAAACTTGGGAACATATCAAGAGTACTAGAGGGACTACCCTCACCGCAATTTTGATAAGGGATTTCTAGTGAACATTTTATAATGGGTTGACTAGTATGAGAGTACTTCCCTGAATGATATGATTGGAAGAGACTCTTTGGGGAAAGCCCAAAAGATTCAAAGAAAATTATTAATAATATGCCTACCATACAAGATGGACTTGATTATGAAATAGGGTCATCCAGTTCATCTCCATTGTGAGAACCATTCTTGAATACAAGGCATTTGAAGCTCTTACCATCAAAATTGAGAAGATAGACACTAGTGTTTGCATGACAAAAGATAGTGCCTACAAAGCGAAGAATCACATTGAAATAACAATGATTTTGGTAACCTATGGAGAGAGTGGCCATGGTGTTGACCATTACATCTACACTCATGAGGAATAAGACAACCAAAATGGATCTAGTAGAAGTGTCTCCTAATCCAAATTTAAGAGACTAAATCATCATGTATTTTCCTATAGCAACAAGAAGGGTGCCAAAAATTCTCATAAACTAAATATTATTTACATTTCATCCCAAGGACGCCTAGTTTTGGGAGAGGTGGTGGACCTTCTAGGTTCACTTGCATTACTAACTATAAATAGAACATGAACAATTTCCAAGAGAAAATTTAGAATCAAAATAAAAATCAAAATCTTAGAGGCTCAAATCTAGGACAAAACCAATCACAGTCAGATCTGATGACTGAGATGTTATATTTTGCAAAAGCACATGCATATATCAATGCTAATCTCAATAAAAACATGATAAAAATAACTAATTGAATATGACTAAGTCACAAACGGGGTAGTAACCAAGCAGATAATTGATCGATAGGTTCACAATAAATGATTGACCCATAATTGGTGAACCTATCTATTGGAAGAATCCCATCAAGGTTTGGGCTTAATCCTAGAGGCCTTGAGACTGTAAAGATGGCCACACATAGAACAAGAACTATTTTGGAAAATACAACACCCAAAACCCTTCGAGAAAGTAAACCTATTCAACTGTCCCATCTTCAGAATGTCATAGTAGAGGATGCACCTGATGTGCTAGTAATTCCTAAGAAGACAATGTTGGTATTTATGCCTAGAGAGCCAATTATATGATGATTTGGATGTGGAATTAAATACTTGATTTGATGATAATAAAGGTAATTCCATCTATTATGTTTGTCTCAGTTAGGAGATGATGACACATATGTAAGTAGATTTCTAAAGAATGATATGACTAGATGACATATTCCTACAAGTACTCAACTTGAACAATGAGATCATATAGATGCTAAGAGTACATACATTTTTCATGTCCCTAGTCAGATACTACTTTGGAAGAAAAATAGACAATAGTAATACATAAGACTAGAGTGTGTATTGACTGATGACAAAATCTCATTAGTCATGATATGTGATATCAAGTCAAGCATACAAGTACTTGTTAGAGAATAGTGTATCAGACAGACCCACCATGCTAGTGATGCATGTAAACAATGTAATGGTAGTCAACAACATCTCGCATAGTGATAGTGGTGATTGTGGTTCTTAGACATGAAGTCACTACATTAATCACGTGTCATTCGATATACTTTGACATTATCAATCATAATACTAAAATAAGGGTTTCCATAAAGGTGATGATTGGGTAGTTGTGACTCATGGGGATTTGAGTGTGAGAAATGTAGATGGGATTTGTCCCTCTTACAAGAGTTTGAGATCCAAGGCCTTCTGATAAGCGAGAGTGAGAAATGTACACCCGTACTAATGTGATTCAATATGTGATATGTGAACTCATATGCATCTTAGATAGTCTGCTCTAGTTCAAGGAATATGAATTGAACGTTGAGAGGATAATGCTCCCATGCCTTGAGTTCAATTTGTATATCAGAGACAATGGGACTATACACTACTACAAAAATGGCTTATAACGTCACATTTATTGGCGTCGGTTGTATATAAGAAACCGACACATAAATCCTACAACGTCGGTTAAATACACAAACTGACATCTATCTATGAAGAGCGGCCAGATACGAGTACCACTTTTAATTTAGCGTCGGTTCCTTAATAAGCAACTGATGCCTAAAATCGACTGCCAAATCCAAATTTTCCAGTGGAAAAAAATTACCTCCAAAATTTAACATACGGCGTCGGTTATTAAGTAATAAACCGATAACTTAAGGTTTTTTGCGAGACAGAAATTGGGCACATTTTGGTCGTCGATTTTCTTACAATAACTGATGCCAATGTGTTTTCCCGCGCTATCCCCGAGAAAATTTTCACCCCCCTTGGGCGTCGGTGTTCTACAGAAACTGACATGGTCATTAATCGAGAACACTTTTTTGTCGGTATATGTAGATAGACGTCAGTTTTTCTAGTTGAAACTGATGACTATCATTAAACATAGTTGTCAGTTTTTTGGTGGGAACCGATGCCTAATGTGTTAAGTGTCAGTTTTTTTATTAACTGACGCCTATTGTTAATTTAATAGCACCCGCGTGAGCCAGGCTCTTCCCCTTTCTCTGTTTCATTGTCGGTTCCGCCGCTCCCTGCTTAGGTCTCACGATTCTGCCTGTCCCTGCTCCCCTGCTCCCTACGCACTATCGTTAGTCCCTGCTCCCCTGCTCCCTGTGTGCTGTCATCGGTCCCTGCTCCCCTGCTCCCTACGCACCGCCGCTGCTCCCTACACCGCCATCGCTCCCTGCTTCATGCTTGCTGCTCTGGCCACCGCCGTTTGCCGCTTGCTGCTCCAGGTCACCGCCTGCTTACTACTTTAGCCACCACCATTCCCTTCTTGTTGCTCATGGTCTCGCCGTCAAGGGAACTCCCTATAGCATTTAAGCTCTTCATAGGTACAATCACCAACTCCAATCCAACTGTTTTGTCTAATTTTCATTCCATTATTAAACTATATGCCCAATCACCTACTGCTATCATGAAACCCCATTCTTTCCCCCATTTCTCACTTCCTCTTCCCCAACTACCTTGAAACCCTTGACTGTGTGCACTATCTCCTTCCCTGATCCCCACGCTATCATTGTCGCCCATGCTTGCCGGCTGCCACTCCTACCACAAGCCTCCACCACTTCCTCTGTGTCAGTTGTTGCAAGCTAATTCTGTCGACATTGCTAACTCCACCATCACCACCACTACTTCCATCCCTATTGATTCTACTACTATCTCTTGAAAAAGAGCTCTCTCCTCATACACTCCCTTCTTCCCATGTTGCATCGATTGTGCTCCTCTCTCTTTGTGATTTTTTCCCTTCTCGCCTGTCATAATTGTCAAATGATGCTTGATGCTTGGAACATTTTTATGTTTTGGTTGATGATAATCAATTCATAATGATAGATAAATGTGATTGATGATAAATTGATAATCTAATATTTTGGTTTGAAGTATTTGAAATTATATTTTGGAGTTATACTTCCTAATTGGAAATGTGGAGAAATCTAGATAGGGTTTGTATGATAAATTATCTTTAATGTGTATTTGACTATTTATGTAACCTATTTCATAGGTATGCAACCTAAATTAAATATGTATTTGATTAATATATATGTATGTATCATGTTGGCCTAGAAACCTGTCCAAGATTTACTCATTAGGAGTAAATCTTGGATAGTCCTTGGTTTAGGACTGTTCTTTAACACCTAATCTGACTTAGGATGTAAGTGTATAATGTGTATTGGGTTTTCAAGAAAATTTTGGTAGCCTTTCCCCATTTGTTCTCTAAGTACATATGTACTTGGAGAACAGCGGGGAAATGTTGCCGAAATTTTCTTGAAAACCCAATACACATTATACACTTACTAGTGAGATTAGGGGTTCAAGAATGTGATAGGTGGTACACATTTATTATATATAAGAATGAAAGAACATGTATTTGTTGGCCTAGAAATCCATCCAAAATTTACTCATTAGGAGTAAATCTTTGATAGTCCCCAGCTTGGGACTGTTCTTGAACACCTAATCTCACTTAGGATGTAAGTGTATAATGTGTATTGGGTTTTCAAGAAAATTTTAGTAGCATTTCCCCGTTTGTTCTCTAAGTACATATGTACTTGGAGAACAGTGAGGAAATGCTGCCTAAATTTTCTTGAAAACCCAATACACATTATACACTTACTAGTGAGATTAGGTGTTCAAGAATGGGATAGGTGGTACACATTTATTATATATAAGAATGACAACACATGTATTTGTTGGCCTAGAAACTCGTCCAAGATTTACTCATTAGGAGTAAATCTTGGATAGTCCCCGATTTGGGACTGTTCTCGAACACATAATCTCACTTACGATGTTTTAACCATTAATTATATATAAGACCTTAAACCCTAAAGTTTTAACCATAAACTCTAATTTGTTAACCCTAGACCCTAATATAGTTCTAATATATACTTGTTTTCTCTTTGATCATAGAATGGATAGATCATGGATGTCCATTCCAAATCGCTGCACCCCAGAGTTTATTTCTCGTCTTGATCAGTTTATTAGATTTGCCGAGGAACATAGGAAACAACCTGAAGATAGGTTCTACTATCCATGTAGGCACTGCGGTAACAACTTGAAAGTCAGCACTGGTGATGAAATCAAAAGTCATGTCATGTGCAATGGGATTGTACAAGGATATATAGAATGGTAGTGGCATGGAGAGATTTCAAACCTGAAATCAGTGGATGTCGATAACAGTGCTTGTGTGGAAGAAGAAATTGCCTCCCATGACGTAGATGTGAACGAACTAGTTCCAGTAGACATTGTTGATGTGATGATGCATAGTTCTGGGGTAGAGCACACTGATCCACCTCCCATGTTTAGAAACATTTTTCATGATGCTGAGATACCGTTATACACAGGTTGTAAGTTGACGAAGATTAGCGTTGTGTTGAGATTGTATTAGCTGAAATATAACAATAGATGGAGCGACAAAAGCTTCACGTCATTGTTGTCTTTGTTGAAAGAAATTCTTCCTGAAGGAAACGAGCTTCCAATCTCAACATACTGGTTAAAGAAATTGTTGTACCCAATGGGAATGGAGGCCAAGAAGATACATGCATGCCCGAATGATTGTGTATTATTTCAAAAGGACTATGTGGATTTGAAAGATTGTCCCAAATGTGGTGCGTCAAGGTATAAATTGATGACTTCGGGGGAGTCCAAAACTGGTTCTCCTTCCAAGGTGATGTGGTATCTACCTATAATACCACAGTTTCAATGCTTGTTTGCCAACCCAATAGATGCGAAGAATTTGAGATGGCATGCAGATGTTAAGAAAAATAATGATGGGGTCCTACGACATGTGTCTGATTCCCCATAGTGGAAGAAGATTGATTTATTGTCACCTAAATTCGGTGAAGAATTCAAGAATCTAAGACTTGGGCTTTGTACAGATGGGATGAATCCATACGGGACATTGAGCAACCAACATAACACTTGGCCAGTTATGCTTGTTATATACAATCTTCCTCCCTAGTTGTGTATGAAAAATAAGTATGTTATGCTTTCATTGTTGATATCGGGCCCTAAACAACCTGGAAATGATATCGACGTTTATCTTGAACCTCTGATTGATGACTTGAAGAAACTTTGGGGTGAAGGTGTGCTGACCTATGATGCTTCACAAAGAGAGACATTTCATTTGCACGCTATGTTGTTTTGCACTGTGAATGACTTTCCAACATATGGGAATTTGTCTGGATATAGTGTCAAAGGATCTAAAGTGTGTCCTATATGTGAAGTAAACACTGATTCAATATTACTAAAACATGACGGCAAGACTATATATCTTGGTCATCGAAGGTTTCTTCCAAAATTCCATCCATATCGTAGGTTGCAGAAAGCATTCAATGGACGGAATGAGGAACGGAGTGCACCTAAACCTATACCATGGGAGGATATTTATGAAAGAGTAAAAGGCATTGCCAATGAATTTGGTAAGAGATCACAATGTACGATGACCACACGGAGTGACAAATCTTTATTCAAGAAGAAGTCAATATTTTGGGATCTTACTTATTGGAGTTCTTTGACAGTCAGGCATTGTATCGATGCCATGCACGTTGAGAAAAGTGTTTGTGATAGCGACATCAGTACTCTGTTGAATATAGAAGGTAAGACTGAAGATGGGATAAAATCCAGAATGGACCTACGTGAAATGGGAATAAGGACAGAATTAACAGAAGTAGTTAGTAGCGATCGCAGAACATACTTACCTCCCACTTGTTACACGTTGTCTAGAAAGGAGAAGAAACCTTTTTGTGAATGCTTGGTAAATGTTAAGGTGCCACAGGGTTACTCATCCAACATCCATAGATTGGTATCAATGAAAGATCTGAATTTGATAGGTCTTAAATCTCATGATTGTCACACTCTAATGAAATAAATATTGCTCATGGCAATTCTATCTATATTGCCGAAGCATGTAAGGTTTGCAATCACCAGACTTTGTTTCTTTTTCAACAGTCTGTGCAGCAATTATTGACCCTGATACTCTCGATAAATTGCAAAGAGAATTGGTTGTTACCCTATGTCAGCTTGAGATGTATTTTTCTCCTTCGTTCTTTGATATCATGGTACATCTTGTTGTCCCCTTGACTAGGGAAGTGAAAATGTTGGGACCAGTTTTCTTGCATTGGATGTATCCCTTTAAACAATACATTAGCATTTTTAAAGGTGATGTTCGAAATCGTTATCGGCCTGAAGGGAGTATTATTGAGGGTTATGTGGAGAGAGAGGTTATGAATTTTTGCAATGACTTTTTGAGTGCTAATGATGCTCATGTTAATGACAAGAATATTGAGGAGCATTTTGGCAAAGGAATTTTAGGATCACAGATGAAAGTAATCAGCCGTGAGCAGTTGGAACAAGGTCACATGTATATTTTACACAACAACGATGAAGTGAGTGTTTATATCGAGGAACATACCAATTTAATCAAGAGACAATATCCTCGAACCAAATCAATGTGGCTTGCTAGAGAGCAAAACAAGACATTTATTAAGTGGTTTGAAGACAAAGTCTTACATCAACTATCTCAAATACTAGATAATCTTACTGAAACTATCAAATGCCTCACCTTTAAACCAAAATTGAATGTTATGTCTTATGAAGGGTTTGACATAAATGGATTCTCATATTACACAATGCGTCAAGATGATAAGAGTGTCATCCAAAACAGTGGGGTGACCCTTCAAGCGTCTTCATTGTTTTTTGCAAGTGTAAAGGATAAGAGTCCACATGAAGCTAAAATGTCATATTACGGTGTCATTGAAGACATATGGGAGTTTGACTATGTAGATTTTAAAATTCCACTCTTTAAATGTAATTGGGTTGATAACACCAAAGGAGTTATAGTGGATGAATTGGGTTTCGCATTAGTGAACTTTGAAAAGATTGGCAAGAAGGTTGAACCATTCATATTGGCATCACAGGCAAAACAAGTATTTTATATCGATGATCCTGCAAATGATAAATGGTCAGTTGTTCTTCATGGTAAAAGACAGTTCATTGAAGATCCTATTGATGAAGAATAGTACTAAGATAAGTATGAAGACTCCATTCCATTCTCAGTTGGGTTGCCAACACCACCAAATATTGCAGCTAATGAAGACTTGTATGTGCACGAAGATCACAATGAAGGATTGTTAATTGATAAAAGCTCACAAAATTAGAGGCATGCATTTTTATTTTTTTTTATATGTTTTATTTTTATGAATGTGAACTTTACAATGTGAATGTGAACTTTACAATGTGAACGTGAACTTTTCAATGTGAATGTGAACTTTACAATGTGAACTTTACAATGTGAGATTTACAATCTGAATGTGAACTTTCAGATGACTGAGCATTCATATGATGACCATGTTCATGATTAGGGTAAGGATGTCAATGTGCCGCCTCACAATGTAAGTTTTAAAAATATATCCCACCTTACATTTATAGTTATGTCCTGTATGTGTGTTTTTTTTGTCAAATTTTTGGTTGGTTATGTACCCCCTTCAGAAATTGGGGAACTTGATGAGCAGCAAAAAAAAATTGAGAAAGTGAGGGGCATCACAATGATGAACAAGTTACTACAACAAAGGGGCAATGGACCCAAACTGGATATGGATTTTGATCATGCAGTAAATCCAGTTGAAGTGAACCACAACTCATTTATTTCATATCTTGGGGTTCTTACTCGCATCCATTGTAGTCCTATTTTTGAATCCTGGCATAGAGTTCCTAAGGGGAAGAAAGACTTAATATGGAATTAACTATGCGTGAGTTACCATTATTTGCAATTCTATTTTTGTATATTACTAATTTTTAGGCTACTAGTTAATAGCAATTCTATTTTGTAGAGTATATTTGATCTGGATGAAAAGTTGCATCATAAATGTGTGATGCAACGCTGTGGGAGGGTCCTAAGGAATGATAGGAAAAATCTCACCCAAGATTATATATGTGATACTAAGAAGAGGTTCTTGATTGATTTCCAATTCGAGACATTTATCACTTTTTTGACAAACTCTACACTAATAATTTTGTTTATATTCTCTTTAAAAAAAAATTAGGAAGAAGGAAGCCCCTGAGCAATGGAACTACCTGGACCCCAAAGACTGGGAGGAGTTTGTTACCTAAAGAAAAACAGATGAATTCAAGGTATTAAGTGCCACTTCCAATTTAATTAATATACATTCTTATGTATTCACCTATTCAAGATTAACCTTTAGTGTTACTAACCAAATCAATGTGCTTACTAACAAGGCTATCAGCGATGCTCAAAGAGCAAGGTGTACACTAAATGTGCATGACCACACATTGCGTCCAAGAGGCTATGCAGGTGTTTGCCAAAGACTACAGGCTGAGTCTACTGATCTGTCTACTGCTCAGTGTGTTGCTACTCAGGAGTCCTCTACTATTGGTCATGCACCTCTGCCTCGCCATGCTATGTGGATAGCTGGGAGGAAAAACAAGAAGGGAGATATAGAGAAGCCCACAACTGTTGAGGCAGCTACAAAAATGGTAAAATTCAACTCTTACAGCAATCGATCGATATTGATTATTGTTATGTTTACTTACCAATTTCTATTGATGGCGATTAGCAGGAGCTACACGAGCAGAGGAAGGAAGGCAAGTTCATCCCAGAGGGCACAAGGGATGAATTGATAGTTGCTCAGGGTAACTGAGGAATCCTCCAAATTCATCCTCACAATCGCCAATTCTAGGGATTTTGTGCCCCATATCGACTGATCTACCCTTGTTTTGGTTTACTTTAAGTATCTTTTCAGTTTCATGCAAATAGTACATTACTAGTTCTAATTACCCTAGTTTCCAGTTTATTTGATCTCATCCTCCCCTAACTCACTCTCTTTCTCCTCCGCAGATCATCCTCAACCATTACCAACGGTCATGACCCCCAACAGCCATGATTCCAACGATTTTTGGTCAACCAGTTTCACCCAAACGGTTTGAAGACTGTTGGAACCCATATGGTCTCAAGACTGTTCGAGCCCTAACGGTCTCAAGACTGTTTGAGCCCATACGGTCTCAAGACCATTTGATCCCTTACGGTCTCAAGACCATTGGAGCCCAAATAGTCTCAAGACCATTTGAGCCCATACGGTCTCGAGACCGTTTGTGCCTAAACGGTCTCAGGACCGTTTGAGCCCAAACGGTTCTCAAGAGTAATCAAAACCGATTAAAGGCAATGTACCAAACTGTTTGGATATTGATGAAGACCGTTTGGCGTACAGAGGTACAGACCGTTTGAATCCCAACATCGTAAGACCGTGTGAGCAGCATGCAAATGAAGATCGAATGAAGGCTTGCGTGAAACTATTTGAATAACATGTAGCAAAACCATTTGGCAAAGTTTTGAACGAAGACCATTTGCATAAAACTGTGTGAAGACCGAATGGCGGTGAGGGATCGTTTGAGAAAGATACTAACATAAAGAACGAATGAGCAAGGAGTGAAGACCGAATGAGCAATGTTGGAAATTGTTTGCTGATGAATTAGGTAACCCAGAGCATCCTGGATGTGTTAGGGGTGCAGGCGCTGGTGTGGGCATCAAAGCATTTTTTGGGTCATCCCAGCGCAAACCTGTCCCAAAAGCGGAACTATCACAAGTTGAGGTAACCTATTCTTTTTTTAAAATGTTATTGCGAAAGGGAACTCAATAAGTGATGGCTAGCTTTTCTTTTATCCATGTATAGGTAGATGAATTAATTGACAGGAAAGTACAAGAAGAAATGGTGAAGTGGAAAATGTCTCAGATGGCCACTTAGATGGTACATGTGACGTGTCGGGCTTCTATTACTCCTACTACAGAGGTTGGGAGTAATCTTGTAGACCCACCACCTAGCACATCCTCTGTAAGTATTTTTATGACATAGTAGCTAGTCTTTGTAGAGGTTGGGAGTTTGTGTATATATGCATATAACATTCTTTATGTAAATCTGTAGCGGTTGAAGCCATGCCGTATAAAAAGTCAGGAATATGTCGTTGCAGATGCGTCATCTTACCCACCCCTTCCAGGGGAAATGTTTCATGGGACTCCAGTACCAGATGGTGTGGTTTGTGTGAGCCCAATAAGTGTAGTCCCCAAATGGAGGGATCTTACATTGCCATATTCCCAACCACATTCTGAAATGCTTGGTGAGGAAGAAGGCAGAGTGATATTGTTGCCCAAAGCGGATGTCGTCCATACTAATATTGTATGCTAAATTTACATTACGCTAATTTGTTAGTGTGTACGTATATATTAGCATACTAATATTGTATGCTAAATTTACACCCACTACATCTCAGCCTCCACCTCCACCTCCTAAAGTACCAAGTTGGCTTCCAAAGGACCTACATGCATCGTTAGGTCCTAATTGTAGGGGTATGGAAGACTGGATAGGCGAACATGATCCAAATTGCCCTATACATGTTACTATTCTGGAGGAAGCTTTAGGTGAATAATATGATAACAATATATTTATACAAGTTTTGCATACGTATTAATGCATACGTAATACAAGTTTTTCATACGTATTAATTCATATGTATTAATGTAGGTCAATCATACGATAACAAGATATTTTGGAGTTGTTTCGTTATGATTGGCTGAACACATCTATGATAGAGTTGTGGATATGGTGATATCTTATTTATACATCCATATATCTTGTTTTATATATGGTGATCTGGTTTCTTATATATTAATGCATACGTAATACATGTTTTGCATCCACTTACACATGATATGTACAGATTTTTCATTTCTCCATGTGGGATTTTTGGTTCCGTCTTTGATTAGTCTTGTAGTTAAAAACCCTAGGTCAGTTACTTCATATTGTTGTGATGTTTTTAAATAGTTTGGTAAAAACAAGAAGACGGTGATAATAGCTCCATTCAATGTCGAGTAAGATTACTTTGCTTATAATTTGGACTTAAGAACATTACATTTTTATTGTGACTTTTGAGTTATTAATTTATAACTTTCTTACCTCTAGTGGTAAGCATTGGGAGTTACTAGTTATTGTCCCCAAGACGTTCACTGTCTATTATCTAGATCATGTGGGGGAAGGAATTGAATATATATAGACACGCAATGAAAAGGCCATTATTCCCCTGAGAAATATTTCATATTTTTATATATATTCACAACTGTTATTACATTACTATTTAATTATGCAATTTAATGTATTACATTAACATGTAGGGTTTTACAAGAGTACGCCAAAGCTGGAGGAAAGATCCCCAAGAAAAATAACCAGCCACTAACTTGATAGAATGTGAAAGTAATTTCCCCACTCCAATGTATATATTATTTATGTGAACTGTGCTTATTTTTATTTTTTAATATTTTGTATGTTTCAATTTATAGTGTGCTACACAAGACAACAGCTGGGCATGTGGGTACTGTGTGATGCAATTTATGAGCATAATTAGCGAACATGCCACAATGGAAATCGATACCATACATCAGGTATTATATGTAGTCTCATTAGATAATATGAAATATATCAGTCTTCTTATATATTATTAATTATATATATACATCATTCTCTTTGCAGGTGTTTAAAACTGACTTCATTACAGGTGAAAAGTTATAGATGTACATACTCCCTATACGATGGATGAGTTAAATGATGTAAGAAAACAATGGGCATAAGCCCTACAAGTAGTGGGAATTTTTAAATATAATTGGGATAATGACGATGTTGAATAAAGAATGATATTTCTAAACTTTATTCTCATAATTATTGTTGTGTGAATGTGAATGACTTTTTATGAATTTCCATATGTGTGAATGTGAAGATGATCAATACATGAATGTTTCTACATGTGTTTGAAAGTGAAAAGAGATGAAATAAATGGAACTGCAGGTTGCTAAATGTGTGTGAAAATGGAGGAAATTTGAAATGGAACTACTGGTTTCTACATGTGTGTGATGAAAAATAATATGAATTAAATGTGCTTATACGTGTGTATGAATCACATGATAAATATATAATATTGTATATCTTGTTAATTTTGCAGGTTTGTGGCCTATTGTTGGCTGATATCAATGGATGTTGTAAACCTGCAGTTCAGAACTAAACTGCAGGTTCTGCATCCTGTTGACCAGCCATACAGAAGGCCTGCAAATTGATAAGAAAAATAAATCATAACATATGCATCGGTTATTTGAGTAAAACTGACAACAAAACACATAGGTGTCGGTTGTTAGTGTAAAATTGACGTCTTTATCCCCTTATGGCATCGGTTATCTATAAAACTAATGCCTATTGCGGCCAGGTACCACGGTCGTGATGGGTAGCACAGCCTTCGTGGTAGGGGATATGGCGTCGGTTATTAGTATACAAACCGACGCCGATGATTCCCTTGCTGGCGCCTTTTGGTGTTAGGAAGTGGATATGGTGTCGGTTATTAGTATAAAAACTGACGTCGATGATGCCCTTATTGGCGCCTTTTTGGTGGCTGGAAGGGGTATGACGTCGGTTGTTACTTAATAATCAACGTTTTAATAAGGTTATTGTGTCGATTTTCTTTAAGAACTGACGCCGATAGTCCCCTTGTTGGCCTATTTTTGGTGGCGGGAAGGTTATGGCGTCAGTTGGGGGACCGACGCTGAAGGTGTCGACTTTTAGCAGTGCCCGCTTGGGTGTCGCTTGGAAACGAACACCTTAGGCCTTAAATAACTGACGCCAAAGGTTATTTCTATAGTAGTGATACAAACACTATATGTAACAACCCCGCCTCCCGGTAACCCCCAATTAAGGGAGACCAAGAGGTTACAGTCGTTATCCCAATTTCCCAGATCATATGTTCGACAAATAATCAGTAAGAATTATTAAATTCTACCATGACTATACTGAAGCTGGAATAAAATAAAATGTTGCATACCTTTTTCAACAACTTGGATATCTACTTCTATCCACATTTGGAGTCTATTATAACTAATCCTCCTTTGTACTTCAATTCTTATTTAGTTCCACATATGCCACTTTACTATTTGTCCTTTTCAAGCTTGTACCTAAAATGCCGACAAACAAAATGTCGGTCAGCATAAAAGAATATGCTGGTATGTGGGGGGAACAATAATTGTGCAATTAACTGTAACAACATATTGCAAGCAATTATGGTTTAGCAAGCAAACCGTACATATTAAACATAACTACTCAATCCATACATATCTTAGCCTCTGCGCTGTCCTACAGTGGGCATGGATGCTACCTTCCTTATGGTATATCCCCATTAAACCCCGTAGGATCCTACCTAATAGGTAGATCAATATCTAGGGTTGAGTCGCAGGGAACTACCCATGGGTAGCCAAATCCCTAACTCATGGTGTGCTAAGAGTCGCATGGCACTACCCATAGGTAGCCCAATCCCTAACTCTTAATAACCTGATGGTCCCACTTAACAAGTAGACCCTTTACCAGGTTAAATTTTCATCATTAGAAAAGCCACAGAGGAGGACCAGGATCTGAGCTAGTCATGTACACATACTTATGGTGATATCCATAGTCACTTTATAGTTGCATGAAATAAACGTCATCCAAGCAGTTATTTCCCAGCAACCGACAAAACTTCAAGAATTGCCTTGAAACTAAAGCGATTTAACCATAAGCGTAACCACATACCTGATCCAGAGTAACTTGATGTCCAAGCAAGAATATTCAAGAACAATCAATCAAGCAATCAACAATATCTTGAAATTAATGCATAACATCCAAGTGTCATTGTTTTATTCAAAACATTCTCAAGATCGACTTGGATTCCACCTTAGGATTTCTAGGCCAACATTAGGGTTTTATTAGGGTTTTAGCCGCCATAATGCATTTATTACTTCTAAAGCCTTTTTAGTTCACAAACCCTAATTTCAAAATTATAGGCACAATTAGCATCTTTGTTTTTCAAATTGACAACTAATATTTATAGTTCAATTCAAAAAGGAACTCTATTTATCCCTAATTCCACATTTATCCATTAGAAAACCCTAATTACCATATTAAGGGTATTTATCCACAATTAGGAACTTTTATACTTAAAATAGCTTAGAACATCATATCTTTGTCTTATTTAGGGATTCAAACAATTAAAGCCATTAAGAATCATAATTACTAACATTAGGGTTTCAAGGCCCATTAAAGCTTATTTATGTACATGGAACCCTAAATTAAGCTAATTATGTATAAAGATCATTATTTTGTATCTAAATCATCCCTTTTTATCATCAACAGGTTAATATTCTCTCAAAACATTTAGAGAACATCATTAGATCCAACTATCATCAAATCTAAGGGTTTTTCATTAATTAAACCATTTAAGATGATAACTTTATACATTTTTTAAATTATACACATATTCAGATATTGATTATATTTTTATTGGAATATTCATATTCTCCTGATCAATTTTCATATATGATATGCTTATTCTGAGCAGCCTATCAATTTCTATGATTTTAGCAAAATTGCTTACCTTTGGCCAATAGTAGAGTGCCATGTGTCCTTTTATTCATTTTCTTTTTCTTGCTTGTCCTCCTTCAGCTCGCGGACCCTTCCCTGGATTCGGCTAAACGTGAACCTGGTCCCCCCCCATCATCCTCACAGGCATGCATAGCGGGGTTTGATCCCCCATGTCTCCTCTATGAAACAGAGGTCTCTTCGCGGTAGCCCTCCCCCTTCACCCCGTGGGACTCAAGAGGCGTCAAGGACTTGGCTGGGATTTCGCCTTCCCTGGTACTAGCACTGCTAGTGGAAATCAGTGTTGTGCACTCCCCTTGTAGCCCGATTCCCCTCCATGACATAGCTACCATCCATGGTGCCCGAAAGCACAACCTGCGGCAGTCGATGGGTGGGAAAAGAGAACGCAGGTAGGGCAGTACCCTTTGTGGAGTTGGGAGGGTGGTCGCGATCCCTTCTCTTGCCCTCGGTTGGGTTTAGCACACTATATGTAGGCGGGATGGATAGCAAGGAAGTCTGTCCTTCCGGTCTCTTGAACTAATAGGGATTTGGGGAAATCCCAGTTCCTCATGAAAGCTAAGCATAAAGAGGATGGAAGAGTCTGAATTGATCTCCCAGTTCTAATGGGAAAGTTTCCAAGAACCGAAATGCATCAAGGAAAGGGGTAGAGTCCAAGGATCGTCGGGGTTACTGTACCTCCTTTCCTAAATCAATCTGTAGGTAGAAGATGAGTGAGAGACATCTGATTTTGATCCAACGGTTGCTAACACACACTAATTATATTTCCAATATGCATAAAATCGTGACATTTATGATTTCCTCCATACTTAGGGAAAACTTTTAAAAGTCGTATCTCCCAAACTGCTTAACAGTTTGATCCAAAATTTTAGAGAAAAGTCCATAATGACTTAAACTACTTGTGTGCCAAGTTTGGGACTTAAAGTAGAAAGTATGAGAGACTTTCCTTCATATATAAGTTATATCTTAATAAGGCATATTTTCTCTCTCTTATTATTTTATATCACTTATTTGGATTCCTTTTACCATTAGAAACATCGTGGATTTGAAATCTCATCCATTATGATTCCATTATTCATATTTCCACATGTTTCTTGTATTTCATTATTATCTCATATTTTCTTCTTACTAAATAAATATTTAATTGATCTTTTCTCTTTCTTTACCTATTATCTTTGCAACTTGGATTCCTTGGAACCCAAGGAACCTTAAGATTTCAAAATCCTTTTTAAGGATACTTATTATCCTACATTCTTCATTTCTCATTATCTTACTTATTTCTTTATTAAGATATCTATTTCCAAGGATTTTCTCTTTATCTTTTATTTCCTTTCCTCTTTTCCTATTTCTTTTATTAGAAATCATATGTAAATGAATTTTACTCATTTGTGGCCATTAATGCCACTTTCTAGATATTTCCAAGAATTTCTCATAAATACTTTACTTAATATCCATTATCTTTTATCTTTTTCCATTATTTGGACTTTTCCTCTTTTCTTCACTTTTATATCCATTAATGAGTTAATATAATAATAGGAACCATGAAATTCCTAATGTAAGGGATATTTGCAAAGAAATCCCTTCTTTGAAGCAAAGCATACAACCTTTACAATTAAGTCCAAATTCACAAAATCATTATATTTTAATTATGAAAACACATGCAAAATTGGGGTTATAACATCCTTCCCCTCTTATAAGAATTTTGTCCTCAAAATTCCATCAAGCAAACAAACAATTCATGATAAGACTTTTCCATGTCCATGATTGGCCCCTATGTGGCTTTACCTTATCCATGGCGCTTCCAAAGAACCTTTATCATCACACATTCTTTTCTCTCAGTTCTTTCACCGTGGCATCTATAATCCTCACAGGTGACTCAGGACATTTCAACCTCTCTCAATGATAAATAGGTTCATGGCCTAGCACATGGCTCGAGTACCTCACATAGTTCTCTAAATTGGACACATGGAACTCATCACACATTACATTATCCTGAGGGGTAAGGTCAAACATAACCTTCTCCACCAAACCATCACAAATGAACCCATGTATTGGGGACTCAACTCTCTTAGCTATAACTTAGAGGGGTCGGATTTTCACATCACATACTCTCCCACAGTGAACTGCATGTCAGTCTGCTTTGCATCAGCTCGTGACTCATGTCACCCCTGGGCTCTCTTTTAGCCATTGCACGATCAAAGTGACTTCATTTGCACACACTGTGGTCCTTTTCTGACCTTCACAAGGTCCCTCCACCAACATCATCTTAATGAAGTGGTGACCGACACAACCTCCCTTACAGAGCTTCTTTACATCCTGATACTAGCTATGGTGGTTATCATCACATCTTACCGGGGATAAGAACTATCTCCATGTATCACCCTGAATGAGCACACATGCTCTCATCAGACCCTCTAGTCTGGATCGTATTAACCATTAGTTAGGCTGATAAACTGTACTATCATCGAGTTCTTCATGTATCTACTTCCACCTTATGGAAGTGTATCTTCAGGTTATACTCAAGAACTTTTGAACTCACATCATGGTGTAGTTGAACCATCTCTTTCTTATATGTAGTTCAATCAGATCTGTCCCTTAATAGTATTCTTTCTTTCTCATGTCATCTAGGTAAGGTGATCTACCATAACCCATATTACATCTTGACCATCCTTGGTCTAGGGGAGACTTAGCACAACATCCATAGTTATGAACTCCCATTCCCTCTCGGAGACTCTTTATCCTCTATATCATTACAGTGGGTTACTGGTGTTCGTCCTTCACCTTCTGGATTGCATGGCAACATACCACATGCAACTTCATATTAGGCATCCAAAGTACTACTGTCACTTACTATCTTCATAGTACAATGGTGTACGGTGATCTTAAATCATGATCTCCTATATGCCATGATTCCTCAAGATTGATTCCTCAGAAACCGTAAACCACTCTAATCGGGGTTTCATCACCTTCTCTTCCAAAGAAGTGTATCTGAGGTTCAACCATCCTTTTATTGCATCAAGGACTAGGCTGGCTAACCAAACAATAATTAACTTGATCAACATATATCGTTACATCTGAGTATTAGCCAAACATATCTCCTTTTTCAAACTTAGGGCTAACCTAACAACCTCTTCTAGCCTCTAGCTAAACTAGGCAGCTGCATCTCACACAGAGCATCCATTACCACTTCACATCCTTAGGTGTTAGGTAATGTTGAAGACATATTGTGATGTCCCCAGATTTTCTAAATCTTAATCTAATGTGTGACGTCCAAATTGAAACCCTCACCTCAGTGAGAATCCCAATTTGAGCACCACACACTAGACTAAGAAGAAGAAAATCAAGGGAGTCAAAAGGAAAACAATCAATGGCACATGTACATGAACAATAATAAAACCCTACACACATGTTCACCATTCAACATATAATTACAACATGAATTGTTACAACATTTGATATTACATATTGAACAGCAAACCATACATATACATGTACTACAACTAAACAATAGGATCTTAAGACAACAGGTCCACATGTACATCAGCTCACTACACAACTCTCAACTATCCTTGATCTTCAAGAGTACAACCACAACCTAAACAAAAGATTACATGGGGTACACGTTAGCACAATATTCAAGAATATTGTACTGAGTATGCCTACATGTCTTTTATATACCTCTCATCATATCTTGGCAATAAGATAAAACTAATATACTTGGCAGTAATAGAAGAATATAACAAAATCATACTTGAACAAGAATGTTTTATTAATAAAAGAGAACACATATCTTTTAGGCATATTTTCCATTATATCATGCATGCATTACTACAAAATAGTTGAATGCATTAAGGCCTTATGATCAACTACCAAAGAGTTGGATCATTTCATAATGTGACCAGACTATCAAAGAGTTGGATCACTTTCAAGTACATGACTACCAAAGAGTTGAAGTGATTTATTATTAGCACTTGACTACCAAGGAGTTGAAGTGCTTGGATATAATGGAACAAATATAATATGTTTCATGTGTTCATAGCAATAAGTACAGAAAATCAAGCAACATATCATACAAGAGCAATCATTTCATACAATACCATATGCCAAGTATTTTACTACACATATAACCCAAGCATATTGTATAATAAGCCAAGTAAGAGGTAATGGCGTACCTTCCAAAGAGACATCTTAATCACATATTCCTCATGTCAACTATCACTCTTGTTAAACCTGATTAAGACAAGATCATATGCTATCATCAGGTTCTCATCATCTAACATCTCATCTTAACCGTAATCGTGTTCATTAGAGTTTCACTTTATTTCATTAGGATATTATCATCATTACTTCTTGCCTATATAGGATTGACGTTACTGATGTTGTATTCCAGATTATGATCAATAATCTGATTATTTGATTACATATGATTATGTGTACATATTAACCCTAGATCATATTCATTATCCTATATTAGGGTTTAAAACCATGTATTAAGAGTCAACTTCACATAACATGGATTTCATATATAAATCTGATCACATAATTAAAATTGAGGTTCCATATACTGATATGAGCTTACTCTGTAATTTCTATCATTTATTGAGCATGTATTTATTTATTTGCATTATCTTTAGAGTTATTAGCCCTATTAAAAAATTATATGCTTTTGTGCATCAACATGACTATATCTGACATCATATGCATTATAAACACGATTATAGATTTACTGACATTTTTTCTATAATTTTATATCATCATTTGATATTTATTACTCATGAAACAAGCATAACACATCTTACTTGATATCACTATTATTAGTGCAACAAAAGAGTGATATTATGCTTTCATTGTACTCTACTCATTTTTATTAGAATTTTGGTACCTTATTTGTATTTTTCTGACAATAGAGCTAATTACTAGGAATTATATACGAACTGAGCATTTACTGAATTATTACCTTTTGTAGCCAATCACGCGCGGGCACGTGGCCTACGAGAGGCGTGGCTCCTTATTTTATTTTTGTCTTCCTATTCAAAGACCTAGACCCTGTTCGGAGTGGTTGACTGGGAGTCAGATCAGTCCGCTCCCCTTTCTCCCGATCACAGAGACGTTGTGGTATCTGCTCTTCCAGAGATGCAGGCACCGCCTTGTGAGTAGGTTGCCTAGTGCTCAATCCACCACCAAGCTTGTCTGTTGTTCTCCATCCCAACCTGCATTCTCTATTCTAGGTGTGCGTGACCACTATCATCGCCTTCTTCCTGAGCCATCCGCAGGCTGAGCCGCAAAGCTCCAACCTCCGGCATGCTCCATGAGTCCCCAATAGGACTCGATTCTCCCGTTCACAAGCACCGACGCATGCCTCCTCCAGGTTGCATCTTTTAGTGTGAGCTTCGTTGTAAGCATCTTTTCCAGCGAGACATGGAAGTGGGTCTTCCATCCCGATCAGGGACATCAATTTCCCCTGTTGTGCGCCGCCATGGAGCTCCTTCTCCGTTTCTGCAGATCTGTCTCTCGCATGGCGCAACCGCCTCTGTGGCCATCTTCTTCGGCTAGGATTCTGGTGCGGATGAACACCTACTCACCATGCCCCTATGATTCTACCAGCTACACCCAACCTGTGTCTACGTCGCCAGCCTCTTTGTTGCCTGCTGTGGCTCTCGCTTACAATGTTAGTGGAGGCCACCACCATAAGGAGTGTTGCGACCAAGGAAAAAGGGGATAAAACCCTTGTCGCACCATGGCTGGTAGCTGAGGCTTCCGTGCTACACCTCCTATAGGAACTGGTCTATGCACTCAATTGCAGTGAGTGATCTCTAGAACCATCCCCAAGCTTAGGCTTCATCTCCAGTCAACTCATAATGGAGAAGAAAGGTTGAGGGAAAACTGGATCATGTCTCTCGGCGGGCTAAAGGTGCTGTGAGAGGGGTCTACTGCTAGCTTTTACTCTCTTGGAATCAACTAACAACTTGGTTACATACATCGACCCACTACTGCGTCATGGACGATCATTACGGATGCAACTACTATGAAGAAGATGACTCCTTAAACCATTTGATCTAGAAGATCCAAGGGCAGAAAAAGACCCACATAGCCAATTTGTGGTTCACTCAAGTCTGGGTTGCATGACACTACATATCCAGATTTGAGCTAAAAGAAAACATGTACCTTGGTCCATTATGCTCAAAACTACACATGATTTAATTATATTCAAAACTAAATATCTCCATCTAGAAATATTGATACGATTAATAAACTTTGACCAAGGCATTATTATCATCCAAGCTATATCCCATAAAATCTCAAACCCAAGTTTCCACTACTTGACCAATAAAAAACTTCCAAAAGGGAATCAACTTAGGGATCTTAATCTTGGTGTCAACACAACTAATCATCCATATTTTATCAAAGTACTTGGAGTTCTCAAGATAACTCAACCTATGAATTCCAATATGTCATTGGACATTTAAGGATTCCAAAAGTCCACTCCATCACATCCTACACACCTTAAGATAAATTTCATACTCAAAATTAAGGAAAAATCCAGTCCATCACACATACACCTCCATGTATTCCACTTATTATCTCATCTCAAACTCTAAGTCCATCTTCATCAAGAAAACTTTGAGCTCATTCTCTTGGTTTTCAAACTCAACCTTGTATAACTCATAGATCATGATAAAAACATCCTCATAAGTTGGATACCTTAGTTCTCTTGATGTTTGTAACCCATCCTTGTATCGTTCACTCCACAAGGGTATGTTTTCATCTCTGTCCTCATACCTTCTAGCAACGTTCCAACTCACATCGTCTTTATCCTTGGTGTATGGCATGCGTATTGTCCTATCTCTCACTCCCATAATAAGAGGAAATAAGCATTTGGTTGTAGTCCAACTACAAATTTCTTCTTGTTCCAAGAGTAGAGATGGTACATCCCACCTTGCAAGTACACCTTCAAATCTAAGTTGAAATGTGCAACATATGTCTCTACATCACGATCATCTCAATATCAAGGTTACTTCCATGGAAAACTGATCTCGAACCCATTTGGGTCACCCCACAACCCTTGGTCATCTCCTCTAGGTCTATAGGGTGCTAGCACTTTTGGGGTCATCCCTCTTCCCTTATGCATCTAGAGAGTGCCCTCCTCATCTTCCCTTTGGGTCCCATGAGTTCACGAAGGTGATCAATCTCCTAACCCATGGCCCTCAGACAATGATAGCTATTACCTCCTAACCCTATGGTCATGTGCAACTAGGAAATTAGGCAACTCCTACTTCCATCGGTCTTATCCCTTCCTGACCCTAGGACAGACCCATGATTCTAATATAGTACATGTCCAACTCAAAACATTACCCAAGTCTCCATCATCTCTCTCTACATTCATGGTTTGTCATTCATCCTATCATAGGGGTCATGGAAACCTACCTATCTTGGTCAGGCCCCATACCGATTACCTCCATGGTAACACATCCACATGCACATAGAGTTGGTTATCTGTGGGTCTACAGGTTCATTCTCTTACCATGTACTCTTCACTTAGCTTCTCAAAATCCTATGAGACCTCTTTAGGTTACCTCAAAACCAACAAAACTAGTATACACCCTATAAAAGGGTCCCTCTCCCAGGATGGGAGGAAACTAAATCTTGATAACAAAGGTCACGAACGTCCCTATGTCTAGGGTTTATACCCAGATGAGCATTCTTAGCCCTAACAAGACACTAAGGCACAAGCATACCACCTTCTAAACCATGCTAGGTCATACTTGTTCTCATTCCTCAACATTGGATCAAGATCATACCTTCCCATGTCACCAACTTAGCTGTGAGGGATTCCTCAAACATACCTTCAACTTAAGGGGTTCCCTTTCCTCGAAACATGAGGAGTTCCATGCTCGAATCTATAGAAACTCAAATCTCATCATGAGCATTAGGTACACCACTTCCCCTCTTAAGCATAGGAACCCTAGGTTCACTTTTTTGATGTTCAACTGCATGCTCACCCTTTGAACCAAGCATCTATAAGGTATGACATTCACTTCTATTATCCTTTTACTCGAGCAACACCTCAGAGTTTATTCATTCGCAAGGACAACCATCTAGGTGTAAGGCTTCACAACTTGTTAGTAAACATCTTCATTATCTTAAGAAACTCTTCTGCTTAACTCAGAAGGTAAACAACTATACATAGGCATATAAGTATCAGCAGTCTTATCCTCCCTCTAAGGTTTGGTTCCTCTAAAGGCAACCAAGATATCATCAGCCTCCAAGGATCATGCAATGAGGCAACCTCAACTATACACTTAGGTCACATCATCCTCAACTCCCCATTGTTTCTCATATCTCAGAGTCTAAGCTTCCAACCTTCTTACTTACGGTCCTGCTCTCTCTATCTGAAGCTAACCCTACAAACAACCTTACTACTAGAGGTCCTCTCTCCATGAAGGTGGATCAAGCTCACAAGCATACCCCTACATGGGTAAAGCCTATGTTCAAACATGTGTTTGCTAAAAATTATCCAAAACTCTTCTTGCTTAACTCATAAGCTATCCAACATACTCTCCTGGCCAGGGTTTTCAACCTACTATCAACACTACTGACGTACTCTGGATGCTTACTAAGCCATGCTCGCATAAGCCCATAGGGATTCTATAGGTTCTTCACTAACCTCATAATTGAAGGAGTTATCCTTCCCTCTAACATGAACGACCCTTTCTAGGGTTGGGTTGCCGAAGGTACTAGGTCATCCAACCTCACATGGCTCACATTGTCATGGGCATCCAAAAGCATGTCCACCCTCACACCTGGTCTACCATGACATCTAACTCATTGTGTCATCTCTCTCTCAAACCTTCACTTATGGTTAGGGTTAGCATCATCCTCAGAGGATGTGCCAGGTCTCTACCTCCAAGACTAACTTTCTCCACTCATCCTCCTGACAAGGAGGTCTAGCCTCAGGTCTCTCCTCAGGGCATGACAACATATATCATACGACCTAAGCATGAAACTATTCTTTAGTTTATGCTTTAACTATTAAGCTTATGTCCATGACATCTTATTTACATGATTTTTATTAATTGGGTGGAGGATTCCTTAAACCTTATCAAATTTACTCATACCTCAAGAGGGTGATGAAAAGAGAGAAAACCCTAATCCTTAAAATCCTTAACAACATTTAGTTGAGAAGGGATGAACAAGATGAGAGAGTCCTAAAGGTATCTTATTTCGAGTCAAATCTTGAGACATTGGCCAGACAGTCACATTAATCTGGGAGTCCTCATATTCTGACTAGCGGTGCAGAGAAAAATGTTGCCAGCCCCCAAACGTGATCGTTTCCTAGACACCTATGTCTTTCAGAAAATCCTCTAACAACTCTCTTGGGTTCTACAGAGTTTGTAAATTTTAATCATTATTAAAGATTAAATGAGGAAGCTATGCTCTAATACCAAATGTAACGACCCTGCCTCCCAGTAACCCCCAATTAAGGGAGACCAAGAGGGCAGAGTCGTTATCCCAATTTCTCGTATCATAGGTTTGATATATAATCAGTAATAATTATTAAATTCTACCATGACTATACAGAAGATGGAATAAAATAAAAATGTGCATACCTTTTTGGATATCTACTTCTATCCACATCTGGAGTCTATTCTAACTAATCCTCCTTTGTAGTTTAATTCTTATTTAATTCCACATATGCCACTTTACTATTTGTCCTTTTCAAGCTTGTACCTAAAACGCCGACAAACAAAATGTCAGTCAGCATAAAAGAATATGATGGTATGTGGGGGGAACAATAATTGTATAATTAATTGTAACAACATATTGCAATCATTTATGGTTTAGCAAGAAAAATTTACATCTTAAACATAACTACTCAATCCATACATATCTTAGCCTCTGCTATGTCCCTACAGTGGACCTGGATGCTACCTTCCTTATGGTAGATTCCCATTAAACCTCGCATGATCCTACCTAATAGGTAGATCAATATTTAGGGTTGAGTCACATGACACTATCCATAGGTAGCCCAATCCCTAACTCATGGTGTGCTAAGAGTCGCATGGAACTACCCATATGTAGCCCAATCCCTAACTCTTAATAACCTGATGGTCCCACTTAACAAGTAGACCCTTTACCAGGTTACCCTTTTCATCATTAGCAAAGCCACAGAGGAGGACCATGATCTGAGCTAGTCATGTACACATACTTATGGTGATAGGCATAGTCACTTTATAGTTGCATGAAATAAAAGTCATCCAAGCAGTTATTTCCAAGCAACCGACAAAACATCGAGAATCATCATGAAACTAAAGCAATTTAACCATATGAGTAACCACATACCTGATCCAGAGTAACTTGACGTCCAAGAAAGAATATTCAAGAATAATCAATCAAGCAATCAACAATATCCTGAAATTAATGGATAACATCCAAGTGTCATTGTTTTATTTAAAACATTCTCAAGATCGACTTGGATTCCACCTTAGGATTTCTAGGCCAACTTTAGGGTTTTATAAGGGTTTTAGTCTTCATAATGCATTTATTACTTTTAATGCCTTTTTAGTTCACAAACCCTAATTTCAACATTATAGGCACGATTATCATCTTTGTTTTTCAAATTGACAACTCATATTTATAGTTCAATTCATAAAGGAACTCTATTTATCCCTAATTCCACATTTATCCATTAGAAAACCCTAATTATCATATTAAGGGTATTTATCCACAATTAGGAACTTGTATACTTAAAATAGCTTAGAACATCATATCTCTGTCTTATTCATGGATTTGAACAATTATAGCCATTAAGAATCATAATTACTAACATTAGGGTTTCAAGGCCCATTAAAGCTTATTTATGTACATGGAACCCTAAATTAAGCTAATTATGTATAAAGATCATTATTTTGTATCTAAATCATCCCTTTTTATTAACAACAAGTTAATTAATATTCAATCAAAACATTTAGAGAACATCATTAGATCCAACTTTCATCAAATCTAAGGGTTTTTCATTAATTAAACCATTTAAGATGATAACTTTATACATTTTTTAAATTATAAGCATATTCAGATGCTTATTATATTTTTATTGGATTCTTTGCATTCTCCTGATCAATTTTCATATATGATATGCTTATTCTGGGCAGCCTATCAATTTTTATGATTTTAGCAAAATTGCTTACCTTTGGCCAATAGTAGAGCACCACGTGTCCTTTTATTCAATTTCTTTTTCTTGCTTGTCCTCCTTCAGCTCGTGGACCCTTCCTTGGATTCGAATAAACGTGAACCTGGGTCTGGCCCCTCCGTCAACCTCACAGGCATGCGTGGACGGGGTCCGATCCCCCCTCATATTTCCTTTGTGAAACAGAGGTCTCTTCGTGGCAGCCCTCCCCCTTCACCCGGTGCTCACGAGGCGCCAAGGACTTGGTCGGGAATTTTCCTTCCTTGGTACTAGCACTTCCAGTGGAAATTAGTTTCGTGCACTCCCCTTGAAGCTCGGTTCCCCTCCACGGCATAGACGTTGTCAATGGTGCCCGAAAAGGCAACCTGTGGCAGCCGGTTGGTGGGAAACGTGAACGCAAGCAGGGCAGTACCCTCTGCGGAGTTGGGAGGGTGGTCGCGATCCCTTCTCTTACCCCTCGGTTGGGTTTAGCACACTATATATAGGTGGGATGGATGGCAAGGAAGTATGTCCTTTCGGTCTCTTGAACTAATAGGGATTTTGGGAAATCCCAGTTCCACACGAAAGCTAAACATAAAGAGGATGGAAGAGTCTAAATTGATCTCCCAGTTCTAATGGTAAAGTTTCCAAGAAACGAAACACAGCAAGGAAAGGGGTAGAGTCCAGGGATCCTTGAGGTTATGGTACCTCCTTTCCTAAATCGATCTGGAGGTAGAAGATGAATGATAGACATCTAATTTTGATCCAACGGTTGCTAACACACGCTAATTGTATTTCTAATATGCATAAAATCATGACATTTATGATTTCCTCCGTACATTAGGAAAACTTTCAAAAATCGTATCTCCCAAACCGCATATCGGTTTGATCCCAAATTTTAGAGAAACGTCCATAATGACTTAAACTACTTGTCTGCCAAGTTTAGGACTCAAAATCAAAAGCATGAGAGCCTTTCCTTCATATGCAAGTTATATCTTAATAAGGCATATTTTCACTCTCTTATTCTTTTATATCATTTATTTGGATTCCTTTTACCATTAGAAACATTTTGGATTCGAAATCTCATCCATTATGATTCCATTATCCATATTTCAACATGTTTCTTGTATTTCATTATTATCTCATATTTTCTTCTTCGTAAATCAATATTTAATTGATCTTTTCTCTTTCTTCACCTATTATCTTTGCAACTTGGATTCCTTGGAACCCAAGGAACCTTAAGATTTCAAAATCATTTTTAAGGATACTTATTATCCTACATTCTTCATTTCTCATTATCTTACTTATTTCTTTATTAAGATATCTCTTTCCAATGATTTTCTCTTTATCTTTTGTTTCCTTTGCTCTTTTCCTATTCCTTTCATTAGAAATCATATGTAAATGAACTTTACTCATTTGTGGCCATTAATGCCACTTTCTAGATATTTCCAAGTATTTCTCATAAATACTTTGCTTATTATCCATTATCTTTTATCTTTTTCCATTATTTGGACTTTTCCTCTTTTCTTCTCTTTTATATCCATTAATGAGTAAATATAATAATAGGAACCACGAAATTCCTAATGTAAGGGAGATTTGCAAAGAAATCCCTTCTTTGAAGCAAAGCGTACATCCTTTACAATTAAGTCCAAATTCACAAAATCATTATATTTCAATTAGGAAATGCAAAATTGGGGTTATAACACTATAACACTAATCACATATTGTAGGTTGAAGTTGCTATCCAACTTTAAGAATTACTTGGGTAGAAATGATGTGTGACTAGGCACCACCCTTTACTTGTGATGTCATAATTTGTTATGGAAATTCACTGCCAACATAATTTTGGACCTATTGGGTCACACACATAGGATACACTTGGATAAAAGGAGTATATTCATAAATGATGTTTAATTTGATTATGAAAAGTGTTTAGGTATTCCACTAAATAATAGATCAAATGAATAGACTCAAAATAATCAATCTCAAGTGTTGAATTGACTGATTAGAGTGTCAGGATGATTGAAAATTGAATTGGCTAATTTTTGCATGACTCAGGACACCAACTAATCGACTCACATGGTGAATGTATCAGCCAGACTGGTGAGATGGCCAGTTCACCTAGTGAACCGATCAATTCAGGCTAGTAAGATGACCAATTCACTTAGTGAACTGATCGGCTCAGATAAGCTAGCAAAAGGTTCTGGTGATTTTCCCAAATCAAGAGAAAAGTTGCATCGTTTCACTTGTTTAATTCGATTGGTGCAAGGATTAATGTTGGACATGAATTGGAAACAAATTCTGTATTAAATTGCAATTAGGAAATTGGATGATATGAGCATATTACTAACTGAGATAACTAGTTCCCTCATGAGACGACTATTTTTTTATGCGAGATGATCATCTTGTAGTTCATAGGTTTTAGACAATTCATGATTTTGGACCATTCTACTGACCCACTGATCGGGAACCCTGACCCTAGCCTCTACTATACATAGAGGGGTACTGGGGCTTCCTAGAACAAACAATTGAGAATCAATTGCTCCAACAATTGTCATCCTCTCTGGTTGTGGTAACCAATAGATACCCCAAGCAAGTTTTACCTGTTAGAGGGAGGGATGGAAAGGGAGAGAACAATTGAGTATCACTTGTGGGAGAGCATGTCGGTGACTAGTACATTGATAGATGGGTACAACTCCGTCCTGTTGGCTCTAACAGTGCAATGTGGAGTTTCTGATGGCCCGCACAAAATAATCAAGAGGTGGGACACCATTGTCTGCTACTAAGAGGACAATGTTAGCCAACAATCCATGACGAGAGGAGCTGTTGTAGAGGACGACGACGTTCAAGATTGTTGTCCATGGGAAAGCCACAAATGAGTCCCAGTAAAACGAAAAGAAAGTTGCACATCTACAACGATGAGAAGTATGCCATTGGACTAGCTCTAGGACTAGATATATCCTCCAAACCATCCTTTCCATTATATAGTTATTGATGTGATCTTCTAGTTTATGAGGAATATGGCAATAAATTTGTGTTTCTACTGCCTATTCATTCACCCAATTTCCCTACAAGGATATCATGTCCACGTCAATATACTATATTTGAGAATAATCGACATGATCAAATTTTGGTTTTATCATTTAATTATTGCTTGCGATGCAAATAATTTCTTGTCCAAACAAATACCACCATAATGAAAAACTATTATATATATACATGTACATATATATATATATATAGAGAGAGAGAGAGAGAGCCAGGCTAGAATACACTCAAGTGTATTCAGAGCAGAATATACTCAAGTAATTTGAATGATGCAATATTTTTTTTTAAAATCTAATCCATTGATCTTCTTAAACAACTTGTGAATATCTCATATAAAAAATTTGAGAACATTTGGACTTTTATAGGTCATGCTTTAAAGACTGCAAAAATTATGCATTTCAAATTAGTTTCATGCGTTGATTTTTTTTCGATAAGATGAGTGACTTACACTCATCCAAATGGGCTTAAAATGTGTATCTAGCCTAATTATAGTATGACAGTGAAGATCAATGGTTTACATTTTGCAAAAAAATAGTGTTGATATACAAACACACTTGAGTGCATTCATGCAATCTGTACACTTGAGTGTATTCTAGCCTGACTATATATACATATATATATATATATATATATATATATAGACACACACACACAATTTAAACACATCATCCTATAAGTGAGTTTTTATGGTGGATATGTAGAATGGTTATGGCCAATAACCCCTATTATATGTGCATAGTTATGGTTGGTTAATCCTATTTTATCTAGGTCTGTGTATTCAGAATCTATCATATCTTCCAAATGTAGAGTTAATTCTTTCCTACCCTTTCTTCCCTCAAATTTAACTCGAGGCTTCTCTATAATCATGTAATAGAAGGATAGTTTACTTTCCCATTATGACAAAGAAGAAATATGTTCTGACAATGCCAACTGACTGTCTTGGAGAGGCGCTGACTAGTAGGAGGACCGAGGAGGACCAAAAGGTTGAGATGAACTGATCAGATGGTGGGTCCAACCAATCAATTGGAGGAGTGAGTAGATGGTGGATAGAAGAACCAGACAATCAGTGAGATGACCAAACGACTGATCAGGAGGCGAGCTAATCTGTCTAAAGGTTGAACTAAACAACCCAGATAGGCAAGACCAGATCTTCATCGATGACAGGTTTCTACATTTTATGTAGACCTAGGTTGTGGTAGTTCCTTGTGGCTCCAAGGAATTACATTAGGCTGAAAATAGCCATCACTTTTTGTTATTTGCATGTTTTTGTTGTGGGATATAGCATGCATATGATACATACTATATATGTTGTGATTGGATAAAGTAATGTATTTATAAGTACAAAACCCATCAAATAAAATATCAAGTAAAAGATTATTTCCATTCGCAACACATATTCAAAGCTTGATCGACCAAGAACAAGTTATGTCAAAGTGTGGTGTGTCGACTATCTCATGGAAGTGTGATGACATATATGTAGGTTCTGCTAAAGCAGGGTGCATATCTATCATGTTGGCTATTGGTTCAAGCTAATTAACTGGTGATTCTTAGTGTGTGTAAGGATAGAGGCATGCATATGATCATGGTAAATATTTCTACATATGATCTATCTGAGAATTGCATATCATGTCTACCTTAATATTTGACTATTGGCTGGAGTATTGTCTGGGTGATAGTTAAATTATTTTGTATCTTGGCCACTAGAAGATTGTACGCTGCAATCTTCCAAATTGATACATGACAGTTATCAATTTAAACAAAATTGTGGGAGCAATAGTTAATAAAAACCTAATTAGTAACTATCAAAATTATCAAATCAAACCAAATAAAAATTGATTTTATAAGATGCAATTTTTCATCTTCTTTTATAGTATGGAAAACACAAATATGTTACTGATGCGATCAATCTTTTAGAAGGACAAACTAAACAAGATTGACTTGTAAAATTTGGTTTAGGACTTCGATAAGTGTTCTCATCTATGAGCAAAAGCTCTATGTCCCTGAAAGACTAGAGCCAAAAGAACCCACTTCAAGTATGCCTAAGGATGAAATGGATGCTTACTTGAAGCATGCCAATGATTCCTTAGACATTGAATACCTTATGCTATGCTATATGAATTATGGGCTGCATATACAACAGGAATACATGGAAATTCTTGAGATGGTAACACATCCTAAGAATCATGTAAAGAAAGAAAGGTATAATGTCTCTGAAGCACTATATGAGTTCAAACATGAGAAAGAGAGATCTAGTAGATCCCCATGTGCTCAATATGATTGGGCATGCGGATAGACTAGGATTTCTATCAGGTCCATAGTTGACCATGGGTATGATTATACAAATTGTTGTATGAATCATATAATCAGTTTATAAGATATTTGGCATGTTAATGTCAAAGAATGAAAGAAGAAAGGACAAATCCATGAGGGTGATCACCAAAAGTGAGTCAAAGGGCAAAGGCAATGCCAAGAAGTGTTTGTAGGCTAAGCTAAAGTCCAAGTCGTCAACACTCAAGACAAGGAGAAGGGCGAGTGCAAAAGGAATCTTACTTTTCACTTAATGGAACAAGGAAGAAGAAACAAATATAGATATCTACTTCATTACTCAACAAGAAATAATCTAGAACTGTAAGAAGCAAGAGTTGATGCCCCCACATTTCGAACATGTCATTCATGGGCATATAATAGAATTACTGAATTGCTATTTGTATCTACCATTAATGATAACATCATGTATCTAGTATGGACAAGAATAAATTGATGTTTCATTTTAAAGATGAAATCTTATATGGAAAGGTCCTATGTCTTAAAAATATTGGATAGTTTTAGAGACAAAAGTGTATGACACATGTATTGAATGACCTGATGACCCAAACAATGGATGTGTATAGAATTGTCATCTAGATCACATAAATGAGAAATGCATTTCTAAAATCCATATGATGGTAGTGTAGACTCTTTTTATTATTGAACCAACATAGACATGCATATCTTGTTTTTGTGCAATATGACAAAGGTTTGTTCACTAGATGTTGTGGGAGAACTAGTATTCTATTAGCGATAGTACATATTAATGTACATAAGACCTTTTAGAATAAATACTAAAGGTAGTTACAAGTACTTCATTATATATTTACTGATGTTATTAGTAGATATGGAAGTTTATATTTAATTAAATACAAATCTAAATATCTTGCGTTCAAGGACATTATGAATGAAGTACATAATGAACTCAGTTAAGTATTAAGATACCGCGATATGATGGATGTTGAAATACTTAAACCTAGAGTTTGAGGACCTTCTGGGAGATCATGATAGTGTATCACGATGAAATCAAACTGAAATAAAATGATAATGTATCTTGAGAGTGTATCAGAAAGAAGGAATCACACCATGTTAGCCATGGTGCAATTATTAACAAGTTCTAGTTGATGTTCCAATTTCTTTTGAGGTATGTGCTTAACACTAAGCAATGTACCATCTGAATTGGTTCAAGAGACACCATATGATATATGGCATGGGAGGTATTCCACTGTGTCTTTTATAGTGACTCGAGATGAATGCCTATATAATAAAATCATTTCTTAAAAGCTCTATCTACAAAATCACATAAACATTATTTTGTTAATTACTACTCTTATCCCAATCCTACAATAAATTTGTTTATTGATGATGATGGATGTATTCTTGAAGAGGAACTTTGTTCTAAAGGAATCAGTTGGAGTAAAAGTAGAATTCAAAATAGTCGATATGAATAAGAAAACATTGAACCTAAAGTGATACAGAGGGAACAAAGAAAATTACAAATTGTTGTGGAATCTCAAGTTCCTTGTGTAACACACAGAATGCATAGTTCTAGAAGAAAACAAGTTGAGTTTGAAAGATGATAATATCTTATAACTCATAAAGGCGGTAAGTTAATCATATATGATGACTCAACAAACTACCTAGAAACTATTGAGGGACCAAAACCTGAGAAATGGCTTGATGATGGACTCTGTGTACACCAACAAGGTATGACCTTGTTGGATCCACCTGAAGGCGTAAATCTCATAGGGTGCATTTAGGTCTTTGTAAGAAGACCAACATGGAAAAGTGAATTGGTTGCAAAGAGTTTCAAACTAGTTCAAGGTGTTGAACATGATAAAGGCTTACACCCATTACCATGGTTAAATCGATCTGGATCATGCTTGTTTGTTACATCTTAGTATAACTATGAGATTCGACATATGGATGTTAAAACCACATTCCTTAACTAGAATAATGCAAAGCATGTATATGTGGCACAACCTAAAGGTTTTAGAAAGCCAATTATGCAAATAAAGTATATAAGCTACAAAGTTCAATCTGTGGATTGAAGTAAGCATTCATATATGGAATCTTTTATTTGACAAGTCATTCAAATAGTTATACTTGAGTCAAAATGAAGATGAAATATTAGATTACAAAAGATTTCGTGGGAGAATACTTATATTCCACATGATGATGGGGAATAACATCTTTATACTAAATTTATTAAAATCTAACATGAAAGTATCTTCTATATGAAAGGAATAGGCAAGGAAAACTATGTGATAGAGGTTGAGATCTATCAAGATAGATCTATAAAGCTTCTTGTCCTAAGTAAAAGAACATATATTTGCAAGTTGTTGAACGGTTCAACATGCAGGACTCAATGAGAGAGAACGTGTCCATGTTCCATGGAGTTAGTCTCTTAGGAGCCTAGTGTCCCAGTTATTAAGAAGAATGAGAACACATGGAATAGATATCATATGCATTCACAATTGGATCTATCGCGAATGCAATGTTATATACCTACCATGTTATCTCGCATGTATCCAGTCATCTCATATGTAATGGCCTAATGAGAAGATATCAAATCAACTCATATGGATTGGACATGTTGAGAGAAAAAATATATACCTACCTAGAAATATTGTATGTATTAGACATGATGGGAGTGTATATGTCAGATTCTAGTGAGGGAAACTAAAATACCATAAAGAACGTCCTTAGGTGCTTGCTTCCTTGGTTATGGTAAAAAGGAAGAGTTGGGTGTAAAAGGTTACAATGATGCAAGCTTCTGAAATGACATATTAATGATCACACTCTAAATTTAGGTTTGATATTAGATGAGAAATGTAAGCTAGAGAGGGTTCTGAGCTAATGATAGTTGTTCAATCTACAAAAGAAGATGAGTATCTTTGTGTTATGAGAACAATAGAGGATATTGTATGGATCAAGATGTTCATATGAGTGAACTTGTGTGAGTTTCCAACCACTGATGGAAAAAAAAGAAATACTATGACAACAATCGAGCTACTAGATAGTCTGGGAATCTCAGATAGCATAATATGACACTTCCATCTCATGTGATATGTCATACAATGAAGAGATTTTAAAATTTGCAAAATACCGAGTTTAAGCAAATATTGTGAAACATGCTAAAAAATTTCTTGCCCAACATAAACATGATGTACATGCTAAGATGACTCAGAATAAGATTCTTGCATGATGGTCTCTAAGTCTAAGTGGGACTCTACTGGTATGTATGCCCAGAGAGCTAATCATATGATGATTGGGATGTGGCATTAAATACCTGATTTGATAATAATAAAGGTAACTTTGTTTGTAATATTTGTCTCAGTCGTGAAATGATGACGTACACGTAAGTAGATGTTTAAAGAATGATGTTACACAATGATATATGTATTCAAGTACGTGACTTGGTCAATGAGATCATACATATGCTAAGAGTACATACGTTCTTATTATGTCTCTAGTAAGATATTACATTGGAAGCAAAATAGACAACAATAATAAAATAGGGCTAGAGTTTCCATTGACTGATGACAAAATCTCATTAGTCATGATATGTGTAATCAAGTCAAGAACACAGGTACATGTTAGATAACAATGTATCACATAGACCCACCATGAGAGTAATACATGAAAATCATGTAATGGAATTCAAAATAATCTCTCATAGTGATAGTAGTGATTGTCGTTGTTAGACCTGAAGTCACTACACTCATCACATGTCATTTGGTATACTTTGACATCATCAAACATAATCCTAAAATAAGGGTTGCCATAAAGGTGATAAGTAGTAGCTATGACACATGGGTATTTGATTGTGAATGATGTAGACTGGATTTGTCCCTCCTACAGGATTTACATATCCAAAGCCTCTTGATAAATGAGATGGAGAAATGTATGGTTGTACTGATGTGGTTCAATATGTGATATGTGAACTCAAATGCATCTCAAATGAAACACTAATCATTGATTGTTGGTTTAAGTTGTTCTCCAACTTTCTGAATTACTAGGGTAGCAATGATGTATGACTAGACACTACTATATGCTTGTGATGTCATAATTTGTTATGGACATTCATTGCCAATGTAATTATGGACCTATAGGGTTACACACATAGGATACACTTAGATTAAAGGATTATATTCATGAACGATGTTTAATTTGATTACAAAAAGTGTTTAGGCATTCAATTAAATAGTAGATCAACTAAATGGACACAAAATCATCATGTTCAAGTGTTGAACTAACTGATTGGAGTGCCAGGTTGATGGAAAATTGAATTGGTTGATTTCTACATAACTCAAGACACAATCTGATCAGCTCATAGGGTGTACCAATCAGTTCAGGCTGGTGAGATGACCGGTTCACTTCATGAACTAATCAGCTCATCCAAGTGATATGACAGTTCACTTAGTGAATTGATTATCTCAAACATGCCAATCGAAGGTTCTTGTGATTTTCCTGAACCTAGAGAAAAGTTGAATTATTTCACTTGTTCAATTCGATTGGTACAATGATTAATGTTGGACAATGATTGGAAACTAATTGTGAATTCAATTGCAAAAAGTAAAATTTATATGAAATGACCTTCTCATTAAGTTAGACAATAAGTTCACTCACAAGATGACCATTTTTCTTTGTGAGATGATTGTCTCATAGTTTGTAGGTTCTAGAAAATTCACGATTCCAAACCATTCTAGTCCCACACCAAACGAGAACCCTAACCCTATCCTCTCCTATAAATAGAGGGGTACTGGGGGCTTCCCTAGACACAAAATTGAGAATCAGTTTCTCTAACAATTGTTGTCCTCTATTATTGTGGTAACCAATAGAGATCTCAAGCAAATCCTAACCATTAAAGGGAGGGATATCAAGGGAGAGAGAAACTAAGGATCAATTATGGGAGAGTATGTCAGTGACTAGTATGTTGACAGAAGGGGACAACTCCTTCACATTGGCTCTGGTAGCGCAATGTCGAGTTTCCAGTGGTCCATGTGGACTACTCTAGAGGTGGGAGGCAATTGTCTTCTTCTCATACGACAATGTCAGCCACCAGTCAGTGGAAAGAGGAGATGTTGCAAAGGATGATAGCATTCAAGTTTTCTATCCATGGAGGAGCCACAGACAACTCACAATATAACTCAAAGATAGTTGCACATCTACAACGACAAGGAGTGTGTCGCATGACTTGATCCAATACCAAGTATATCCTCAAAACCATCCTTTCCATTATATAGTTGTTGAAGTAATCCATTGGTTTATGGGGAATATGGCAATAAATTTTTGTTTCCACTGCATATTCAATTGCCCTATTTCTATACAATGCTATCTTAGCCACGTCAATCTACTATATTATTGTAGCAATGTAAATAATTTCTTGTCCAATCAAATACCACCATAAACCCAAATTAATATATATATATATATATATAATATACCAAAATTTATACTCTTCTCTTTAAAAGTAAGTTTTGATGGTGGATGTGTAGCATGCTAATGGCCAATCACACCTGTTATATATGCATGGTTGTGTGGTTGGTTAATCCTATTTTCTCTCAATTTGTGTACCGAGCCTCTATCTTATCTTCCCAATGTGAAGTTAATTCTTTCCTACCCTTGCTCTCCTCGAATGTAACTTGAGTTTTATTTATAATCATGTAGTCGTAGGATATTTTTGTTGGGAAATATAGCTATAAAGTAGGCATCATAATTTAAATAAAATTATCTACCATATTCCCATAATCAGTAGGTCGAGTCAATAACTATAATGTATGAAGGATGGTTTCAAGGATATACATAATCATGTTGCAAGTCCAATGAAAATCCTCATTGTTACGACCCCACCTCCCTAGTGCTTTTATCATATTTAATGTTCTCTTAGTTCATAAACCCTAATTTCAACATCATAAGCCCAATTAAAGTCGATTATTTCTCTTTCATACCAAAACTACCATCTTTATTCTTTTAAGTTATTTCAAGGTCATTAGACTCAATTATCATCTTTAATTTCTTTCGGATTAACAACTCATAATTCATTAGGGTCTAATCCCAATATGAACTCTATTTATTATTAATTCCAACTTTATCCATTAGAAAACCCTAATCACCAACTTGAGGGTATTATATCATGAAAACACAGTTCTATAATTATATGTTCAGATTTAACCCATTAGAACCCATATTTTATTAAATTAGGGTTTCTAAACATAATTATGTGCATAAACCCTAAAACAATCATGAAACTGCCTCTCTTTTTAAAATTAACTCTCCCTTTTATTAATAATAGGTTAGTACTTCTCAGAATTAGGGTTCCAAAACAAATTAACTCAAAAAGAGTCATTAAAACCGAGTTCTATATCAACATTAGGGTTTTATCACAATTTAATACACCAAAGGTGATAACTTTGTGTACTTTTTTAATTGCAAGAAATATCAGGTTCCAATTATATATTTATTGGGTTCCTCACGTTTTTCTGATCAATTTTCATGTATAACATATTTTCATCAGGGCTACCAATAATTAACTACGAATTTTGGAAATAATCTACCTCTTGGCCAAAGGAAGAGCGCCACGTGTCCTTTCTATTCCCTTTTCTAGCGATCCAGATTTTTCCCTTTTTGTCCCTACTCTTCTTGTCACATGCCAGGGGGTAAGAGAGACTTTTCTCTCTGTTTTCTTCAACCTCGCGACCTGCTACTCGCGAGCCAGCATCTACCTCCGGTCAACCTCGTCGTTGACCTTGGGGTTCCGTCCACCAGCAAGTAAGCTAGGGGTCCAGAAATATCCGCCGCCACCATCCGAACTTGAAGGGATCTATAATTGTATGCTCGCACCATGCCTCCACTCCCAACTGGCTGCTGCAACTCTGGCAGGTTGACCGGGGAAAGAAGGGCACGGTCGGGGTGTCTTGCTTAATTAGGATCGCCAAAGGCTTAGACGGCAACTTACGCAGATATCTGGGTGGGTTTCATCAATGCGGGTACCCCTAAGTACTCTCCCCTATATATAGGGTTGGTGACAGAGTCTGGCGGTTTGGGGACTTCCTGGCAAGTCAATGGAACCACCCAGAACTTGGGTTCATTGTCTTCGGAATAGGCTCCCGAATTTGGTGGGAAAGCTTCCAAGTCCATCCGTGCATTAAATCAGGAGGAAATCGTTTGGGAAAACTGATCGATGTTGCTCCCCCTTTCCTAATCAATCTGGGGTAGAAGACAACCACGTAACACTTGGATTTTGATCCAATGGCTGTCGTGCCATGCGAGGAACAAAGGAATCTGGTCCAATTAAATAAAATTGTGACATTTAATGATTTCCTCCCCACATTAGGGAAACTTCCAAAAATCGTATCTCTCAAACCGCTAACGCGTTTGATCCCAAATTTTGAGGGAAGTTTTGTAATAACTTAATCTTCCATTATGCCGAATTTGTACCCATTATCTAAAGAAAATGTATCCCTTTCTTTAGTTGCAAGCTATCACTCAATTATGCATATTTCTCATCTATTTTCTCTTTCCTTTGCTTTTAAATTATTATTCTGAGTTCCTTGTACCTTAGGGAACCCTAATGGCTCGAAATCCCATCTTGGGAATATCCCTGAGCCTTTTATTTATCTTTTATCCATTATCTCTCATTATCTTATTTATTTCTTTACAAAATATCTCTTTTTGAGGATTTCTTTTTATTTCTCTCTTAGTTTCCTCATTGGAATTCCTTTTAATATTAGCAACCTCATGGATACTAAATTTACCCAAGAAATCTCATTTATGTCTCTTACCCCTCATTTTCCACATTTTACCATTATTTTCAATTTCTTTCTTAATAAAGAAATACTTAATTAGTCTTTTCTTTTCTTATTGCTTTCTTTTTGCAACCTTGGACTCCTTGGTACCCAAGGAACCCAAGAGGCACGAAATCCTCTTCGGATTTGCCTTCTAGAGGTTTACACATTATTCTTTTCTCAAATATTCAATTATTCATTACTAATTGAATTTTCTTGTTATTTCCTTGTTATTGGGCCCAATAGCCAATAAAGCCCACAATACAAACATCAAGGCTATTGTAAACGAAATCCATGTCTTCAAAACAAATTATATCATTATTTGTTCAATTATCTTTAATATGAGAAATTGCATTTCTCACCAATTGAACCCAAAAATTGGGGTTGTAACATCCTTCCCCTCTTATAGGAATTTTGTCCTCAAAATTCAAGCAAGCAAACAAACAATTCAGGATAAGACTTTTCCATGTCCATCATTGCCCCCTATGTGGCTTTACCGTACTCATGGCATTTCCAAAGAACCTTTATCATCACATATTCTTTTCTCTGAGTTCTTTCATCCTGGCGTCTATAAACTACACATGTGACTCAGGCCATTTCAGTCTCCCTTGGGGCTCACTAGGTTCATTGCTCAGCTCATGGTTAGGGTACCTCACATAGTGCTCTAAATTGGACACATGGAAAACATCTCCCATCACTCTATCTTGAGGGGTTGGGTCAAACCTAACCTTCTCCACCCATCCATCTCTAATGGACCCATGTATCGGGGACTCAGCTTTCTCAGCTACAGCTCAGAGGGGTCGGATTCTCACATATTCTTCCACAATAACTTGTAAGTCAGTCTACTTTTCATCTGCTCATGACTCTCATCGTCTCTAGGCTCCTTTCAGCCCTTGTATGATCAAGATGTTGATGCAATCTACTGGTTATGGGTTTTTGGTCAAGTAAATTTTTTATTTCCACTTCCTACTTTGACCATGTAAAACCCAATACCCTATCCCAATCACCTAACACTATAGTGGCAATCATACGTAGGCCTTTACCAAGGTGATTATCTTTTCTGGGCCAGATCACAGACCACCATAGTGACCGTACATAGGCCCACTTGACCCGAGGTGATTAGATAGGCCCGATCATAGATCCCACATGTATTACATACATTCATCAGAGTTCGTTGAGCAAGTTATATTATATCACATGTTCTTATAAAGCTTCTTAAAAACTTTTCTTATTAATGTCATGTTCTACATACACACATGCATGGGAGGCTGAGTCACTCAACTCATTTATATTCATATTGTTTCACATGCATCCTTCATGCGTGGGTTACCAAAACATTTATATTCTCTCTTTCCTCTTACCCTAATTGGGTTCATATGGGTAGGGTAACATATCACTACACTATACACATTTCTCACGATTAGGGTTTTAGTGTTAGGGTTAGGGACTATACCCTGCCTCTTAGGGTTTGCTTGTCCCTTGACCCACAAGGTTTCTTCTAAATCAACCCTAGTCCCATCTAGGGTTATCCTCCTAGAGAAAACCATATAACACTTTCTCTTTATTTGATCATTATCTCCACTTGTACATTATTATTTCCATATTATCATTTCTCATTACATATGCAATAATTAGTGAAGGATGCCTTAATCCTACTTCTTCTCAAAACCATAACTTGAGATGAGGAGAGAAATTCCTTTTAAGGTTTATTAAGCAAGAGGATGAGAAGTAGATGAAAGAGAAGAGATGTAACCCTAAAGGTATTTTACTTTTGGAAAAGACTTCTGACATTGGCCAGGTAGGATGCACAGGCCCGGGAGTCTTCATAACTGACTAGTGGTGCAGAGGAAAATATTACCAGCTCTAGGTCATGGTACCTTCTAGACACCATCATCTTTAGAAAATACCCTAATAATTCCCTCATATTTCTAAAGATTACTTGAAATCATAAACTATTAAATACTATTTGAAAAATCTGGGGCTATGATACCAAATGTAATGACCTAACTTTCTGTGTCCCCCAATTAAGGAAAGACCTTCAAGTTGAGAGCCATTACCTATATTCCCAAGGATCTAGATTTAGCAAATAATAAGTAATAGAAAAAATCTCATTAATTCACAAATATTGTCTACAAAATGCTTACATGAAATTCCTTTACCAAAACTATACATAGAGAAGAGGTGTCTATCTAAATCCTCCTTACTTAGATTCATGTCTTCACATGGTTTCATCTTCATTTTCATGTCCCTTATCATGTATATCATCATATACCTAAAATGCCATGAAACAAGACACAGTCAGTATGACAAGTCATACCGATATGTGGGGGAAACAAAAGTTCATAGGCAATGATAACAAAAGTTCACAAGTAATGATAACAAGATAATTCAACATTTAATGTTTAGAAAACCAAATTTAACATTTTTACCATGACTACCCCATCTAGCTTTCTCCACCCTCTGTCACAACCCCTTAGGGCCTCATACTGTAGTATTCACCATCTTCCCCTATCTAGGTGGATGACTTCATCATGTCTCCCCCTATCTAGGCGGGTGACTTCACCATGTCTTCCCCTATCCAGGAGAGTGACTTCTCATGTACCCCCTATTTAGGATGATACCAAAATATGCCTTCCCCTATCCAGGCAGATGGCCTTTCCATAGATCTAGAGGTGGCCTAGATTCGGTCTAGTCATGTTCATATATAATGTGATAATCATAGTCACTTTAAAGTTTGTATGGAATAAAATAAACAAGCAGACACATCATATAATATGCATTACGTAAATTCTAAAGTTTCACCAAACAAATAAAATACATTATACCCTACTTAGTCCTAATCTAGGGTTTAGGTTTCCTTGGTATGAGTTATTATTATGATCATGTTTGATACCCTCGGTTCACATGTTCATTGATCCAATGACTTAAGAATCCTAATTTATAATATGTGTATCCACGATGATAAAATCTATCATATTATGTTATAATGAGCACTAGATTCCATTATATCTCTAAGCAACATTGCAAAATATGATCTTTAACCCTAATTATTCACATGTATGGTTAACCTCTTTAGAAACACCAATTATCATCTTCATTATCATGGTCATCATGATTTCTCATATTATTCAACAATATCATTAAATATGCCAATGTAAACATTTTTAGCATATTCAGTCATCTTAATATACAAATCTATGGTTAAAATGCATTATTATGATTTTGAAACATATTGTACTACTTTTAGAACAAAGATCATAATTAGACTTTGAAAATATTTTATTTAGATTTATCTAGTTCTTCTGATCAATTTTCATATATCACATGTCTTCATCTGAGAATCCAAGTAATTGCTATGATTTTTACAAGATAAAACAATATTGTCCAATTAACACATGCCATGTCATTAAAGATGACAATAACCACAGCTTTATTTAGGCCAACTAAAAGCACTGGAAAAGACCTTCGTGTCCTTCACTTTGAATGTGTGTCGGCCGGTTATTTGGGTCTCTTGACTCTGACCCTTCCTTTTCCTTGCGTTGGGTCGTGCTTCTGTCCGCACGCCGCGTGGAAGCAGTCATATTCACACCACTGTCTGCACCGCAACAAGGTTGCCTAGCCTTTCGGTCATTAGGGCATCATCTTCACAGCCTCCTTCCTTCTGGCCGCTACCCCATGTTTATCTCCAAGCCCCTTCTTCTTCTACTATTCTTTCCCTCCCGACCATCCTGCCTAACTATGCGGCGCCACCGCTCTGGCGCAACAGTGACCTTTGGCGCCGAGCCTCCACATGGCTGAGGGTGTTGTCCTCTAGGCTACCACCTCACCTCCAGGTTGTTGGTACAACCTCCTACTCCAACATCATGGTCTCATCCCCCTCATTGGCTATGTGCCGCCTTACGCGGACACCTCCACATGGTGCCACTGCCAAAACCACTCCCCTTCCTTGCTGGTGTGGCAGAGCGCTGAAGAGGTCAACGAGACCTTTAGGTAATAAGTTCAGATACTGTAGAGGGTGATGGAAGTTGAGAAGGGAGGTTGTCACCTCAATATTCTTATGGGGCTGGTGATTTTCCTAGTTGTCCCACGACTGCTTACGGTTAACAGCAGCCGATTGTTGTGTCTCTAATTTATGTGAGGGTTCATATGTTGTCTACTTATATACACCCTAGATGCAAACCTAGGGATTACAATTAAGGGCGGATGATAGGAATAAGAATATCCAAGATCATTTCCTTCTACACTCATGGATAGGGGAGACAATGTGAGTCAGTCATCTACCGATATGGGATGGCATTTTCTACTTACTTTAAAAACCTTTCCATAATTCCTTTTTGTTTCTTATATCCTTTCAAAAGTGGAAAGATATGTATATAGTAATCACCTTTTCTTAAAAGAATCTTTCTTTGGTTGACCTTCGACTAATGCTAAAGTATTTCTCAAAACTAGTTACTCCTTTTTTCCACATGTATTAAAAGGATATTCCTTTTCATTCAACTACTAATATTATGGAAAGTAAGGAATAATCCTAGAAAAACAATACATTCCTCCTTCAATCCTTCTCTATAAAACTCTTACCTTTAATTCTTATTAATCCAAAAGTTACAAAAAGGCATTACCATGTTCTTATTAAGATTTTGGTTTGGCAGCAAAAAGCCATTAAGAAAAGGCACTCATTTACATATCACATTATAAGATAATTTGATTATTCTATTTCTCTCACTTGGTTTATTCCTTCGAAATAATATATAAGAATCCACTAATGTTATCCCAATGTATCTCTAACATTGTGCAATTCATTGGGGCATCTTATATATAAAAACTTGTTGTTTTCACATTTGCTTGAATTTATTACCAACATCTCATTGAACATCCTTGTTCTGCAAATGTCTATAATCTTGTTATTTCCATTATCAATAATTCATAAAACCAATGCTATTTTATTTGTACACAAATATTCTTTTTTTTTCCTGTGCTCCAAGGACAAATTTACAATGCAATTAGTCAAATAAGTAATATTATTATTCTAGCAATAATAATCTCGTTGGGAAAACCCAAATCAATATATATAATCCAATTTTTACCAAAATTGAGGATATAACAATTAGGGTTCAACATAATATGTAGGTGGAAAATTTACATCAAGGGGATCATCCGGGTTAGATAATTCCCTAATTGGAAAGGACAGTTACATAATATTTGGATCTATATAAAGATTAAAGCAAAAGAAAAACAACCAAACAATTATAGGTCATATTAGATCATAAAAGGTGTGTTTGAAATCACATATACCATTATCTCATAAGACAACTTGATCATTGATTTTTAGGTCAAATAACATCATAAGATTACTAATTTCAAGGATATAGAAGAGTTTGATCCTATATATAGGTCAAAGCTATCATTTGACTAAGGCATAGCATTCATTGATAAATATGGTGCAAATACATGTATAAGGGGTCACATGGATGCCAAAAAAATTTATAAGGAGAGTAGTACACGTCTAACACCTTATACATGTATATGCACCATATATGTCAATCTAGATTTTGTCTTTAAATCTTGCCCATGATGCTGAGTGGGAAACTGAGCTGATGGCCACTTTGACCTTGACTGTCAACGACTGCATTGGGGGTGTTAGAATTATTGTTATTTAGTTTATTATGTTATTTTGGTCTTCTTTTCTTGGTGCATTAGGGTTAAGATCCTCTTCCCTATACATGCCTCCTTTCTTGTATGTAGGAGAAGAGTGTGTTGTCTATCGATAATAAATATCACATTAGCCTTCCATCTTAGTTTCAACATGGTATTAAAACATTGATTCTAACCTTAGTGATAAAAAGATAGACTCTCCATATGTGGATGGATGTCATCTCTTCTTGGATTGGTCACCTTCCAAGCATCATCCTGATCTCCATGGTTGTCTCCTCTCTTATTCTCACATAAAGAAATATTTTTATCCCTACATTGTTTTTGCCCATCCCAACTATGACTAGTGTTAATCTACCTCCACTACATCCTATCTATCCAGTTGTGACTTCACTGTATCCTCCAAGCATACCATCTAGTCCCTCGTTGCATCTCGGTTTAGTTCATCAATGAATGTCTATATCAATGTGGACAGGAAAGCTGGCATGGCCTTCTTCAATCAGTTTTCTTTTGTTGGTTCATGGAATCATCATCATAATCAAATCCCATGGAAAGACATTGATCCTCAATGACTACATAAAAACAAAAAATATTCATAGACCACTGACTTGTCGATTGATTCTGGATATAGCATCTCATGAAGCAATCATGTATGAATCTCACCTGACTGACAAATCTATTTGCAACATGAAGAGATATCATTGTCATGTCCCACTTCCTTATTCATTGAGACCTACACATAATGTAGCCACATGCATCTCCTACAAGGGTATCTTAGTCATCTCTGAAAGATCATCGATACTTGAACATGTTTGACTTCTTGTCCGCACAGTAAAACCAAACATATCGATCCCAATTGTGCACTAACTCATGTGTAAATAATTTAGCCAAGGATCATGTTTAGATGACAATTACCGGATGAGGCATGCACAATCCATATTGTGTGTGGTGCAGTTCTACCCACACATTATTGTGATTGACACCATCGGTCTTAGTATTAAGGCAACAAAGTGATTATGGTTTGTTCTCATCAGTCAAGTTCTAAGAAATGTGGTGGATGTAATATCAGGTATAATTTTCTTCCATTTGACAATTATTCTTGATTCTCCCCCTAACTTTGCAAATTTTATGCTCGATTCCCCACAAAAAATATATAGACCTTTTCCCAGGGCTATGCCCTCAAAACCCGATGAGGTGTGGTGTCCCCTCAACTCCTATCCTCTAAGGATTGTAGGACACCCTAATATGGGAGATGCACCCCAATAGTTCCATGACTATCTACTAAGGTTCCCCTTATCCTCTACTTTCAAATGATACAATAACACTCCTTTGACATTTTTCCTCCTACCTTCCCTCATTTGTGCATCTATTTTTACATGAGGGGGAATTGTCTCTTTTCTGCACCAACTATTCATTCATTTCATAATTGGTATGTAGAGGGGATATAGAACAAAGGGAGTATGAGGAGGGAGAGAGAGTATGTATGAAGAAGGGGTATGAGGGGAAGAGAAAGAGAAAGAGAGAGATGATATGTACTAGTACATGCTATTTCGATATTTATGAAACTTCTTATTATTACACATATCCACCTTTAGATGGCTTTGTGGTACTTCATTACCACTAAGCATCATACTTCTAGTGCATCATTGGTGTACCTATTTCCCAATGACATTTTTCTTTAGTCATGTTGGATATTTATGTTTCTCTTACTCCATTCAAATACCACTTTCATTTAATGCTAAAGGATCTTAGTTATATTGTTGACATACATTATCACAAAGCTATTCTACTTATCCTAGCCTCTTGTTCCCTTTGGTAATAGTCTGTCACGATCCTACTGTATCTCATAAGCTGGATGGTTACTTCTCGGTAGCTCATCAGTTTCAAGCCTACAAATACTACACCTGCAAGATTGATTGTTCATCCAGATTTTTTCCTTGCCAAGCTATTTATTCATGTCTTATTGGAATTTCATATTCAATTATCAAGTGTCAAGATGTTTCTTCTAGTGATCTATGTGGGCTTCCTTGATGGTGTCTTGCATTCTCATCAAGCCCATGAGAGTCACAGTCTAGATAGGTCCAATTTGACAAGTCAGCTCGGGCTTCCCTGATGTTTTCTTTCATTCCCGTCAAGCCCTCAAAAACACATGCCCCATAGAAATTCATTATCGCCTCATCATTATATGTGTTTGATGATGCTGTACTGCAATATTGCTGAATGTGTCAATTATGCTTATTCCAATCACACATTCCTTTCTAGTGAAGATGGCATAGTAATGGCATTATGATCATCTGCTCCATATTGATGGTGTTTTTCTTCATTCCATATTAACTTCAAAGATCTTTCTCAAATCTCAAGTTTTTTCATCCTGTAGGACATAACTTCACAGGAGGTGTTGTCAAATCTTTTATTTTTTGGGAGTCATGTTTAAGGGGGTGGTGGACATAACTTCACAGGAGATGTTGTAAAATCTTTTGTTTTTTGGGAGTCATGTTTAAAGGGGTGGGTGGAGGAATGTTGTATGTGGAGTGACATTTAAATTTGTTTCATCATCTAATTTAGTCTTCTAAGTCCAAGATGGATGTTTGTTTCACCCATACTACAGTTTGAGGGGGTGTTATAATTATTTTTAATTAGTTTAGTACATTATATGAGCCTAATTGCCTTGGTCCGTTAAGGTTAAGTTCCACTTCCCTATACTTACCTCCTTTCCCATACATAGGAGAGGAGTGTGTTGTCTGTAAATAAGAAATATCTCATTAGTCTTCCATCTTATTTTTTGTAGCAGGATAAAATAGAGATAGCACATGTGATGGGACCCCACAAGATCTGGGCCATAGGTGGCCATTTTTCCCATGATCTGACGGTTGGGTTTGTCACGTCCACCCAAATGCTCATGAGAGTAGTATCTTGGCCCCAGTGCAGAGGTCATCAAAGTCCGAAAGCATCTGAGCCCAGGCCCCAAGGTGGTCTAGGTGGGCGTTCCCTCCGTCTAGGCTTCACTGACTCCCCCGTGGGCTTTTTTCTCATCAAGGTGGGTTGGGGCATGAACGTCATAGTGGGCATCGACAAGGTCAAAGGAAGAAGAAGAGAGAGAGAGAAGGCATAAAAGAAAATAGGAGGAAAGAAGGGGGAAAGTGAGGGAGAGAATAAATAAGTAGGAAAGGACCCTTGAATTATTCCAAACTAGCATGTAAAACATAGAAAGATAAGGGGGGAATTTAACTCAGTATAGGGGGAATAATAAGGTGAAATAGAAAAAAAATGAGAAAACGACGTAGAAATAATGGAGGATCAGTTCATGAGAATAAATGATGAATCCATATTGCTATTATTGATCTATTTCTACTACATATTTTTTTGATGAATATACTAATATCTTCTTATAAATGAAAATTGAATGCCCATTGTTCTTTATGTGTTAATCCATTAATCTTATGAAGTCCATCCCTCTTTTTTTTCTTTTACATTCACATGATTTGTGTGGTTCATTTACATGTATGGGAACATATATAGAACCTTCAAGATATACAAATTGAAACATCGAATACAATGGAGCTAAACAAAAATAGGACCATCTTTAGAACTATCCAAGATGCCCCCAAACAATATTAGGAGTTTCGAAAGAAACATAGAATTTTCAAAAAATATGGAAAGCTTTGGTCAAGAATAACTATTTAGCTACTCCTACTCACAAAATTATAAACATTTTTGTCTTCCAAGCTTTGAATCTAACACTAAAAATTCCAAAGGATGTTAACTTCAGCTATAGAAACCCAAGATATTGAAGACAAAACTTCAACAACATATCATATGAGAACAACCCATAAAGAGTCTAATCAGAGGTCAAAAAGAACTCTTACAATGAATTAATGGGGACAAACCTACCAAAATCGGTAGATAATAACTTTTTGTTGTACGAACATTCTACGAGTTTTCAAGTGAAAGGCTCATATTTTGACAAATAGACAACTATAAGGAAGGGAAGGACATCGAAATTGGGTTTAACTTCAAAAAATAAAAGCCTAAACCAATATTGAAATATAATCAATTAACATCATCCCTATATGACTCTAGACTAGGTAATAAACCTTATTAGATGAAAAGAATAATCAAGAAGAAAAAACCTCCAAGTATGACGATAGGAAGTACAATCTCTCAAGATTTGGATCCAAATATTTCATTGAATAGAGGAGAAATCATCATGGAATTCTTAATTTATGCATGATATATGGAATGTGTAGATTTTTAATCCTATATATCTCAGTAGAGTATATGGAATCTTGAACATCATTCATGCACAAGTAACATATAGAGAAACATGTGATTCATGTTTGTTTTGTATAATCCGTGTTGGGAACTTGTCGTAAAAAAAATACTACAAGCACGAATATGGAACCTATCCCGAACAATGAATTCATATATCCGAGAAACTTTTTGTAGAATTTAGGTGAACTCTCATCCACACAAAGTATAGAGTCTAAGGAAATTTTAGAGGGTTCTCATTTTTTCACGTGGTTACCTATCAAACAGAGTTGGAGGTGATTTTTCCCTAGTGTACTATCAGAAAACAAACCAAGATTAGGAACAACTCTAGATCCCGTAACTTCAAACATTAAACATTTAAATGGAAACAGTGAGCCACCTTGAGCTGATAAAATATTCTTATATCGGACTATATATCTGAATAACCGTAAGAATGAATGTATCAACAAACAATAGCGGGGCTTATTATCTACATTACACAGAGAACGTCTTTTGCAACTTTCTTCATGAATTCTATTAAACTTAGAGCATGTCACTTTCAGTAGTAGCTTGTTCTGCATTGCCAACACCGTTGATAGGATAGCACAATGAAAGTTTACGAATATTATCCCAAAAATAATTTAGAGCACACGGATTATGTGATATAATGGTCAGAACGTGATATTCGTTTCTACAACTAACATTGTCACTTCCCTCATAAGATAGGATAGGCAATAATTAAGGTCACACACATAGAACACCAAAACCAAAATAGATTTTTATGACAGTACTGAGTACTCCACGTTGATCTTAATTAATAAAATCTTGCAAATCACACTGAATTTTAAGAAACAAAAACAAATGCCATGAAATAAAGCCGATTGAACTTTGATCCGGACAGGAGGAAGAAAACTGTATATATGAAATCATTGCTAAAAAATGTCTTAACTCTTCTTATTGCAACCTAACTTAATCAGTGTGTGTTTTATCATTCGAAGATTTCCTCGCAGACACCACAACGGACATTGTTGAGATGGAAGTCAGTCAGTAATACGTATTTCCAGGCAAAGCCAATGCGTGAATCAGAAGTCATGAATTTCAGTTACAGCAAAGAAACTTGAATCATTACGATCGTCCGACGTGCTTGACTCCAAGTTTGGTATTATACGCTCCAGTCAGTAATATGGAGGTGCTTGTAATATTGCATGATATGGGAAAGATGTTGGAAGCTAGACAAGCAATCGATCGGCGGTTGCAATCGCTGTTTCACTCTCACTCCTAATTCTGTCAAAGTACCTTTCCGCTTCCCCGTACTCTCCATTCCCGTCCATGATCGCCGCGATGTGCAACATAGCTTGGTCACCACTTGTATTCTGCTGCTCCATCTTCAATTTGGCAAACTCAAGAAGCGGCCTTGTCAAAGCCTTGAGCACTTCCCTCTGTTCCTGCCCTGCAATCGTCAATGCAGCGTCGGCGGCAGCGAAGTACGTGATGACATCTTGGAATCTTCCAACGCAAAATGCAGCATGCGCAGCCGCAAATGCCCCAACAGCAGTGATCGGATCAGGTGGACGTTCACGATTTGCCAGATACGTTCCCAGAGCAGATCCAAAATCAGATGCCACACCCAGTAGAAACAGCCACCATGTAGGAGGGACTCCCACCCAAGTTAGGCTCAGTAGAACGATCTTCAGCAGTTGGAAGAAGGCTATGATTACCCATTCATAGGCTTTGGGTCGAACTCCCACTACAAAGTACCCGAGCGCCAGACTGCCAATCCCTAGAACAGTGCAGCAACTTGCTAGTACGCCCAGTACCACCTTCCCACCTGGGAAGCCATGTTCTCGTACGAAGGCTATGAGGATAAGCTGGGAGTGTATGGCGCATACAATGTAGGAGAGGATCATTGGCCGCACCCTTTTCTGCCAAAGAAAGAATCGTATATAAGTTTTAGTTCAACAATCTGGTGTGTAGAATGTATGCATATCCAAGAAAGAATCGAATAGGCTTTAGTTCAAGAAACTGCCAAAGAAAGAACGCCATAGATTTCAAAGTGCATATGTACGTAGGACTTACAAAACAGATTACTTCCAACCGGGAACACTTTACAAAACGGATTTCACCGAGGAAGAGAGATGAACTTCGGGTCGCCAGAGAAACGCTCGTGATGGAGTCCGTAATTGACTGCTCTCTCGATCACCAAGGCGGCGTTGAAAGGCATAAAAACAAGACGATGGGAGTAGGATCGACGTTGTTACGCCCATAAATTTCAGGCTTTGAGTTCCATGCTCACCGCTGAACAGTCGCTATTGAGATTTAGGATCGGAAGAAGGGGAAGTTTAGAAAGAACGCGGTACGTCGTTGATACGCGAGCAAGACTACTAAGTTGGAAGATACGGGGAAATACACCTACCTTGATCCATGCAGTCATTTTCTTGCAGCCCTCCACCTTCCGGCAGCACAAGAGTATGGCGATGAAGAAGCCCCATAGCTTGGTGCCAATGGACCCAGGCGGCCGGGCTCCGGCAGCATCTCCGGCAACACCTCCAGCAGCAGGCGGCTCTGTTCCTGTGGCAGAGGGGGTTGTTTCTGAAGCACGCCTCGGAGCTCTATCAGCTGATGCAGGCATGGTGGTGGTCGCAAGAGTGTTTGTCAAATGTGCGTAGAACGAGAGGAACGAGAACGTAATGAGATTCGATAGCTCTGGATTCAAGAGCTTTCGATGACGAACTAGGAACAGTTGAAGGAGAGGTAGGTGGTTGAGAGATCGGGGAATCTATGCGTGGACAACGAGTCAATCTCTGGAATGCTGAGTTCGTTCGTTTCGCGAGTGTATGCCCGATTCGGCGGTTAATGGGGGTTGCTTAGGCAGTTACCACTAGCGGTTAATGGGGCCTAACAGAATATCGTTTCAATTTTAGTGCCCAACTACTTTTTTTTTTGAAAGTCATACTATCTAGCATTATTTAGCCAAATCGGCTTGGGCCAAGTCAGTTACATAAGAAGGAAAAGGATTGGATAAGCTAAAGGATTAGGCTCTGCTAAGTACTAGCCGCCTCGCTTGCAAGCGCATGGGCGAAGCCATTGGCTTGTCTTCTACAGAAAGAAAACGAAATTCTGGAAAAAAAGAGCTTAAATGCTTTATATCCTAAGGGATGACCCCAACAGGTCTCCCTTGCCTCTCTCGAAATGATACTGTTGATAACCACCTCCGCATAAAATTCCACATGCAGCTTGTCCAACTGAAGTTCTTGGGAGATCTTGAGTCCTTCCTTGATCGCCCAGTCCTATACGCAGGCTACTTCTTGAAGACTTGGCTTTGTGATGCCTGACATGTGTAGTACTCTTCTTTCGTTGTTGATGCAAGGATTTTAAGTCCCATTTATAGGCTAATTTCATACTTATTTTGTGTCGATTATTTGTCATTTTATGACTATAATAGCATGATTCACTTCCTTTAGTCTATAATCACAGAGTGCATCAAATTCATCTTATTTTATCTTATTATGTATAAATTATCAAATTTCTCGGATTTGATTTGTGTTCCTCTCTTTATTTCAGGAACTTTGTATTCCAGGACCCGTCGATACCATCGACGATCCGTGGATAGCATGGACAAGTCAACAGCAACAAAGTCGGAGGTGAAGCAACCAGGTCGATACCATCGACCACTCTGTCGATGATCTCGAGATTACATCAGCATCCCAAAAATCAGCCCGTCGATACCATCGACCAGACCGGTTGATAGTATCGAGATGCTATCAGACGGATTTCAGAAATTGAAGGAGCGTCGGTACCCTAGACGGGTTGATACCATCGACACCCCGTCGATGGTATCGACGCCATCAGATCAGGAAAGTTTGTAGAACGATCTTGATCAAACGGTTGCGATCTTTTGGCGGCTGTAAGTGGTACCTATACCTAAGAAAAGTCGGCCCAAAGGCGGCTATCACGTTCTATCTCGTTGCACAAGTCCCGAAGGAGAGGAGAGCGAAGAACGGAGCCCAGAGCTATGCCCCCGAGGATTCCAAAGCCGCAGACGGACGTTTCTACTGCCGGAAGGTTGCAGAACGTGCATCTCGCACCGAGGATCATCCAGATCTTCTGCGTTTCAGGGATTACACCATATTTTCACTCATTTCCATATGCTTTCCTCTCTCCTCTCCATGTATATCATTGAGATGAACATGCGGGGCTAATCCACACTATCCTAAGGACTGGGAGTAGCCCGGGGAATCGATGTATGACAATTTTCCATTGAATATCATAATCTGTCTCAATTTCCCTTGATATGTTTTTGTGTTTCTATCGCAATCTACTATGCTTGATCACCATAGTTGATTTCTAATATCATTAATTGCTTCTGACGGAGGAATTAGTGGTTCAAAAGGCACGATTAAGACGTTAACCAATAAATTCCTTAGACAACGTAATGCACGGTTAATGATGGATACTCAGAGAAATAATTAAAGCACCTAGATCTAGGATATAAGTTACTACTGGCAAGGAACTGACCTAGAATTAGGTAGTGAATTGTATCACGGAAGGGAACAATTCTGACTACGGGCCATAATCAGGGAAAGGGTACGAATTATGTTAATTGTGTAGAATTGCATGCAGTGAGACCTCGCGATGAAACCACAATCCTAAGGATTCCCATTTCATTTGATTAAACTCAACATTTAATCATCGCTTGCTTTTGTTTTCTTTTTTACTTTAGTTTCTTTTTAAAAACCAACTCTCAACTTTTTGAATCGGTCTAGCTGATCGCGACCAGTTAGTAGCAATCTATTGAAATTTACATTTCCCTGAGTTCGACTCGGGCCTCACAAGGCCTATATTACTTAGATATGTTCACTTGCGTTTAACACACAATTTACGCGTCAAGTTTTTGGTGATGTTGCTGGGGAAACGGCAAATTTCAGCACTATGAGTGCTACAAGCGGCCACTCTAGGCCACTTTTTTACTGAAATTTATATTTTTGAGCATAATTGTCTATCTTTCAGATTATTTATTTCTTATAGCATTGTACTTACGTGAATTTCACATTTTGGGTACTAGTGCATGGTGAGAATGAATAGTACAGACTACGCCAATTCATCTGAGATTCCTCCATCAGGTGAAGGAGTCGAGTTGACCAATCCACCACCCGAGGAAATTGAACAAGAACCAGAGTTTTTCACAATTGAAGAGGAGCAGATCGTATGGGAGAAGATCAAAGCTTCTTCTTCCTCTACGCAGAAGGAGCCGATCAAGAAACAAGCTATTAACATACCCAGTTACAAGATTGACCCAGGGCTTATTCAATTGGTCAAATCTCAGGCATTCCATGGACTCAAGAATGAAGACCCAGTTGCCCACATCAACACCTTTGTGGAACACTGTGATATGGTGAAGGTGGATAGATTTCCACAGGAGGCAATTTATCTGAAATTGTTTCCATCTTCTCTAGAGGAAATGCAAGGGAGTGGCTCTACAATCTAGTTGATGAATATGTGGAATCATGGGATATGATGATTGAAGTGTTCTTTGAATGATATTTCCCGTATGAGAAGACAAATGATCTTGTGAGGAGGATCCATAACTTCAAATAGTAGGCTGGCGAAACATACTCAGAGACATGGGAACGTTTCAACATCATGTTGCGGAAATGCCCACATCATGGGCTGGATTTAGAAACTCAAGCAAAGATATTTTATTTTGCCCTTAATGAACATGACATGAGTAATTTAGACTCAGCGAGAACAGGGTTCATTCTGAACAACAAGGGTTTAAAGTGTCGGGAAATTTTAAAGAATATGGCTAAAAAGAAATCATGGGGTGAAAGAGATTCACCGGAGCAGGATAAAATGGCAGGGGAATCCAAGGCCATTAAAGAACTAAATGAGAAGATGGACTTAGTAGTCAAGAGTCTTCTAGTAAAAGATGATGAAGGATCTGATGATGAGGCATAGGCTAAGTTCATGCGCCAACAACAGGGCTACAGGAATAATGATTATTCATGGAAAAAGGACAAGAAATTTTCTTGAAAGGATCCAAATAACTTTTTGCAGGATCCAGATCAGAAGCCACAACCCAGTGCAGAAGAAAAGAGTAATGACTTGCTCAATCAGGTGAGTAAAGCAAAACCAAGAGTTGATGAGCACATTCGGCAAACAAAATCAAGTCACAAGGAGAGTTTATGAACCAATTCGGCCAGACTCTACAGATCCATGTGACACAAATGAGGATGCTTGAGATGTCCATTGCACAGATGGTAGGTAAAATCGCAAGCTTGAAGAGGCCAGCACAGAAGGGTTTTCTAGGGAAAATTGATGTTCTAGGAGGAAACCATCAAGCCAAAGCGATCTTGTTGAGGAGTGTAAAGAAAATTTTAAACTTTAAGGCCGATGAACCAAACACATCACAACCGGAAGCTATAGGTGAGGCCGCAGAGGAAGCTGAAGTCACAGAAACTGCTACGAACAGTGCAAACATTGTTGCGGAGGAACCCATTGCTGAGAAACATGCAGAGAAGAGGACACCATATGTGTTGTCACATCAAAGAGCATAGATGGTACCAGTTCCATATCTAAACAACCTTATAGGAAAGAAGGTGGATCAACAATTTAAGAAGTTCTTGGATAGTTTCAAAAAATTATCTATAAATATTCCACTCCTCCATGCAATTGAAGGATATTATTACTAAGAAGAGGAAGATTCTAGACATGGAGGTGGTGGTGCTCAAATAATAGGTGAGTGCATTCATTCTGGGGTCATTGCCACCCAAGAGACAGGATCCAGGGTGTTTCAATATTTTGTGCTACATTGGAAAGACAAAATTTGGAGAAGCACTTTGTGACTCGGGAGCGAGCATCAACTTGATGCCTCTCTCCACTTTCAAGAAACTTACTCTTAAAGAGTCTCATAGGAGCAACATGACAATCCAACTTGCAGATAATTTAGTCGTAAGGCCTTATGGGATTGGTGAGGATGTTCTGGTCAAGGTGGATAGATTTGCGTTTCTAATAGATTTCATGGTGATGGAGATGCAAGAAGAGCAAGGGAATGAGCTGCTTCTCGGTAGACCCTTCCAAGCTATAGCTGACATGATTCTGGAAATGGGTAGAGGTCGGTTGACCATGGGCATAGCAGATGACAAATTTGAAATAAAAATGCCAGCCAACTCAAAATCATCACAAGAGCAAGGACAGTGTAGAAAAGTCAGACACTTTGATCACAATGTTTCCATTTGTCTAGGGACACCCTTTCTCGATATGGCGCACGTCATTACCAAGATAGACAGGGGAACACTTATTGTGGATATCATGGAGCAAACTAAGGTAGTTTCTCTTGCTAAGGCCGTGGGATATCCAATTGATGTAGATGAATAAACTTTTTTGTCTATTGAGGATGATGTTGTAGAGATTGCAATGCTAGAGTCTTATCTGCAATTTTCTCTTGAAGCTTGCTTGTTCAATATTATGGATGACTGGATGAGGAGCACATCGCTACAAGACTGTGTGAAGATGCTTGAAGTTTTACCTTGCTATTATTCTAGGAACTTTGAGGATCTAGGACCACTGCCACCCCTAATGCAACCGTCTTTGATAAATCCACCGGATGTGGAGCTAAGTCGTTGCCCCCTCATCTAAAGTATGCTTTCTTAGCAGCGGATGAAAAGCTGGCAGTTATTATTTCAGCATATCTGAGTGTTGCTGAAGAAGAGTAATTGATGATTGTGTTGAAGAACCATCGTGGTACTTTCAGGTGGTCAATTTCAGACATCAAGGGGATCTCCCGTACTCAATGTCAACACAATATCTGACTTGTTGAAGGAGCAAAGCTGGTGATTCAGCCTCAATGCCACCTCAACCCAATCACGAAAGAGGTTGTCAAGAAGGAGGTGATCAAGTTACTTTCGATAGGGATTATCTACACCATTTCAGACTCCACATGGGTAAGTCCGACACAGGTAGTCCCTAAAAAGGGGGGAATTACGGTAACTACAAATTTATTAAATGAGACAATCGCCACCCAATTGGTTATCGGGTGGTGGGTTTGTATTGATTACTATAGATTGAACACAGCAACGCTGAAGGATCATTTTCCTTTACTGTTTGTTGATCAGATTTTAGAGTGACAGGCTGGTTGCTCTCATTTTTATTTTCTTGACGGATGTTTCAGCTATAAACAAATTTCGATTGAACCTATGGATCAAGAGAAATCCACTTTCACTTGTCCTTACGGTACTTTTGCTTATCGCCGGATGCCTTTTTGATTATGCAACACACCGACCACTTTTCAACGTTGCATGCTCACCATTTTCTCATAAATGGTTGAATGTTGTTTGGAGGTGTTTATGGACAATTTTTCCATCTACGATGCATCTTTTGATGAATGCCTGTATAATCTTGACAATGTTTTGCATAGATGTGAGGACACTCACTTGGTCCTCAATTGGGAGAAATGCCACAAGATGGTAACTGAGGGCATTGTGCTAGGACATAAGGTGTCTAGAAAAGGACTGGAGGTGGATCCAATAAAAATTGAGGTTATTTCCAAATTGCCTCCACCAAACTCGGTGAAGGGGGTTAGAAGTTTCCTCAGTCACGCAGGATTTTATCGCCGATTTATTAAGGAATTTTCCAAAATTTCTAAGCCATTATCTAAGTTTCTTGAGAAGGATGCTATTTTTGATTTTAATGAAAAATGTATGAACGCCTTTGAGATCCTTAAGCAACGTTTGATTTCCGCACCGATTGTACAAACTCCAGATTGGAGTAAATCTTTTGAGCTTATGTGCGACGCTTATGATTACGCCGTGGGAGCCGTTGTTGGGAAACACCTTGAGAACAAACCCACATTCATTTATTATGCATCAAAAACTTTAAATGATGTACAATTAAATTATACCACCACTGAAAAAGAATTACTCGCCATGGTTTTTGCTTTTGAGAAATTTAGGAAATTTATGGTGGGATCCAAAGTGGTGGTATGACCGGATCATGCCGCAATCAAATATTTAATGGAAAAGAAAGAAGAAAAACCTGGACTCATTATGCGGATACTTCTTTTACAAGAATTTGATATTGAGGTTAAGGATAAGGCGGGCATTGAAAATGTTGTTGCAGACCATTTGTCCTGCCTTGAGAGGGTAGATGAGAAAGATACTAATATACCCATTTCTGAGACTTTTCCGAACGAACAGATTCTTTCTATTAAATCCAAAGATCTGTGGTTCTCACATATAGTCAATTATCTTATATGTAAAGAACTATCTGAGGATTGGAGTTATCAAGAGAAGAAAAGGTTCTTCCATTCTCTGAGATTTTATTTTGGGATGACCCTATTCTTTTGAGACAGTGCAAGGATGGTGTGTTACCTAGGTGTGTCCCTAAATTTGAATATGATAGTGTGCTCAGCCATTGTCATACACTGTCCACTGGCAGCCATCACGCTAGCTCCAGGACGACTGCAAATGTATTGGAGAGTGGCTATATTGGCCCACACTTTTTAGAGATGCATATGATTTTGTGAAGAGATGCGATACTTGTCAGTAGGTAGGTAATATCTCAAAGATACAAGAAATTTCATTAAATGTGTTTCAAGAAGTCGAAGTCTTCGACTTATGGGATATATATTTCATGGGACCCTTTGTGTCCTCAAATTCTAACTTGTATATTTTACTAGCAGTTGATTATGTTTCAAAGTGGGTAGAAGAGATACCCACTAGGACTAATGATGATGTGGTAGTGTGCAGGTTTGTGAAAGAGTATATTTTCTATAGATTTGGAGTTCCCGCATGATCATCAGTGACAGAGGCACACGTTTCACAAATAGGAAGTTCGCTGCACATGTTTGTGAAAGGATCCAAATAACTTTTTGCAGGATCCAGATCAGATGCCACAGCCCAGTGCAGAAGAAAAGAGTAATGACTTGCTCAATCAGGTGAGTAAAGCAAAACCAAGAGTTGATGAGCACATTCGGCAAACAAAATCAAGTCACAAGGAGAGTTTATGAACCAATTCGGCCAGACTCTACAGATCCATATGACACAAATGAGGATGCTTGAGATGTCCATTGCACAGATGGCAGGTAAAATCGCAAGCTTGAAGAGGCCAGCACAGAAGGGTTTTCTAGGGAAAATTGATGTTCTAGGAGGAAACCATCAAGCCAAAGCGATCTTGTTGAGGAGTGGAAAGAAAATTTTAAACTCTAAGGCCGATGAAACAAACACATCACAACCGGAAGCTATAGGTGAGGCCGCAGAGGAAGCTGAAGTCACAGAAACTGCTACGAATAGTGCAAACATTGTTGCGGAGGAACCCATTGCTGAGAAAGATGTAGAGAAAAGGACACCATATGTGCCGTCACATCAAAGAGCATAGACGGTACCAGTTCCATATCTAAACAACCTTATAGGAAAGAAGGTGGATCAACAATTTAAGAAGTTCTTGGATAGTTTCAAAAAATTATCTATAAATATTCCACTCCTCCATGCAATTGAAGGATATTATTACTAAGAAGAGGAAGATTCCAGACACGGAGGTGGTGGTGCTCAAATAATAGGTGAGTGCATTCATTCTGGGGTCATTGCCACCTAAGAGACGGGATCCAGGGTGTTTCAATATTTTGTGCTACATTGGAAAGACAAAATTTGGAGAAGCACTTTGTGACTCGGGAGCGAGCATCAACTTGATGCCTCTCTCCACTTTCAAGAAACTTACTCTTAAAGAGTCTCATAGGAGCAACATGACAATCCAACTTGCAGATAATTTAGTCGTAAGGCCTTATGGGATTTGTGAGGATGTTCTGGTCAAGGTGGATAGATTTGCGTTTCTAATAGATTTCATGGTGATGGAGATGCAAGATGAGCAAGGGAATGAGCTGCTTCTAGGTAGACCCTTCCAAGCTATAGCTTACATGATTCTGGAAATGGGTAGAGGTCGGTTGACCATGGGCATAGCAGATGACAAATTTGAAATAAAAATGCCAGCCAACTCAAAATCGTCACAAGAGCAAGGACAGTGTAGAAAAGTCAGACACTTTGATCACAATGTTTCCATTTGTCTAGGGACACCCTTTCTCGATATGGCGCACGTCATTACCAAGATAGACAGGGGAACACTTATTGTGGATATCATGGAGCAAATTAAGGTAGTTTCTCTTGCTAAGGCCGTGGGATATCCAAATGATGTAGATGAATAAACTTTTTTGTCTGTTGAGGATGATGTTGTAGAGATTGCAATGCTAGAGTCTTATCTGCAATTTTCTCTTGAAGCTTGCTTGTTCAATATTGTGGATGACTGGATGAGGAGCACATCGCTACAAGACTGTGTGAAGATGCTTGAAGTTTTACCTTGCTATTATTCTAGGAACTTTGAGGATCTAGGACCACTGCCACCCCTAATGCAACCGTCTTTGATAAATCCACCGGATGTGGAGCTAAGCCGTTGCCCCCTCATCTAAAGTATGCTTTCTTAGCAGCGGATGAAAAGCTGGCAGTTATTATTTCGGCATATCTGAGTGTTGCTGAAGAAGAGTAATTGATGATTGTGTTGAAGAACCATCGTGGTACTTTCGGGTGGTCAATTTCAGACATCAAGGAGATCTCCCGTACTCAATGTCAACACAATATCTGACTTGTTGAAGGAGCAAAGCTGGTGATTCAGCCCCAATGCCACCTCAACCCAATCACGAAGAGGTTGTCAAGAAGGAGGTGATCAAGTTACTTTCGATAGGGATTATCTACACCATTTCAGACTCCACATGGGTAAGTCCGACACAGGTATTCCCTAAAAAGGGGGGAATTACGGTAACTACAAATTTATTAAATGAGACAATCGCCACCCAGTTGGTTATCGGGTGGTGGGTTTGTATTGATTACTATAGATTGAACACAGCAACGCTGAAGGATCATTTTCCTTTACTGTTTGTTGATCAGATTTTAGAGTGACAGGCTGGTTGCTCTCATTTTTATTTTCTTGACGGATGTTTCAGCTATAAACAAATTTCGATTGAACCTATGGATCAAGAGAAATCCACTTTCACTTGTCCTTACGGTACTTTTTCTTATCGCCGGATGCCTTTTGGATTATGCAACACACCGACCACTTTTCAACGTTGCATGCTCGCCATTTTCTCAGAAATGGTTGAATGTTGTTTGGAGGTGTTTATGGACGATTTTTCTATCTACGATGCATCTTTTGATGAATGCCTGTATAATCTTGACAATGTTTTGTAGAGATGTGAGGACCCTCACTTGGTCCTCAATTGGGAGAAATGCCACAAGATGGTAACTGAGGGCATTGTGCTAGGACATAAGGTGTCTAGAAAAGGACTGGAGGTGGATCCAATAAAAATTGAGGTTATTTCCAAATTGCCTCCACCGAACTCGGTGAAGGGGGTTAGAAGTTTCCTCGGTCACGCGGGATTTTATCGCCGATTTATTAAGGAATTTTCCAAAATTTCTAAGCCATTATCTGAGATCCTTAAGCAACGTTTGATTTCCGCACCGATTGTACAAACTCCAGATTGGAGTAAATCTTTTGAGCTTATGTGCGACGCTTCTGATTACGCTGTGGGAGCCGTTGTTGGGAAACACCTTGAGAACAAACCCACATTCATTTATTATGCATCAAAAACTTTAAATGATGTACAATTAAATTATACCACCACTGAAAAAGAATTACTCGCCATGGTTTTTGCTTTTGAGAAATTTAGGCAATTTATGGTGGGATCCAAAGTGGTGGTATGACCGGATCATGCCGCAATCAAATATTTAATGGAAAAGAAAGAAGAAAAACCTGGACTCATTATGCGGATACTTCTTTTACAAGAATTTGATATTGAGGTTAAGGATAAGGCGGGCATTGAAAATGTTGTTGCAGACCATTTGTCCTGCCTTGAGAGGGTAGATGAGAAAGATACTAATATACCCATTTCTGAGACTTTTCCGGACGAACAGATTCTTTCTATTAAATCCAAAGATCTGTGGTTCTCACATATAGTCAATTATCTTATATGTAAAGAACTATCTGAGGATTGGAGTTATCAAGAGAAGAAAAGGTTCTTCCATTCTCTGAGATTTTATTTTGGGATGACCCTATTCTTTTGAGACAGTGCAAGGATGGTGTGTTACCTAGTTGTGTCCCTAAATTTGAATATGATAGTGTGCTCAGCCATTGTCATACACTGTCCACTGGCAGCCATCACGCTAGCTCAAGGACGACTGCAAATGTATTGGAGAGTGGCTATATTGGCCCACACTTTTTAGAGATGCATATGATTTTGTGAAGAGATGCGATACTTGTCAGTAGGTAGGTAATATCTCAAAGATACAAGAAATTTCATTAAATGTGTTTCAAGAAGTCGAAGTCTTCGACTTATGGGATATATATTTCATGGGACCCTTTGTGTCCTCAAATTCTAACTTGTATATTTTACTAGCAGTTGATTATGTTTCAAAGTGGGTAGAAGCGATACCCACTAGGACTAATGATGATGCGGTAGTGTGCAGGTTTGTGAAAGAGTATATTTTCTATAGATTTGGAGTTCCCGCATGATCATCAGTGACAGAGGCACACGTTTCACAAATAGGAAGTTCACAAATACCTCTGTCACTGATGATCATGCGGGAACTCCACATGGATTCGTTATGGTGAGAGATGGTGAAAGGGCATTTCTAGTGAATGCCAGCGTCTAAAGCATTACTATGGTGAGGATTTCAAGAAAAAGGTGCATGAGGTCAAACTCATTACACTTGATGAAGAATGAGCATGATTGCGTCTAGCCTAAGACGTTAAAGAAGGGCTCTTGTTGGGAGGCAACCCAACATTGGTAGAATGCATTTTTATTCACTTTATTTTTTGTATTTCCTAAGTAGTTTTCATTAATTTAGCAATTCGAAGAACCTTTAGGTTCAATTCTAGATCAATTAAGGCCAGGTAGAGTGGGGAACCTTAGCCACAGTGAAGATGGGATGTGGTTATACTATTAAGGACATGACTTTGACTATATAGTTGAGGATGTTCCAATATTTGAGGATACAACTTGGATTGAATAGTCCCAATTTTTTAGGATGTTTTTGAATTTTATAGACAAAATTCCTCTTAAAGAGGGAAGGGTGTGACAAAGTGAATTTTAGCATAAGTATGGTTTATTTACTCTTTTTCTCTCATTATCTTCACTCATGACCTTGAATATTTATTCCTTGGCTACTTGATCAATATTGATACTCAAATTCAAAATATAATGATCATATAGTTTTTCATACACTTTATGACACTAAAAACTAGGTTAAGTTATCACTTTATCAAAAGAAGAATAATTTTACATGTAACTTCATCTTTGGGTTCTCAAACCTTTTCTAAATTTTCAACACATTTTTTTGAACCTATGATATAAATCTTATCCCAATTGGACATTCCTACAATTTTCTATAAATTCTTGAAATTATATGCTAAAAATCACTTTAAATGACCCTTTTATTAGCCCTTTTCCAAGTCAACAATCCATGGTTTTGGCAGGGGCGAACCCCAACCCTTGTATCGACTGCCCATCAATCATGACCTGATTGTGTGGCCATTATGTCATCCCATACCTCCTGCAATCAGCATGGAGGACTTAATGCGACTAAAGATGTAATCAACTCAGTGCGACCATGTTTTGAAAATATAAGCAAATGAAAAAATTTGTCTCACAATTTTGTGTTGATCTAGCCTTTAATCTACTCCAAATTGGGTTGTTACAACGACAAATGAGAGATACTCTCTTAGCCACTGCCATGAGTATGGTGACACCAAGATCAACCCCAAACCTAGCCCCAAAACCATATAGAAACCCCACATCCACCTTTGGCATGCTCCCACATATCTTGACCGACACCCTCGCCTTCCCTGTCTTGCTCCCCTCCTTGTTTCACTCATTTCTCTAGTTTCCCTCTTCCACAACACCATTGTGCATGCAGTGTGGGCTATCAAATGAATGGAATATGATATCGACCATCAACTGTAGTCCACAGTCAAAGTACAATCGAGATCCAATGACAACAGACCAAGTCACACCCCCTCCTCTTTATCCTATCTTGAGAACGTGCCCAGGAGGTCGTCGACCCTCAGACTTCAATCAACAGTCATGGTCAGATACTAAAGAATCAGACAACCATGGATTTTCTTGCATATCCCTTTTCTGGTACTTCTTCCCTCCTCTCTACTAAAAAATCCAATAGATGACCAAAGCTTGTAAAAATCGTATCTTTTGATTCCTAGCTACAAATATCTTGAACAAATAGTCCATTTGGATCTACAAAACCTAAGGAATCAACTAAAAATACATCTAAATCTTTATTCTTTATTTATTTCACTAGTGTCCCTATATTTTGATTCCTTGCTTATACTTTTGTTTAAATGAATCAATAATCATGATTAATCTCTAGAAACCCTAATATTTGACTCTAATTATTATCTTGAAACACTAAAATCAGGACTTGACTAAGGATCTAGGTCCAACCTTTTTGTCTTATCTACTCTTGAATATGATTTCTTGCCATAAATTGATGATTAATCTTGGCGATGGGTATTAACACTAAAATTGTAATCTTTTGAATATGAGTGTTCTAAAGCTCGTGAAAACCCTAATATTGACCCCAAAAAACCCTAATCTTGATGATTTTAGGAAATTAAGTACTCATCTAGATTAGGTGTGGATATCCATGATATGATGTTAGAACATGATGATTGAACTTGAAAATCTTGATAGATTGAAAAATTGGTCAATAATGAGATGCCACACCCAAAACTAATAATGAGGTTTAAGGAACCTAAATGTTGGACCTTGTGACCCGCTATTATTGACTGGAATACTAATGCACAAATATCCACTAATGTATCAAGGCTTTAAATTGACCCTACTTCTACTCTAAATATCTTATTCTAATCTTCAGTGAAAGGTATGCTATTATACCTCCTCCTTGAACAGACTACTAGTATTGATGATACACTTTATGTACCTCTTGAAATGTATAGTTGACTATGTATTTTTTTGAGATATTATTCCCTACTAATTAGTCTTCCAATTTTCTATGTTATAGTCTGAGACAAACTTGAAAAAATAAATGATATTGCCCATTATGACTACCCATATCATGATGATGATAATAATGATAATGTTGATATTGAGTACAATCGCTCTCCTCATTCATAGGGTGGAAATTGTACATGTCAATTGACCTCCAACCTCATATGGATAGAAGGATCATGGTGACTTTCCCCATCCCATTAGGGCTATCACTTGAATATATAAGCATGCTTCTTGATATCAACATAAAGGAAAACTTGTAATAAAATCATGTTGAATAAATATTGTTTTGGAAAGTTGCTTTTTGACTATTTTGAATATAATTCCTTCCAAGTATGCTATTTTAATATAAAATTTTTTTACTTGTTTTTTATAGAGTACCATGCAATTGCATTTATTGTTTCTTGATTTTTGATTTAGGGAAGCAAGATGGATCAATATGAGGAATTGACTAAATTACTTCCGATCTTGAAAAACTATGATGACAATAATAGATATGCAAAATCATAATTTGGGTTGTTTAGTTCTCTAAACCTCCTGTTCTATGAGTTATTATATCTTATTGTGTATGCCAGTGTGTGATATCCTTTTGGGTCACTCAAAGATAGGAGCTTCAATCCCTTTACCACTATCTAGGCACTGGGATTGGGATTGGGGTAAGAATGGTTCTATGACAGAAGTAATATGTAAACTTCGTTACTTCGTTTGATATTGATTATGTTCTACATTTTCCCATGGATTGCTTCTTGGTTTATTCTTGAAGTGACGTAGGATTCTAGGGAAATGGCTTATTTGTAGCTATTTTGGGGAAAAGCTCCTAGGTCCAATTAGTGAATCCCTACCTAGCTAACCATGTTTCTATATTCTAATACATTCCACTACACCTAGGTAGAGGTCTAAGTATCTAGTTTAGAAGCATTTAGTGAAATTGGTAACTCCATTAATGCTAGATTTTAGGTGATGTGGTGTAAAACCCTCATTTTCACCTTCCATTACTAACATTGGCCCCCAATTTCCCTAGGAGTTTCTATCCTAGAAACCTAGACTTGATTAGATGTTATTAGAGTTCCACCAAAACCTTAGTCCAAATGATCCTTGTAAGTGTGGATAGTAGGTTATGAGGACTAGTTCTCCTTATACCACCCTATCCCATCCATGACACATTAGTAGTTAGGCCAATTCTCTATCATCTAACTTGTTGTTAGGTTTGATGATTTAAGTGAACGAACACTTCTTTCATGTTATGAACCCCAACCAAGGTTCTAGTCAAATTACCCCCAAACAACCTAGACTTCCGATTAATTTCTTAAAACCCAAATTGCATTCTTGCGAGGTAATGTTGGCTTACTTAGTTGCTTTACTTACCTACTTAGTTAATAGTTTTGTTCATGATAGTTAGTTCTTTATAGAGTAGTTAGTTTTCATTTGTGCAAAAAAGTCTAAAATAGATGGCAAACTTACATTATTAATTTAGAATAATATCATTAGTAGATAAAAAAACTAGTAGTAGCAAGCCATCATCTCATCAATCAAGCTCCTTAAATTCATCACGTAAAGAAAACCATCAAATTGAGATTATTAAAAATCATATATAACACTATAGGTTTCAATCCAAACCATTGAATGTTGAAGAATCCAACCCCAACCATTGGATCAAGTCCATCATTCAAAACTATTAGACGAAGAAGTGTTAGATCCTAACCATTGGATTAGGTGCATATTTCAAAACCATCCATTGGAGTATAAGTCTAACCATTAGATCAATTGAACCACAAAACCATTGGTTTAGGGCCTAATTGATGCTACAATTACACCCTCAAATCACCATTAGTGGTGATGACTTGATCCACCATTGATTGTGATCACTTATTCACCATTGGTTGTTAGAACAACACTATATCCATTTAACACCATCGAGTGTTAAGCTAATGTTATCATTGATTGATAGCATCATTAGATAATCAAACCATTTATCATTGAGATTCCAATATAGACTAACAGTGGCCTAAGGTGTGACTATCAGTTCACACCATTGTTCATCACCCTTGGTTACCACCTTCGGTTGTCATGAATACCACACCATCGGGTCATGTGTTTAGAGAATAAAACATCCTAGAAACCCTAATATGGACCGTCGGTTGATAGGTGCTTACAACCATAGGTGGGAATACCAACCTGAACCAAGTCATCTTCTTCCTTAGGAATAATGTGCACATGATTATAGGTTCATCTATAACTAGAAACAAAACAGGAAACACCATAAAAATCGAAATCCCAAACAAGATTAGCTTCTTAATGCTTAAATTACCATTTTTAAGCAAGAACATGAGCTACCAAGCTTATAATAAGCAATATAATTAAAGAGGGTTATAAAACTCACCTCTATTGAGAAGAACTGATTTCTAAAAGAAAGAAACTCGAGAAAAGAAGGTAGAAAACCCAATAAGAAGCTTTGATCTCGTCTACGTAGGCACCCTTCTTCACAAGGAATCAAAACCCTAGAAGAAGAAGCAAAAAAGGTAGGATCTTGAGCTCTAAAGCAACTTTTACCACGGAACAGCAGAGTCTCGACCTGGAGGAAGGTCTAAGGAAGGAGAAGTGCAAGAAAAATGGAGAAGGAAGGAATAAAACAACTTCCCTTGGTTGAAATCCCTAGAATATGACCTTGGAAACCCTAGGTAGCGCTAGATGGAGATCTAAGAGACCTTATTCTCCATAAAGAGGTTGTCTTCTAACTTAGAGCACTTGGTTCTGCAGAAAAAAAGAGTAGAGTCGGTGCTCCAGGTTAGAGGAAAGAGAAAGAAAGCAAAGGTTTTGTACTTGGGCAAGGAAAAGGTAGATATAGCCCATGAATAAGGATGGAAGCAATCATGAGGTGTACATGTAGCTTCCCCATGTGTCCATGGCCTTAAACTATTAAGGATATACAAGAAACCACACAAGTAGCTACCACACCATACAAGCAATCAGACAAGAAGCTGCCCCACCATGCATGGATACCTGCTCAGGCACCATTTGTTGAATTTCCAAGCCAAGCAAATAAATCATTGGTTGATAGCTCCTAAAGGTTGCTCATCCATAAAGGGGTACACCCTAAAATACCCATGAAGAAAACTCCTCGAAACCAAGGTACAATTCAGCACCCCATGGCTCAAAAAGTTCAATAATGATAAGAGAACATTCAAGTACCATAATGCAAGTGTAAAATTGCTAATAAAACATCTCAATTGGGTAAATTGCATAAAAGTCTAAAATGTTCTTAAAATTGCATAACTTGCACAAACAATGTCCAAGTTGGACCAAATTTGAAACTTACACTTGTCACATGATACCAAAACATATCAAAATGTTATATTAGGGTTCTATTAATTCAATTATGGTAATTAACCATGTTCAAAAACTTAAGTAAGGTTAGGGGTCTCACAATAACTTGTTCAAACCGCTCATGTTGTCTTTGGGAGTTTGGTTATGGAAAGCAATTCATGATAATACAGCCTCAAATTGGGAAGATCACAAAAGGTCAAGCTCTAGAATGGGAAGACTAGTACGTCACTAAGACCCATATAGGGAAGGTGGCATGAATTCATAGTGTGGATGACCAAGCCCTAGATTGGGAAGGTCATGAAGTGGTGAAGCTCCATACTGGGAAGACACAGATGACACCAGGCTCCAGATTGAGAAGGTGGCCCAAGTATCATATGTAGATGATTAACCAAGACCCAGGTAAGGAAGGTCATAGAGAGGTCAAGCCCTAGATCGGGAAGGCTAACATGGCACCAAGCTCCAGATTGACAAGGTGGCCCAAGTTCAGTGCATGGATAAAACCCTGTGAGAGGGTATCCTAGAGATTGAGGAAACAAGGGTTGAGGAGTTATTATAAAATCAATGCATAAGGATGAAAATATGAAACCCTAGGGTTAGTGTATCAACCCAAGGTGGGTCAACCCAAGAGTGGGAAAGGACCTATGGGGGAGGAAAAACCGTATGCCTTGGGTTCAAGTTGTGGCCATATAACCAAAATTCCTCCTATGAGCCATGAAGGCACCATAGGTTAGGACCTTCCCTAGAAATGTAAGTTGACTAAATCAATTAAAAGATTAAGGTAACCATGAATGTCCTAATTTATAAGATGAAAGAACATATATTGAGTATGATTCTTGAACCCAAGTATGGCATCTCTAAGGAACATGGGGAAAATTCACTATGGAAGTGGCTGACTGTATGAGACAAAGTCTAGAAAAAAATGTCACCATAAAATGTTGCCATGAGTCCAATGAAGGGACATAAAGTGAATGATGAGCATTATAAGACATGGAGTAAATAAAGTTTAAAAAATTGCATACAAAAATAATGTGTTAGCAATGAACCCTTGGGAAGGGTAGAGCCCGAAGTCAATACTAAGGTCAAGTAGGGAGTTTTAAAGGTACATGGACTAATGGAATTAGGAGTTTATTGTGCCTTGAATGCATAAGACCATGTGGTCAGGAGGTAAAAAATATGTTTGCATGAGGCCCGTGTCTTAGGAGGTTGGCCATATTCATGATGTTCATGTGGCCCAAGGAGTAAATGTGAAGGGCACTCCCTTGACGCATAAGGATGAGATCACTCCAAAAAGCACTTGTACCCCTAGAGACCTCAAGGAAGTGGCTAAGGATCATAATACATGAGGTGTAAATATAAAGGATATAAAGAAGTCATGAAAATTTGAGAGACGTTGTGCCCAAACTTAAGAATGAGAAAGGGGCACTTGACTTCATGAAATATAAGAATATTTTAGAATTAAAAACCAAGTATGGTTTAGAGTAATGTTGAGCATGATTCAACTTAAAATGTGAAGTGGAAAGATGATGTGTGAATATACCATCTCTATTTAGAATGGGATGTGCTTTGTATTTTGGCTACAATCAAGTGATTATTTCATCTCATTATGAGGGAAAGAGATTGGGTAGACACATGTTATTCTTAAAATTTGGCATGAAAATGAATACTTTAAGTTAACAACATGACCAAGGGTTTGAGGTGATACCTCACCCTTATGTGGGAATATATGAATAATAGATTGGAACCTAGGTCAAAAGGTAATCATCAAATGAAAGAAATGAAATAAAAGTGAAACTCAAATGGCTAAGTGATAATGTCATATAAAGAATGAGAATGTGGAAATACCTTGAATTGGATCTAGGTATTAGACTTAGTCATAAATTGAGGATTTATGCATATCAACAAAGGTTGTGAAATGTATCTAAGTTGGGTTGTTGAACCTAAGTTGTGAAATTAAGATAAGTTATAATTCACCTTAAGATTACTATGGTGGAATTTTGGGGACAAAATTCCTTTTAAGGAGGGACAAAGTTATACCTCAATTTTGTGAAATTGAATTTTTTCAATATAAGACATGAATTGATAAATGTTTTCCCAATGGTATTATTAGTGGAATAATAATGGTAATCATATGTGGAATGGGTGATTGTGGAACAAGATAAATAAATATAAGGGATTCGTGTGTGAATAAATAATAATGACTTTGTGAATTGTTGAAAAATGAAATTATGAAATAATATGGGAAGTTGCCAAAAGAAAATAAAACATGTGGTGTTTTAGATAACTAAAGGATTAGAATCTCAGAAAAAAAGGAAACACAATGTTGATGCACCATATAAATATGAATATTCCTTGATGCCAATAAAGTGTCATACTTTCCTTGATGGCGTATTATTTCCAAATCCAAAGTCTTAATAAGAATATGGAATGTCTTTTTGTGACTTTTGATATGAAAGTTGTTTGAATAAAAAGGGGCATGTTTTAGTGGTTATTGAAAGCTAATAATGTGTGTTTAAGGAATCTCATGAGTGCCTTGTTTTTATTGAGAAAAAAACAAAAGAACTAAGAAGTGAATTATAGAAAGATGTATGGTAACTGGCCTTTCTATATCCACATTGTGCCTCACTCATGAATATACATGGAAAGAAACTTTCCTCATGGGTTTCTCCCCCTCTCTTTCTCTCTTTGTGGGATCCAATAGGGTTTCCTTAATACCTATATATGTATAGGTTGTGCATGGTACATGTTCAATACACACATTTCCTCTCTAGCCTTTTGACCAAGACGTAATACACCCTGGCCGTCACTGATAGTCACCTGCACCATCCAAACACCCTCCTAGGATCTACACCAATCTGAATAGTAGGGTCCTATAGAGAAGGGTGCCTCTCTTGCAGTCATGCCTTAGAGTCTTGGGGGTGCCTTGGAGTGTTGGGGAAGACTATGGCTCATCCTCGATGGCTTTCGATGTTGCCATAAGGGCGACAGTGAGGAGAGGAGCAGGAGTGGAGAAGGCTCTCTGGGAGAGCAACGTAGGCACACTATCGAGCAAGGGTTGTATGGCATTATGTGGACAAGGGTATTCAGGGTGATGAAGTGTAGGTATGAAGAGGAATCACTCCAAGGCTTTTCTTCTGGTTATAGTGCTAGCAGGCGACCGACGAGGAATGAGCAGTTTCTTCTGACGTGTCAGAAGTGCAGCCAGAAAAAGAAGGAAGGTGGAGGTAGGGAGCAGGAAGGCAATTTATTGGGAACTGCAATGGAGAAAGGGTTGTTGAGGCTAGAACCCAAGCTAGGGCAACATTGGGGTTTGCCTGATGCAAAGTCAGAGGTGGAATCTACCATTTGTAGTGGAGGAGTAGGGGTGCTTGTAGGAGGATTTTAGGAAGTGGAGGAGTGCAGGGCAACTGGAGACCTGTCGATGCTTTGCCATAGTAGGACTGAAGTTAGTGCCTCACCTCCTGATCTGGCGGTGGCACACATCAGCTACATGTGATCGCAAATGAGATGAGAAAAGGACTTGGTGGGGAAGGGTGGTCAAAAGATTGAAATAACCTATGATGCACGTTCAAGACATTAGGCCATGAAGGTATTTTCCCCTATTTTAAACTTTCCTAAATAAAGGTATGGGTACGATTTTCTTTGATGGTGTGACATGTACTATTTGATCAATACTACTTTAGCTTGTAAAATTCACAGTTTATAATTGGTAAATTGTATCATGCCAATTTCTATATGGGAATTGATTTGGATAACATGTTGAATCCAAATAAAATGCATGCAGACCATAACTATTCTTTTAGTCCTAAAAATTGTGCAAGTATGGGTGCAAGGTGATTAAAGCATAGAAACCCTAGTTTTTGTGATAATGAAGCTTAAATATGTAAATCTGGTTAACTTGAGATGTTATTTAATATTGATTAATATAATGGCTATCAAAGATGAGCATGATGATATGTTGGATATCTTAATTGGAAAGTCATGCGTTTAAGGAATCAGGTTTAAAGATCATTAGTTGTGCTATGTTGTTAATGAGTTAAATGTAATCCAAGTGTTCATAATGGAAGGATATGATGAATCTAATGATCAGGGTTTAGAACCTAATCTCATTATTCATTGGGATCTTAAAGTTTCATAATTTGACATTGTTCCCCATAATAGCATAAAGGGCCTAATTTGATAATAAGGAATGCACATGATGGTTAATGCAAAAAAATATGGTTTGAGCCTTCAATCCATATTGTTAATTTGAGACAACTATAAACCCTAGAATATGATTGATTAGGGTTTAGTATGATTATTATATGATGGTGACTGTTTAGGATTATGTTCATGTAGAAGAAAATGTGGATAGCTTGATTTACTTGTTGATTGGATAATATGCTTGAGGTGTATTCTACATGATAATTTGCATGGCTCACCATCAAGGTACATAGTTATGCTTATGATTACATGTATTAAATTCTGACATTTGCCAAAGTTTCTTGAAGATTGAATGAAGATATATGTTGGATGTTTATTTATTTCATGAAAATTATAAAGTCCATATGAGTATCACATAAGTAAATGATAATATCATAAATCCTAGGTTGACGTATATCAAGGGGTGATACACATGAGTCCTAGAGGGGAAAGTCATCACCCCCAAGATAATATATCAAGTAAGGGTTAGAATATGTAACGAATATGCCAGTTCTTATTTGCAATATTTTATGCTTATTATGTGATCATATTAGTTGCACACTTTGTGGTTGCACCCACGTACACAGTATAGTAATATGTTGACAACATTTATTTGTCGAGGTTTTAGGTATATGTTTCACTTGGTAAACGATAAGAAGAAAAAGATGAAATATATCAAAGGTGTTAAAGCTATATCAAGGAAGAATAGATAGACAATACTTCTTCTAAATAGGTATTTATTCCCTGAGGTATATCATTTTATAATTTGTAAACGGTATTTGAAATTTAATTAAATTTTTATTTTATTTTTTTTATCTGGCTAATCTTGATCCTTGGGAATATAGGTAATGACTACGAATTTGAAAATCTTTCCTTAAATGGGGGACACAAAAAGTGAGGTCGTTACACATATTGTCTGAGATAATGTGACCTCAATATCATATATTGATTCACATATGCATGCACATGCATTTCTCAGTCTCACTTATCAAGTGGATAGGATATCATACTCCAGTAGGAGTGACAAATCCCATCCATACCACTCACAATTTATCCGCATGTATCAAAGTCTCCCAATCATCACCTTATAACAACCAATGTTTCAGGACTGCGCTTGATGATGTCAATGTATACCCAATGACATGTGATGAGTGTAGTGATTTCAAGTCTAAGAATAACCATCACCACCTTCACTATGAGAGATGACTATGACCACCAATGATGGTTTCCCTGTGACACTCTGAAGGTTGGTCTGTATGATACATTGTTATCTAATATGTATATGTGTGCTTGGTTTGATATTACCTTATCATGACTAATGAGATTTTGTCATCAACCAACCCACACTCTAGTCTTATGTGTTAATGGTGTCTATCACCTTCTACAATTACAACTGACAGGGACATAATAAGAATGTACATACTCTTAGCATTTATATGATCTCATTCTTCCAAGTGACGTACATGAAAACATTTTTCATTGAGTATTGTAATTCTTTAGACATTCATAGTGTTTCATAATTATATCTTAACTATATGAGACAGAATAAATTGGAAGCTTGCCTTTATGAGTATTAATTAAATCCTTTTGGTATATTTCATGTCAATCATCACATGAATGGATCTATGGGCATACCTTGCCAATAGACTCCCACTTGCACTTAGATACAATCACCCAAGAATCCCATTCTTAGTGATCCAAACATGTCCATCATGTTTCTGCTATGTAAGTGCTTAACACAGGGGGTTATCAACATTCTTCTATTAGTCAGTACATTGCATGTTTCCTTATTTCTTCATTGTACAATTTCTCATATGATATGGAACTATCATAATAAGGTATCTGATATTCCTTGCCTAACAATTAGCTCCATTGTTGTCACATTATCACTACTGAGTCATCAATGATTGGAACATCTATAAGTTCATCACATGAACTTTTAGATCCATATAGTTTCACTCTATGTTTGCAAAAAAAGTATACTTGGAATCTATAATAAAATAGAATTAATGGCTATTAGTTAGGAACCCTTCCAACTAAAAACATTTCACCCTTTAAATCGAACACAGTTTATTGCGATCATGTTGTCATTATGGAAGCTTGCATCAATGTAACCATTTACATCCAACTCTTCCTTTTCTTACTATCCTTATAGACCAAAAATTTATCCTTAAGTACTTCTCAAGTACTAATGGATATCTCTAATGACATTTCAATAACCCTTAGTGGAATTTACCATTATCTTGTCATGTCTAATACACAGAAGATTATAGGGATAGGAACACTTTTAGGATTCATGATATATCCATCGATATAGCCTATGGCATATTAATTATGTCATTTCTATTATTCACAAGAATGGGAACATAAGGTTCATGAGAGACTAATCTAGATTCTCTCTCACTAAATCATTTCGTGTTGAACTTTTCAACACATTGCTATTGTATGTGCTCAAACTTCCATTTTTGAAACATTCAAGAACTATCTCATAGATCTTGATCCTTATCTCATAAGATTTTTCATCTTATCCATCATAGTTGAAGGGGTCTTCATGCCAGATATTCACAATATTGATATTTTATTCCTCATATTATGTGTAATATTCATTTATGCTCCCTTTAAATCTTTTATAATCACATACTTAATCTCTTACCTTGATTCAAGTCAAATGCTGACTTTCATGTCAAGTTAAAAGACCTCATATCTGAAATGCTTTTTTCAATCCCAGATTGAACTGTGTAGTTCATAGACTTTATTTGGATCCTTGAATTTATAATAACTTTTAGGTTGTGTCAGATACACAACATATGTTGTATTCCTTTTAAGGAATTCAATTTTATGTTCATTTGCCAAATCCCGTAGTCTATTTTTAACTAATACAACATGCTTGAGAAATGGTAAAGGAATTTCTTTCATGTTTAACAACTTGAACTGATTGGAAAAACCAATTTAACCAATTTTTCCTTTTATATTATCCGTGTAGGTCTCTAACAAAAGACCTTAGCTTCACCTTTTCAGTTTTACCCCTCAGGTACGACCATCAAGGTCATACCTTGTTAGTTTACATGAAATCCATTAATACTCAAATTATGGTACTTATAATTTCTTTTTGATGAGTTGGCTCATCTTTTTATGAACAATCCATCTGAATCGTTGGATTCAGAATCGTTCAATCTCATATGTGTACCACTAGAACTATTTTATTACGTGTAATATGACAAAATCAAGATTCCACAAGATCTTGTGATTCTCTTAGTTCTGATTGTACCTCTTCATTGATCTCGAACATTTTGAGTTTTACCTTTACTCGCACTTATTATATAGTAACACAACTGCCCTATCAACAAAACACATTTGTTATTGGATTGGGATTAACAATAATATTCAACAATTATGGTTTGTGGATAAACCGTCTTCAAGAAACTACTTTCTCAATTCATGTTTTAATCCTTTAGACATATTGGGACATTCCCAAGTCATATCATGTATGATGTCTATTAAATCATCTAGATGGAACATTATTTAGTGATAGGTATTTATATTTATAAGAATAAGAATATGAGATTAATTGATAAATTATATCATGACTCATCATGTTATAATTCCTTCATTATGACATATAGTTATGTACAGATGGATTTGACTTATGATACATTATCATAGTTCTTTCCTGAAGGTTCTCAAGATATTGATGTAAAGTATTTCAACATTTGATCTCATCAAAGTTTCTTAATACTTTTATCAAAGTTGTACTTCATTTATAATCTCCTTGAACATTTCAAGAGATTTATGTTTCTATTTTACTGAGTACACATCATCATATTACTAGTTATAGAAACAAAGTATAAGTAATTATCTATATCATTCATTCCATAAGATCTTCATGCATCATATGTATGAGATTTGATGGAAAATGTTTCCTCCCATTACATCTACTGAAAGATGTTATGTCATGTTGCGTACAAGTAAGAATTGCATACTTCCTTTGGTTCAACAACCAAGTGAGTCTATATTAACATCGATATATGTCTACTAGATATGCATTTCTTATATATACATACAAGGTGATGATTTCTAATGATAATCTTGAGTTATCAATTATAATCCTTTGGTTTTTGCACTGTAAAATTTATCCAGGATTCTTTAAAAGTAAATATCATTAGATACTTGGGCATTGTCATGCAAAATAATATCTTTTGAAATAGAAACATTGATATCAATCTTGTCATACACGATACTTAAAGTGAATGTTTTTATTTATTGGCAAACTGAAATAGCATTTCTAATCACTCTATTACATGCCCACTGGGCTAAGATAAATTTAAATGTATACCAAAGCTTCCGCAACTCCTGCTCCATCTTATACATCTTTGTCCTAACATGAAGGCTTTTACTTTTTGTCAGATCCAACACATTAGTACATCAGATCTTTGTTTGGTATCACATATCAAAATGAAGAAGTAATCAAATTTATATTATAAAATTCATACCTAAAGTGGAGGCATCAATTCCTTCCTTCTTCTTCTTTCATTCCTCTAACCAGAGTGGGCAGTTTCTTTTCCAATGTCTAGGCTGGTGACAATGGTGAAAATCGTCTCTTATTTTCTTCACACCTCCTTTTGCTTTGAGGTCTAAATACCTGAGTTTCTGCCCAACGTTTTCACCCTTCTTAGCTTTGCATTTGCCTCCCCTTTGTCTTGCTGATCATAGTAACTGACTTGGGCTTGTCTTCCTTCATTTGTGTCTCAACTGTTCTCAACATGCCCAACAACTTGTCAATGTTGTTCATGTTATATTTCATGAAAAATTGACTATACGGCTCTGGAAGAGACTATAGAATCATAGTAGTGTCCAATCCTTCAACCAAGGGAAATCTCAGTCATGCTAGGTTCTTCACATACTGAATTATCTTGACTACATGAGGACCTATGGGTCATATTCTGCCATGTTACATTTGAATAGTGCCTTGGATACATTGTATCTCTCTTGTGTTGCCTGATCTTGGAACATGTTCTTGAGATGTGTAACCATCTCACTCACATCCATGTCCTCATGTTGCATATGCAACTCATAGTTCGTGGAGTATAGCATCAGACACTTGACATCCATGACGTCTTTAGTATGTTTCTTGTAAGCATCATTGTCAGTCCTTGGTGCATTTTGAGGTCGTTCCTCTGGTTCTGGCATCTCCTAGACATAGAGCTTGCACTCCTATGTGAGAATGATTCTCAACGTCTTAAACCCGTCATGAAAGTTGTTCCCAGTTATTTTGTCCTTCTCAAGGACTGATCATAGTGAAAAGTGATTTTTGTTTATTATCATTTGATTCTACATAAGAATCTGCAATTTTGTCAAAAACTCATTTTTCAATTGATTTCATTACAATTTGAGTGATAATAACTCAATCTTTAATTCATTTTTGTTCTAATGTTTTATTCAAATTGGCAACCCTTATGTATACATTTGGAAAATTGTAACAAATTTTTTTTCTAATGAGCCAAGATCCATATTTTGTCAAATCATGAGTCATCTTTTGTCAATTGTCTGTGATGTAGCCCTAATTTAGGGCTCCATCTTGTGCATTTTGTACTTTATTCACATCTAAACATAGTAGAATGCAAGTTAAATTCCCCAATTTGAGTATTGTTGTCAAATGCACTTATGGACGTTCTTTGCATTATTTTTAGGTACTTGGACCATGCTTTGGATTGATGAGAGAGAAGGAAGGAGTTCTAGGGTTCCTCCACTCATGGAGAGGTCCAAAGAAGGCCATAAAGCTCCCTCAACCTTTCCTTAATGGCCAACATTTAACACCAAGCAAATAAGTCATTTGATGATGAAGATTGAATCTCTTTGTGCCTTTGAAAACCCTAACACGGCCGTGGTGCCAAGGAACGGTCGTGCTAGAAAATGAACAAGTTATAGGGGAATTCTCAAATTCACAAGCTACAACAAATCAGCCATCACGGCTATGCTACCTAGCACGGCCGTGCCATGAAGTCCCCAAAATGACCAGCCATGAAGCCCCCAAAGTAGACGTTCTACCCAACACGACCATGCAAGATGAAGACAAAACGGGTGTGCTCAAGGGAGCAACCTCCTCTCAAACTCCACCACCACAGTCGTGCTACCCAGCACAGCCATTCTACCTTGCCACCAACACAGCCATGTTGCCCAACACGACTGTGCTACAGCCTACATTCCACCACATCAACCTATGATTTTACCACTTTCTTGGAACGAACGTTCCCTACTACCACGATCATTCCCACTACTACCCACCACGGTTGTGCTTCCCACCACGACCGTTCTACCTCCTAAACCCTACCATTTTCTGCACTGATTTTCCAGCAATACCCCTACTTACCCTAGTGCTTCCACCACAACCTATATATATGGGTGGCAGCCACAACACTAGGTTAGCTGCCATTACTCCTCTCCACCCACTCGTTGAGCATTCATTACATCCTACTTTCATTTATGCTCTATGTTCACCATTTCCACCTTGAAAACCTAGTTTTCAAGGTTTTCCTCCATAATCCCCCATATTCACATGCCCATCTGCACCATTGGAGGAGAGAGGACGTCCCCAAGCTTAAAGGAGGTGAAGAAGGAGGATTCTACTTTAAGCTTCATGGAGTTCTACCCCCTTCTTCCCCTTTCTTTTGCTATTTTTTCGATCATGTCTAGCTAAGCCCGTAGTGGTGGGCTGTTTGGGGTTAAAATGTGACTTTGATACCATGTTGGGGGAAAATAACTTGTGATAAACATAATTTCTATCTATGATGATTGCTTCTTGCTTCTATCTTATTTCCTATTTTATTGCATGTGGTTTGAGCTTATAACATGGATTTCTTGCTTTAAGATGTTTGATGACACTTAGCTTCTAGGAGGAATTGGAGTGTATGTGGTCAATCATAGGAATGGCTCCTACGTCCAATTACTGAATCCATCGCTAGCCACCTTTATTCCTACATACACATCCCTCCTTCTACAAGTGAGTGTGAGATCTAAGTGACTAGTGTAAGTGTGATTAGTGCAATTGCCTAGAGCTTCCTAAAGGTTGGATGGCTAGTGTCATGAAGTGAAAACCCCTCATCTCTACTCCCATTTCTACCCTTGGCTCTCAATTTCTCTAATATGACTTACCCTAGAGACCTAGATTTGTCAAGTCCTACTACAATTACACATAACCCTAGTTCTTCGACTAGTAGTATAGGGTACATTCTAGTAGCACTTGCCTTGTTATTTGCTTTGGTAATCTAGACATCATTGTGATAATTGCTTGCTATGTTGAGATCCCCCAACTAATATCAAACCACACCCCCAAATGGCCCACCTACCTAATCTCATTGCTTTAAACCCACTTTTCTTTCTTAACTTGTTCATTCTAGTCTAGTTTAGTTGCTTTTGTTCAATCTAATTAGCTGCTTAACCTTGATCTTTAGTGTTAACTTAGGTTCTTGCTCTCTCTAGTGGTTAATCTAGTTCTTAGTTGATAATTGATCTACTAGTGTAGTGTAGTTAACCATTGCTCTTGCTCTATTAGTTACTTAATCTAGTCCATTAGACTTTCCTACTTAGGATAATTTAGGGTAGTGATAATCTAGATTTCATAATTGCCTTTACTTCCTTGTTCACCTAGTTTAACAAACAACCAAATCACCTTTAAACCCTTTAACCCTAATATCTACAATAGGATCGTAACCAATGCTATCCTAGCTCTAGTGTCCCCTCTATCCCTGAGGATCGACTCCTATGCTTGCCCTTTACCTTGTTGGCTAAATTGTACATTATAAAACCCTTTGTTTTGATGATGACAAACATTTCATTCTTGTGGATCTAACTTGATATTTGAATATTTTAGGGATAAACAAATAAGGAAGTGGATAGTTGAAGATCAATACAAATTGGAAGATCAATATACTTAAATTGCTTTTATTTTTTCAGATTGTACTCAATGTAAAAACTTTTACAAGTATAATGTACAAGTATAATGTAGAAGTACATATATATCATGTAAATAAAGCATTAGATCTTCCTATCCACTCACAACACTTAGATAGATCCTCCCCTAAGATAGAGTCACAATTACACATTGATACACACTTTGTAGATGATTCAATATATTGAAATAGGGACATCCTCGGTCGACAAACTTCTCGACCGAGACACCCTCGGTCGACAAAATTCTTGTCTGAGAACCACCTCAGTCTAAGCCACAAGCATTGATTGTTGACCTACTCAAGTAACGCAAGAATAGCCCTCGGTCGACAACATTCTCGACCAAGATAGACCTTCGGGCAGGTTCCATAGCCGTTAGAATGAGAGTAGGTGGTAGTTGGAAATTGGAAATTAATGTTGCAATACATTTACTCCAAACCCTACCTTGATCAAAGAAATTCTTGACCAAGACACACCTCGGTTGATAAACTTCTCGACCGAGACAATTTCTAGATTGCACTTTTCAGCACGAAACAATTAGCCATTGCAATGCAATTAGTAGACACCTAACAACTAGTTGAGCACTAAGAAAACTCTAAAAACTATCTAGAACGTCCTTAAACACTTGTAACCCATTCCTACAAATAGGACATGTCTTAGGACACCCAAGACAAAATTACAAGTTGAGAATTAATCTTAGTGAGCAACAAGTAAAGCTACACTTGCAATCTTGTTCCCTTGAGTTCCAATTTCATGTCCTATAGATAGTATCTCCTAGACACCACATAACCACGTTCATCTATAGTTGACAGGAGATCTATACGCTTGATATAGGATCAAAGCATTGTGCTCATTGGTTAAGTATTTCCATTTTCCAATCTTATTTTCATTTATTGTATTTTGTTCTCCTTGACTACTCCTAGGTAGGAGGTTGTTGAAAGGTGGTTTTTGGAGCTACTTCTTGGTGGAGAAGGCAGCTTCAAGGTGGTGGGTCTACTTCAAGGTGGTGAAGGTTGCTCTGAGGACTTGGAGTTACTTTAGAAGGCTTCTTGAAGGAGGTTGAGGCTACTTCAGGTGAAGGCTACTTTAAGGGTGTAGTAGGAAAGTAAATGTACTTTATGTAACATACTCGTGAGGTAATAAAATAAATTGCTTTCAAAATCTCAGTTGGAAACAACCAGTTAGTGGATTGATTACCTTTGGTTTCAAAGGTAGGAACCACTCTACATCCTTGGGTCTTCCTTGTTTCCTCATATTTCTTGTTGCTTTAATTATTATTAAAATATCAAAAAGCTTTATTCACCCCCCATCTAGATCTTTCACACCTATGCTACAATAGTACCCAGTTTACTTGCGGGTGACCTATTTGAAACTGTGATCGACTTTGTTAGGGTTAATATAAATTTCAAAAGATCCACATGTGTGTCCTCCCTTAAGGTTGCATCTAGCCGCCTCTAGTTGGCTAGTGTGTAGCCGTGATAGGAATTGCACCAGTCTACAACTTGATTATTTAGGTAAACAATCATGTCAATTGCATCGTATGAAACTCTAATAGATTATATGCACAATCCTTGTCATGATCATCTGCATGCCTCTAGGCATGGGCTCTCAAAGTCATTAGTTCAGCCTAACCATGTAGACAATACGACAATAATGCACCCCTCTTAGTTGGAACCTACATTACAACCATCACTCTTCCATGAGATGTACTCAGTCATTACTCCTATTGTAATTTTTAGTGGCTTATGATATCAACTTTGAAAGACATGGGGTGTTGTTTTTGGATTCCAAGTTCTACTACCCGGCAAAAAATATTTATGTTCTTGAGTAAAATTATATATCGACTGATCAAATCCCTTCATCATCCTACCTAGTTCAACTTTCATGTTTTTATCTGTTAGCCTTTCATTCTGCTCAAAAGGCTCAGGGTTGTGTGGGCCACCAAGCCTCTCTTACCTCTAGAGGTGATTGAGTGATTGAAGGGGTATATTTTTCCTTTTCACGAGATGCATGCACTTTCCTCGTGGTATGTATTCCCAGCAAGATAATAATATGATGTTTGTGATAGGTTATTTTGCAAAGGATTTGATTATTTATAAAGGCAATCTTCTGATTTATTTCATTTTATTTATTTATGAGATAATGATAAAACATAATGAATGTCTAAAGAATGACATTACTTAGTGATGTATGTCTTCGGGTTGATGATCTAAATAATGAGATCATACAGATGTTAAGAGTATGTATATTTTTGTTATGTCCCTAGTCAGATGTTATTGTGGAAGGCAAATAAACAACAATAACACATAAGACTAGAGTGTGTTGGTTGATGACATAATCTCATTAGTCATGATATATGATATTAAATAAAAAACATATATACTTGTTAGAGAGCAATGTATCAGGTAGGCCCATCATGAGAGTGATACATGGAAACCATAATTGGTAGTTAGAATCATCTCTCATAGTGATGACGGTGATTGTGTTTTCTTAGACTTGAAATCACTACACTCATCACATGTCGTTCGATATACTTTGACATCATTCATTGTAACCTTGAATAAGGATTAGCATAAAAGTGGTTTTCAGGTTCATTGTGACACATTGGGATGAATGTGAGTGATTTAGATGGAATTTGATATCTAGTCCACTTGATAAGAAAGATTGAGAAAAGCGTGCACATGTGCATGTGAATCAATATAGGATATTTGGTTCACACATATCTCAGAGAGTCTGCTCTAGTTCAAGGAACATGGATTGATCATTGAGAGAATGATGATTCCATGTCTCAAGTTCAATTGGGATATTACCGATAAAGGAATTATACAATCATTATAACACCAATCACAAATTGTAGGTTGAAGTTTTTCTCCAACTTTTTGAATTACTTAGGTAGCAATGATGTGTTTGTGGACACCACTCATTCCTAGTGGTGTCAAAAATTAGTTAAGGACATTCACTATTGATGTAAATTGGATCCTATAGGGTTACACACATAGGATACACTTGGAATAGAAGTTCATTCATGAATATGGTTAAAACTTGATTACTCAAGAGTTAGGTATTCAATTTAAACAACATTGGTTCAAGTGTTGAATCGATTGTTTTAGAGTGTCCGATCAATTGAACCAATATTGACAATCTAGTCCACAAACTGACCATTTTAGGAAGTGAAATGATCATCACAGGACAATGAACCAACAAATTCAAGTTATGAACTGACTGTATGGTGGATCAATTAGATTGATTCAAGGACTAGTGTTGACATCATGTTGTGCATTAATTGGAAATTAATTGCCAATACAATTACTATTGAGAAACATCATGAAATGACTGGTTTAAGGGTTGAACCAACCGATTCACATGCCAACCGACCAGTTCACCTATGAAACAACCATTTTACCTCTCGCAAGATGCAAAAATTCATGAAATACAATTCCCTTTGAATCATGAAAAGACTGGGAACCCTGACCATGGCCCTCCTATAAATAGAGGGGTACTAGGGGGCTTTACACACATATCATTAGCATTGACAATTGTTTTCTTCTCAGGTTCTGCTGACTGAAAGAACCTAAGCAAGTCTTAATCGATAAAGGGAGGGATAGCAAGGGAGACAATTGTTGAAGTGAGATCATACAGGTGTTAAGAGTACATATTCAATTTCTCATTATGTCCTAGATCGGTTGTTATTATGGAAATAATATAGACAACAATAACACACAAGATCAGAGTGTGAGTTGGTTGATGACTAAATCTCATTAGTCATGACATGGAAATATCAAAAGGCATACAGATTCATGTTAGATAATAGTGTATCAGATAGACCCATAGTGACACTGGCACATGGAAGCCATCTTCATGGAAGTCATAGTCTGGTCTCACAGTGATGATGGTGGTTGTGGTTCTTAGACCTGAAATCATTGCACTCAACACATGTTGTTGGGTACACTTTGACATCATCAAGCGCAGTCTTAAAATATGGGTTATTATAACAGTGATGATTGGGTGGCTTTTACACATTGGGATTGACAGTGAGTGATAGATATGGGATTTGTCCCTCTTACATGAGTGTGATGCCCTAGGCCTCTTGATTAGGCGAGACTAAGAAATGTATGGCCATGCACATGTGATTAAATATGTGATATTGAGCTTAAATATATCTCATACAGTCTGCTCTTGGTTCAATAAAAGGATTGAATAATAATGACGGTGATTGCTTCATGCCTCTTGTTCAATCTGGACATCAGTGACAAAACAACTATACAAACACTGCAATACCATACACAGATGTAGGTTTGAAGTTATTCCCCAACTTTACATTTACTTGGGTAGCATTAATGTGGGACCAGACACCACTCATTGCTTGTGATGTCATAAGTTGTTATGGACAATCACTATCAATGTAATATGGGACCTATAGGGTCACTCATATAGGTCTTGATCTAGTACAAGAATTTAGATCTCAAATGACAGTTGAATTAAGTACCAATGTTTTAGGTGTTAATTTAGGCAACAAATAGGGTGACAAAACCTCCTAACGCCCATCTCAAGTGTTTATACGACCATCTAGATCTGCCAAATGGTCATCTCAAGGATTGAGACGGGCGACTGGGTGTTAGGCCTATTTTAAATTGAATTTGGCTAAGGAATGAATTGACCCAAACAAATAGGTGAGACTCAGATCACTAGAAGACCGTCTGGGTGACCAAGACAGCCGTCTTGCATGTGCGAGATGGTCCAATTCAGTTGAGGAAGGTTCTAGATGTTTCCCTATTTGTTTCACATGAATAATACTTGTTGCACAAGGTAATCAATGTCTAAAATTGATGGGAATTAATTTTAATTTTCCAAATTCGTGTACAATTGTAAATAGAAAAATAGCCTTCTGGGCTATGACAAACGACTGTCTGGCATACCTGACAACTGTCTAGGTTTCCATATGACCATCTAGGCTGTCGTAGGTTCTAAAATTTCAAGAATTGTTGTGAAAAATTGGGATCTTATGGTCCTTTCCACTTCTACATAGACTGGGAACCTGGACCCAAACCCCATCAATATATATAGGGGGTACTAGGGCTTCCTGAAACATAACACAGATAACTAAGTATCATTTCCTCTGGCAATTGTTTTCCTTTCTGGTTGTGGCAACCACGAGTGCCTAGGAAAGTCCTACCCGAGAATGGAGGGATATTTACAAGAGAGAACAATTGAGAATTTCCAGTGTGGGAGAGAAAGTTGGTGACTAATACACCAATGGGAGGGAAGACTCCTTCCTGGTCATTCTAGTAGGATGATAGGAGTTCCGTGTGGTCCGTGTGGACTACCATAGAGGGGGGAGGCCATTTCTAGCCGCTTGGAGGACACCGTCAACTAGCAATCTATGACGAGAAGAGCTATTCAAGAACACAACTTTCATGGCTAGAGTCCATTGTACAGACTGGGATGAGCAGTCAGATGAGTCCAAGTGTAACCAACATTTAGAGTTGCACATCTATGATAATGAGTGTTACAACCCCAATTTTTAGGTTCAATTGGTGAGAAATGCAATTTCTCATATTAAAGATAATTGAACAAATAATGATATAATTTGTTTTGAAGACATGGATTTCGTTTACAATAGCCTTGATGTTTGTATTGTGGGATTTATTGGCTATTGGGCCCAATAACAAGGAAAGAACAAGAAAATTCAATTAGTAATGAATAATTGAATATTTGAGAAAAGAATAATGTGGAAACCTCTAGAAGGCAAATCCAAAGAGGATTTCATGCCTCTTGGGTTCCTTGGGTACCAAGGAGTCCAAGGTTGCAAAAAGAAAGCAATAAGAAAAGAAAAGACTAATTAAGTATTTCTTTATTAAGAAAGAAATTGAAAATAATGGTAAAATGTGGAAAATGAGGGGAAAGAGACATAAATGAGATTTCTTGGGGAAATTTCATATCCATGAGGTTGCTAATATTAAAAGGAATGCCAATGAGGAAAATAAGAGAGAAATAAAAAGAAATCCTCAAAAAGAGATATTTTGTAAAGAAATAAATAAGATAATGAGAGATAATGGATAAAAGATAAATAAAAGGCTCAAGGATATTCCCAAGATGGGATTTCGAGCCATTAGGGTTCCTTGAGGTACAAGGAACTCATAATAATAATTTAAAAGCAAAGGAAAGAGAAAATAGATGAGAAATATGCATAATTGAGTGATAGCTTGAAACTAAATAAAGGGATACAATTTCTTTAGATAATGGGTCCAAATTCGGCATAATGGAATATTAAGTTATTACAAAACTTCCCTCAAAATTTGGGATCAAACACGTAAGCGGTTTGAGAGATACGGTTTTTGGAAGTTTCCCTAATGTGGGGAGGAAATCATTAAATGTCACAATTTTATTTAATTGGACCAGATTCCTTTGTTCCTCGCATGGCACGACAGCCATTGGATCAAAATCCAAGGGTTATGTGGTTGTCTTCTACCCCAGATTGATTAGGAAAGGGGGAGCAAAATCGATCAGTTTTCCCAAATGATTTCCTCCTGATTTAATGCACGGATGGACTTGGAAGCTTTCCCACCAAATTCGGGAGCCTGTTCCGAAGACAATGAACCCAAGTTCTGGGTGGTTTCATTGACTCGCCAGGAAGTCCCCAAACCGCCGGACTCTGTCACCAACCCTATATATAGGGGAGAGTACTCAGGGGTACCCGCATTGATGAAACCCACCCAGATATCTGCGGAAGTTGTCGTCTAAGCCTTTGGCGATCCTAATTAAGCAAGACACCCCGACTGTGCCCTTCTTTCCCCGGTCGACCTGCCGGAGTTGCAGCAGCCCGTTGGGAGCGGAGGCACGATGCGAGCATACAATTACAGATCCCTTCAAGTTCGGATGGTGGCGGCGGATATTTCTGGACCCCTAGCTTACTTGCTAGTGGACGGAACCCCAAGGTCAACGATGAGGTTGACCGGAGGCAGACGCTGGCTCGCGAGTAGCAGGTCGCGAGGTTGAAGAAAACAGAGAGAAAAGTCTCTCTTACCCCCTGGCGTGCGACAAGAAGAGTAGGGACAAAAAGGGCAAAAGCCGGATCGCTGGAAAAGGGAATAGAAAGGACACGTGGCGCTCTTCCTTTGGCCAAGAGGTAGATTATTTCCAAAATTCGTAGTTAATTATTGGTAGCCCTGATGAAAATATGTTATACATGAAAATTGATCACAAAAACATGAGGAAGCCAATCAAAATATAATTGGAACCTAATATTTCTTGTAATTAAAAAAGTACACAAAGTTATCACCTTTGGTGTATTAAATTGTGATAAAACCCTAATGTTGATATAGAACTCAGTTTTAATGACTCTTTTTGAGTTAATTTGTTTTGGAACCCTAATTCTGAGAAGTGCTAACCTATTATTAATAAAAGGGAGAGTTAATTTTAAAAAGAGAGGCAGTTTCATGATTGTTGTAGAGTTTATGCACATAATTATGTTTAGAAACCCTAATTTAATATGATGATGAAATTAGGGTCCTTAAGGGCACGGTCGGGGTGTCTTGCTTAATTAGGATCGCCAAAGGCTTAGACGGCAACTTCCGCAGATATCTGGGTGGGTTTCATCAATGCGGGTACCCCTGAGTACTCTCCCCTATATATAGGGTTGGAGACAGAGTCTGGCGGTTTGGGGACTTCCTGGCGAGTCAATGAAACCACCCAGAACTTGGGTTCATTGTCTTCGGAACAGGCTCCCGAATTTGGTGGGAAAGCTTCCAAGTCCATCCGTGCATTAAATCAGGAGGAAATCGTTTGGAAAACTTATCGATTTTGCTCCCCCTTTCCTAATCAATCTGGGGTAGAAGACAACCACATAACCCTTGGATTTTGATCCAATGGATGTCGTGCCATGCAGCCAACCAGCTGAGAGTGTGAGCAGGGGCGGATGCGACGGAAGTCGATGGATGCTCTGATACCAAATGTTATGACCCCACCTCCCGATAACCCCCAATTAAGGGAGACCGAGAGGTCGAAGCCGCACCCATGACTTCCGGATCAAAGGTTCGGCAATTAACCAAGAATAATTATAAAATTTTAACATACTATACTGAAAGCTATAAGAAAAATAAATTTTTGCATACCTTTTTGAAAACATGAATCTCTAAACTTCTATCCACACAGATACTAATCTATCTAATCCTCCTTTGCACTTTAATTCTCATTTAGTACCACATGTGCCACTTTAATGCTTGTTCTTTTCATTGTACCTAAAACGCCGACAAACAAAACGTCGGTCAGCCGAAGCTGGTATGTGGGGGAAATAATAAACATGCAATTATGATAACCACGTAATCAATCAATTAATAATTTAACAATCAAGATTACGTTTTAAGCCAAACTACTCAATCCATACCTATCCACAACTCTGTGTTGTCCCTCTAAGGACTTATATGGTACCTCTGTAAAGGTAACTGGATGGACCTACCCTCTAGGCAGCCACATACCAAATCATTCATGACCTGATGGACCTACCCTCTAGGTAGCCATATACTAGGTCAGCCATTACGACACATAGGGGATCAGGATCTGAGCTAGAAGGCATATACATTATGTGATAGTCATAGTCACTTTATAATTGCAATATGAACATCCAAACAGTTTAGTTGCATTCAATGCGATTAAACATCCGGGAATCCATCAGAAAACCTAAGCGGTTATTCATAATTAACCACATACTTGATTTGATGAGTCATGCAGATTATTGAACATATACTTCATGTATATACAATCAAGCCAATCAACAGATCCAAGCATGTAATTCAATCATCACATATTTCCTGAAAAGAATATGTACTCCATTTATTACACATTTCATCAAGAATCTACTCTATTAAAATGGATAGTTTGAGCAATTAAGGTTCATATAAATGGAAAAGAGAGTCAGGACGGCAGCTTCTGGTGGCCATCGAGGTCCGAGGAGCAGGGGGTAGCCGCGTGACGCACGTCTAGGGCGCAGCACAGCGTCGTCGTGAGCTTGAAGATGAGGAGACGATCATTGGACCGTTTTGCCCTCCGAAGAACTAAGAAACCAGTAATCGCACCGAGGGTACTATGGTAATTGGGTTATAAACTCAAACGCGGGCCAAATTACTTGCTTGAGATGATGTGGCAGCTTCTAGTTGGTCTAAAAAGGTATTTCTTGCAAAAATCATAACTCTCTAATAGTAGCTCGGATGAATAAAGTTTATATATGATTTTTGATCAGAAGAACACAAGGAATCCAAAAAAAAATAGTTTTATAGCCTGAATCTGATCATAGTTAGAAATATAGTGTGAATTATCATCTTTAATGAATTAAAGATTAAGAAACCCTTAAGATATACTTGGATTAATGGCTGCAGGACAGCCATGGATCGCGGGTCCTATGACCCTACACGCAGCCAACCAGCCGAGAGTGCGAGCAGGGGCGGATGCGACGGAGGGGACGGCAGCTTCTGGTGGCCATCGAGGTCCGAGGAGCAGGGGGTAGCTGTGTGACGCACGTCTAGGGCGCAGCACAGCGCCGTCGTGAGCTTGAAGATGAGGAAACAGTCATTGGACCATTTTGCCCTCCGAAGAACTAAGAAACCAGTAATCGCGCCAAGGGTACTATGGTAATTGGGTTTTAAACTCAAACGCGGGCCAAGTTACTTGCTTGAGATGACGTGGTAGCTTCTGGTTGGTCTAAAAAGGTATTTCTTGCAAAAATCATAACTCTCTAATAGTAGCTCGGATGACAAAAGTTTATATATGATTTTTGATCAGAAGAACACAAGGAATCCAATAAAAATAGTTTTATAGCCTGAATCTGATCATAGTTCGAAATATAGTGTAAATTATCATCTTTAATGAATTAAAGATTAAGAAACCCTTAAGATATACTCCCTAGTGCACTAACATCATCATCTAAGGAACTTTCCTTTACCCTAACATGCATGAACCTTCCCAGGGTTGGGTTGCCAAAGGTGCTAGGTCACCCATGGATCATATGGCATCCCAAAGGCATGTCCTTTCAAACACCTGGTCCAACTCATCTTCTCTATAACCTTCACTTAGGGTTAGGGTTAACATCATCTTCAGAGGATGTGCCAGGTGTTTGAAAGGACATGCCTTTGGGATGCCATATGATCCATGGGTGACCTAGCACCTTTGGCAACCCAACCCTAGGAAGGGTCGTGCATGTTAGGGTAAAGGATAGTTCCTTGGATGATGATGTTAGTGAAGGACCATAGAAACCCTATGGGCTTGTACAAGTAGGGCATAGCTGGCACCTAGGGCACGTCATAGTGTTAATAGTAGGATGAAACCATGGATAAGGAATCATGAGGAAGCTTAAAAGGTTATCTTGAGAAACCATAAGTTTGAACCTAGGCTTCACCCATGTAGAGCATGCCTTTGAGGTTGATCTGTCATGAAGAAAGGACCTCTAATGGTGAGGTAGGATGTGGGGTTAGCTCTAGAGAGAGCAGGAAACCCAGCAAGAAGGTTGGAAGCCTAAATCCCTGAACAATGGATGATAGTGGTTGCCTCATGATCGGTCCTTGAAAGTTGATGATACCTTAGTTGTCTTTAGAGGGACCAAACCCTTGAGAAAAGATGAAGCTCTGATACCAAATGTTACGACCCCACCTCCCGATAACCCCCAATTAAGGGAGACTGAGAGGTCGAAGCCGCACCCATGACTTCCGGATCAAAGGTTCGGCAATTAACCAAGAATAATTATCAAATTTTAACATACTATACTAAAAGCTGTAAGAAAAATAAATTTTTGCATACCTTTTTGAAAACTTGAATCTCTAAACTTCTATCCACACAGATACTAATCTATATAATCCTCCTTTGCACTTTAATTCTCATTTAGTACCACATGTGCCACTTTATTGTTTTTTCTTTTCATTGTACCTAAAACGCCGACAAACAAAACGTCGGTCAGCCAAAGCTGGTATGTGGGGGAAACAAATAATGTTCAACTATGCTAACAATATAATCACTCAATTAATCATTTAACAATCAAGATTACATTTTAAGCCAAACTACTCAATCCATACCTATCCACAACTCTGTGTTGTCCCTGTAAGGACTTATATGGTACCTCTATAAAGGTGACTTGATGGACCTACCCTCTAGGCAGCCAAAGTCATTCATGACCTGATGGACCTATACTCTAGGTATCCATGTACTAGGTCAGACATTACGACACATAGGGGACCAGGATCTGAGCTAGAAGGCATATACATTATGTGATACTCATAGTCACTTTATAATTGCAATATGAACATTCAAACAGTTTAGTTGCATTCAATGCGATTAAATATCCAGGAATCCATCGGAAAACTAAAGCGGTTATTCATAATTAACCACATACCTGATCTAGAGCAACTTGCTGTCCAAGCAATAATGATAAAGAACAAGCAACAAGCAATCAACAATATCCTGAAATTAATGCATGACATCCAAGTGTTATAGTTTATCCAAAGCATTCTAAAGATATACTTGGATTCCACCTTAAGCTTTCTAGTCCACTTTAGGGTTTTATTAGGGTTTTTTGCCCCACCCTAGTGCTTTTATCATATTTAATGTTCTCTTAGTTCATAAACCCTAATAAAACCCTGAAGTGAAGAACTTAATGTTAGTGTAGTTTATCACCCCTAACTATGGTTAGTATGATCCAGACTAAAGGGTCTGATGAGGGCATGTGTGCTCGTTCAGGGTGATATCTAGAGACAGTTCTTGTCCTATGAGAGATGTGACAATGACCACCATAGCCAGTATTAGGTTTTATAAGAAGCTCTATAAGGGAGGTTGTGTCTACAATGGGAAGGATGGTTTTAGTGAGTTATACCTGGTTCTAAGGTTTCCTCAGTAACTATACCTCAGAGCAAGTGCGGTCTTCCACCACCTATCTTCTAAGGCGTCTGTTCAGCTCCTGGTCTTGACCTGGACTGCGGTTGACTGTCGTCTTCCTGAGCAGAAGAAGTCTCCCGCCTCTATAGATAGTTCACACAGACTACCGGGAACTCTAGTCATCTTGAAGAACGGACTAGTAGGCGTCATCCCCTTCTGTCAGTGTACTAGTCATTGACACACTCTCCCACCACCAGTCACTTTTCTACAGTTGTCTTTCCATCATTTTTCCTCCCTGGATGGGTAGAACTTTCTTGGGCTCTCTTGGTTACCAAAACCAGAGAGGACAACAACTTTGCAGAGAAAATGATGTTCTAAGTTGTGTGTTTAGAGAAGCCCACATGTACCACTTTATTTATATTAGAGGGAAGGGTCATGATTCCCAGTATGTGAGGGAGTAGAAGGGTTTAGAATTTCCATGAATAATTTGCACTGCGACAGGTGAACCGGTCATTTCATAACCGAACATGTCGTTTGGCAAGGTGAGCCGATCGGTTCTCCCAGTGAACCAGTCATTTCACTTCCCAGACCTGCATGCAATTGACTTTCCTTATTCATTTTTAATTAATGCAAAGATTAATTCTTGTCCCAATTGAATTGAACAAGTGAAATGAAAAACTTTTATCACAAATCGGGACACCTCAACACTACTCATTTGGTCTAGTTGAACCGAACAGTTTGCTAGAGTGAACCGTTCATCTCACTAACCATGGGCTGATCGGTTCACCCAGTGAACCATTCGGCTGGTGGTCTAGATTATGCAGAACAAAGTCAATTCAGTTCTCAATCTATCTGACACTCTAATGAGTTGGTTCAACACTTGAACTTGATGATTCTGAGTCAAGTCTATTGATTGAATGTTTGATTGAGTACCCAAACACTTTAATAATCAATCCAAACATCATTCATGGATAAACTCCTCTTCCAGGTTAATCATTTGTGTGTAACCCTATAGGTCCCATTTCACATCAACAGTGAATGTCCATAACTAGCATATGACATCACAAGCAAAGAGTGGTACATAGTCACACATCAATGCTACCCATGTGAAAAGGAAAGTCGGAGAACAACTTTCAATCCTACAGTATGTGATTGGTGTTCCAGTGAATGTATAATTCCTTTGTCTATGATATCTTGAATGAACTAAGGCATCGAGTTGTCATCCTTTCAATGTTCATTCATGTTTCTTGAACTAGAGAAGACTGTCTGAGATACGTGTAACATCAATATCATATATTGATTCACATGTTCATGTGCATGCCTTTCTCAGTCACTCATGGTGGGTCTGTCCTTTACACTATTCTCTAACATGTATCTATGTGCTTGGTTTGATATCATATATCATGACTAATTAGACATTGTCATCAACCAACACGCACTCTAGTCTTGATGTGTCATTGTTGTCTATCAACCTTCCAAAATGACATACAACTAGGGACATAACAGGAATGTACATACTCTTAGAATTTGTACGATCTTATTGTTCAGGTCCTTAACCTGAAGATATATGTCATTGAGTGTTTCCATTCTTTAGACATCCATTCTGCTCCATCATTTATCTCATAATTGATTCAGCTAGAATAAATTGGAATCTTGCATTTGATATTTATCAAATAAATCATGATGTATGCCAATCCAATCATCATATGATAGTCTCTAATGGCATAGATACCAATAGACTCCCACTTGCACTTAGATCAAATCACCTTTGAATCATATTCTCAGTGATATCTAAACATGTCCCACAAGTTTCTGTTGTGCTTGTGCTACTCCAGTGAGTTAGCAACACTTTACTTTAGTTAGTATATTGCATGTTTCACATCTCCTCACTGTACGACATTTTTTATGAGATGGAGTTGTCATAATATGCTATCTGATATACCTTGCCTAACAATTAGCTCCATTGTTTGACTTAGTATTTCTACTCTATCATCAATGGTTGGAATATCTATAAGTTCATCTGTATGAGCTTCTAGATCCATATATTATCCTCTGCTATTCATAACACAAGGATACTCGACATTCCTTTTAGAATTAAATGACCTTATAATTTTACTCAGAACATTTCCATTTAACAACTCTTATTTAATTTACAATTGAATATAACTTTTATATTTTGTATTTTGTGATCATTTTCTGCCATTTTAGAGTCTTACATCAGTGTAACTCATTACACTCAACTCTTCCTAATCCTTTAATACTTCACAAGTACTTAAATAAGTTCTTTATGGTATTCCAGTGACTCTCACTGGAAATAGACCAGCATCCACTCGTCATGTCCATTACATACAAGATAACTGGATGAGCATATCATATTGTCATGTCCAATACATACAAGATGATGACATCATATATATTTTCTTGTCATGTCTGATACATACAAGAAAATGGGATGATTACATAAATTATAGATCCAATTGCGAATGCATAAGGCACCTAACTATGTTTTCCTATTCTTCATAATAATTTGGGACACTAGGCATATGAGAGACTAACTCCATGAAATATGGACAAGTTTTCTCCCAGTGAGTCTTTGCATACTTAACCCTTCAGTACATAGTGACAATATATGCTTCTCTTTAGCAGGTCAAGATACTTTTGAGAACTATCTCTATAGATCTCTATTCCTATCACATAGGACATTTCTCTTTATTCCCTTAAAGAAGGTATTTCCACACCGGTTTCATTTTATTCCTCATCATCATTTTGAATATGAATATGCTCCCACAAAGTCTTTGTAATCACAGATCCCTTCTTTATTTTGATATATCATTCAAACCTTTTGACTATATAATCAAAGTAAATACTCTAGTTTGCATGTGCTTGTATTTAATCAATCATATTGATTAATCTCTTGTAACTTATAGACTGCATATGCATTAACAGAATTATATAAAACCCTTCAGACTGTGTCACGTACACAACCTCATGTTATTCCTACTAGGAATGTGGTTTTAATATCCATATGCCAAATTTCATATTATTTAAGTTCCAATAGCAAGCATGATCCTTTATGGCCTATAACCACTACAATTTGTTAAATAAAATCATCAAGTTCAACACCTTGAACTCACTTGAATTTATCTCAACCAATCATCTCTTCAAATGTCATCCATGTCAGTCTTTACTCTTAGGACCCGATTGCACTTATGGGTTTTATCCCTATAAGTGAAACCATTAAGGTCATACCTTATTTGGTTCACATGGAAGTCATTTGGATGTTATGGCTTCAAGCCATAGCGCAAAATTTGGTTCCTCAATGTCATCAAGATAGATTATTTGTTGATCATCATATGACCAATTGATCACCTTTTGAGTTTGTAGGAAATCATTATCCATCAAGCTCAAGGTTTTTTCTACTAGATATATGAGGTGTTTCTGTTACATAAAGAATTTGAGATTCCACAACACTTGTGATTCTTAATCTCCTTTTGTACATTTATTTATTGTAAAGCATGTTCTTTAGAATAATTCTAGAATATTAGTTATTTGTTTGATCATCATACTCTTACTATTTAGAGTATGATTCCTTATTTGATTTAAACATCATCATGTCTTAATCATGAGTTCTCTATGATACACTATCATAGTTACTCATAAGATCCTCAAACATTTGCCTTAAGTATCTCATTCTTAGATCATATCAATGAGTAAATACTTTTACCAAGTTTGTTCTTCATTTATGATATTCTTGAACATTTCAATATATTCATATTGGTATTTCATTAAATACCATATATGGAGTATTAGCATTTATTCCAGTAGGTGTGTATATGCATCAATATGTATTATACCTAATAGAACAGTCATACTCCCACTACATCTAGTGAAGATTGACTTGTCATCATGCCCAATAAACAAGACATATATATCTATTAATGGTTCATTATTCAAGAGAGTCTAGTTTATCCATCAACATGGAACTTAGAGATGAATTTCTCATTCATTTGTTTATATGATAATACTAATTTATTGTTTGAGTCATCAATAACTTTTAGGTATTATTATTTTATCTCATGCATACCAAGTACCACAAGATAAATAAGGTAGTCAGTAATATGACTATTTCAAGTTAACATTGATTAAGCAATTAATAAATCCTAAATAAGATGGTGATAAACATGATTCTGAGTCATGGAATACCAATTAGGTTTCAATCCCAGTCAAATTGGACACTTCCACACCCCATAACACTTATGTGGTTGAGACTCCATTTTAGTAAGATAAAGCACCTCTACACTGTCTATAGTGATGGGTAATTTCCTTGCACGAGAATTGAGTTCTATTGATTATTTCGTATCTCCTTTATGGGAGCTTAGTTTAAACACCATGGGGTGTAGATTACCTTGAAAACTCCTATCTAGGCTAACCCTAGTTCCCTCCTTAAGCTTGTTTCTTCATGTCATTAGACTGTGTGTCAACTATGTCCAGTTTGAGAACTTAGCATGCATGGATGATAAGCTCTAAATATAGACGTGAGTGAGATCTTGTCTCTCTCATCTCCATAGTGTGATTAGTTACCTAATGATTGAGATAAGTAATGGTCTAACTATATGGTACCCTTTTTCTTTCTATGACATTATTGTAGTAAAAGCATCAAGTGAAGAAGGAACCATAATTTCTTTCAAACGGTCTCAAGACCATTTGGGACCAAACGATCCCAAACCGTTTAATCTCATGCGGTTTCAAGATCGATTTTTCCCATGCGGTTTCAAAGTCAAAGTTGGCCAAACAGTCTTCATGACTAAACGGTCTTCACCTCACCTTGGGAAAACGGTCTTAAGTGTGCACTTTACCATGCGGTTTCAAATTCAAACTAGACCAAATGGTCAACACCACCAAACGGTTTCAAGGTACTTCCAAGACCGTTTGGGGGTTTAGAGTGCAAGACCGTTTGAGGTCTAAAAAGGGTCAAGATCATTTGATGCCTTAGTGGTTAAGATGGTTTAGTGGTTGGTTAACCTAAACCTCATAGATATCTAAGGTGATTAAGAGACTAAGTAATTAGTGGATTAATGCATGTCATGATCAAGTAGGTGAACATTACTAAGATACCCTTGATGGGATAGAGTGACTAATACTCTTTGAACAAGTGAACCTTAATGATCACAATAGTAGTGACATAACCCATGATGTCAATGTTTATTTGACTTAGTCTAACTAAGGGTGATGTAATCATCATCTTATAGGAAGAGGAGAGAGAAGACTCCTTATATAAATGAGAATCAAGTAATAAGATTTCAATATGAATGAATATATCTAATTAGGGTATGATCCATTATAATGAGATCATAGAAACCCTAATTATGATGGTTAATTATTCTTAACCTAATTTGAGGGCATTAATGGAAATAATTCTAATACATGATGATAGCATGATCTTGATTCATTGTAATATGAATAGTAAACCCTAATCTAGGGAGATGTGATATGAATAAAAACCCTAATTGGAAGTGATGTCATGAGAAACCTCAATTGGGATGAATAGTAAGCTTAATTATGGGTTATTGAATATGAAACCCTAGTTTTAAGTAATGTTATGTGAAACCCTGATATTATGATATGGTCTAAGACTCAATTCAGGGTAATGTCAAGTAAATGATATATGAAACCCTAGAGATGGTTTATTAGCCAGTACACCAAAGAGAGGTGTGGCTAAAATAATTAAATAGGACGATTATGTCATAAACATAAAGGATAGGGTTGATGAACCATGAGAATGATAAATGTGGTAATTTTAATGAATAAGGATTTAAGAGGTAAGATGATGCCTAGATCCTTGTACAAACATCTCTATGAATGAGTAATAGCTTTTACACCTTACAATGATTATGGACATGAAACTTTTAGAAATGATGTATGCTAAATAATGATGTGAATAACATCCTGAATATAGAAATACCTAGAATAATTGATGATGGTTTATTCTATATCAACAATGTTTATCAAATGGATAAGCCCATATCATTAAAGACAATTGGAAAATTCTAATATATGATCCATGCACCATATGATGAAAGTAACAAGTTAGTGAATAAAGTATTAAGAGAGAAATACCTTAATACAGAGTTAGTTAATTAACTCACGTAAGATGGAAATGAGAGGAAAGTGATACATCAAGATATGATAGATATCACATTCAACAATTCAGGGTAACATACCTTGGTGAACCTCTAAACCATTATACTTAGACAAGAGACACATGGAGTGCATAATAAGTAATTGTTTACAATAAAGATATAATGGACTCAGTGTACTCGATAAATGTTGACTAATATATCTTGAGAATGGGATAAGCCAAATCATTGAGTATGATGTAATCATACCATGACAAGGATGAGAAATGGACTAACACTTAGAATTGATGGTCATTAATGACATATGATGAGAATAATAGTCAAAAGCAAATACTTATGATACCCTTGAATGCTTCCAAGAGTTGTGAAGCAATATATTAGGGTTGAGCTAATAATGTGAGCAGGAAACCCTAATTAATGAAAGGTAGAATATACTAACCCTAATTTTGGGTTATACTTTTAAGCATGAAACTCTATACTTGAGTTTGAAATGAGGAATCATTATGCTTTATTATGCTAAAGGGGTTGAATAACCCTAATAGAATTGAATAGAGAAACCCTAACCCTAGAAACCAGTCCTGGTAATGTGACACGGTCGTGGTGAACTTATGTAGCATGACCGTGCAAGATAGCACGGCCGTGGTGTTTTATATTTAATTTAAAAAGAACTTGTATTGTGCTGATATAGATACATTGTGCATGTTATCAATTGTGTTAACCATGCAAGTCTTTATAAAGAAGTGAGCATAACCAAGTAAGGATTATGATGCCATATTCATTGAAAACACTTTATGAGCTTTGAAAGCAATGATATGTTATGTTGCCTAGTAAGAGGTAACACATGAGATTCATAGGCTGTATGAGCCATGAGAAATTCCTACATTGCTACAATCATGATTCATACTGTGAAATGACTTGATAGCAATATATTACTTAGTAACAAGTGTTTGATGATCTAAGGGTTTGAACACCCATATTCCTGAGTCTCAATGATGAAAAGTTAGGGATTGATATCCCAATGTTAACAATATGTGATATGAACTTGATACAGTTAGTACTCTTTCTTTATAGCAATTGACTTATTGGTTTATGTTTGGAAACATGCCTAATGCTAAAAGAATACCATAATGTATTTAAATAATCAAGTATAATGATATCATGTAGAGCCCTGACCATAGATCCATCATTGTCAGAATTTAAATGATGGTGATACAGGTTTTCCTAAGAGAACTCCTGGAGACCATACTTTTGAGTATGTGTGGGTTATGGATGCGAATATCCTTACGTCCTAATGTAGGAATTGATGTAAGATGTACAATTAATCTCTCATTCCTTCATTATATGTTTATGCCGGGATGATGTATCACTAATCTCCCGATGATGTTGATAATGCCGCATCGATGAGAGATAAATAAGAAATCCCTCGATGACTAAGAGAGTACAACACGCCATTGTAACTCTAATAGCGAAGTTTCCAGAATACCCTGGAAAGTTATTATAGCAGAGACACAAGATGTCCTGCATGTTGATCCTCATACTGACTGAGGAAGATGAGGTCATAGGAATTCGGATCTTCTGATGACCTATGTATGGTACCGATTGCGATTTCGTAATGGTCAGTTGGAGTATGAGAGGTGTAACTCATCTCCTCAGGGCATAAATATGTTTGAAAAATGTAATCAGTCGTATAGCATAATTGCTTAGGTTGAACTACGAGAAACAATGATTGATGATACATTGTTTATAGTGTTCTAGTTGAATAACTAGTATACATGTTATTCATATTCTTTATTGTTATATGGTTAGTCAATCAATTAAGTTATAATTGAAATGATTGCTTAAAAGAATGTTGCTTAACTTAGCTTATATAATGTTTTACCTACTGTTGAATAACTATAGTTCTACTACTCAAGATTATTCCATTATCACAATAACAAAGCTTCTGGGTGAGAGTTATAACTCTCGCTGGGACAATGATTCAATTGTCTCACCCCTGTGGGATTCGAATTTTTAGGTAGACGCCGAGGATGAAGGAACTCATCAGTGGGTGAGCAACAACATCAGCAGTAGCAGCAACCTCAGGGACAACAATGATTCTCAGGTGGAGACATTGTCTGTCAAAGTCTTGTAGATAGTATGTCCTATGTGTCGTCTCTATACTCTCAGGTCCTAGGAGTCAGTAGATGTTTTATACAGATATGAGATTTTGGCGTAATGCCTCGAGATTTTGTATCTTGCCTTAAACAGTTAATAGGGCAGTTGATAGTTGTAGTACTCGAGATGTAATGTTGGAACAGGTTGTACACAACTTATTATGTTTCTTTATGAAAGAGTTTTATCGTTCGAAGATCTCTTTATGAAAAGTTTTAATTTTTAGTGATTTTCTATAAATCTGTGGCTAGTTAATCGCTTCCTATTAGTTCATCTCGTGTTTTATAAGTTGGATCCCACAATATGAATCCCACATTTAATAAGAGAGATGTATGTTAGGCATTTAGGTCACAAGGTATCATAAAGTTACTAGTGTTAAAGATTCAAGAGGGTCAGCTGCATCAATAAGGTCCAAGACATCATTTCATTAAGGTATAAATATGCATCATCATAAAGGGGTAATATTCATATATTTTATGTCATTAAGATCAAGAAAGAGCATAGGAGATCAAGGGGTGAGACTTGTTCTATGTGGGGGGGAATCTATTGATTCTAATATTTAAGGTGAGATTTGATTTCATTTTTAGTCAAGATTAGAGAAGGTATTAGAGTTCATCATTTAGGTCTACATAATAGTCACACATGAATTTTGGGCATCCGATGCACATGTATAGTGATTAGGTTCTTAATAATGCTCAAAGTTCGTACAAGTTACTATTTCGAGGATTACAGGGTAAAACATCTTTCAAGTTCCAATATTTATTGTAATCATATATTAACATCATTGAATATGATCAAAGTTAACAATTGTACAACAAAAATATTAGTACAACAAAAAATATGATCAAACTTACAGAATTTACAAAAATTGGGAATAAAAAAGTAAACTAGAGTATAAAACCTAGTCCACTATGTAGATATTTTTATTAATCAATTTCATATATTGCATTATCACATTTGGATAAGGGTGCTAAGAGTTGTCATTTTTTAATAATTTGACCAAAGACTTTGGAAAAACAAAATATTGTTACTATTATGTGAGAGAGGAGCCACACCCTAGATTTGTGGTTGTGCGGAGTGATCACTAGGACCTTCTCCCTTCACAGCACTAGTGCGGTAGCTAGGTAGGTCAATGGTATCCTTCATCGAGATGGACCTAAGACTGGTTTTCTACCCACAAGTGGTGGGTTGAGGCAAGATCTGCTCTGTTGATGTGGTGCGTCCTTGATTTTGCAGATGAGGATTCATCCTTATAGCCTGACTCACTCACACGCACAAGGTTAGCACCTCCCACTAGCATCTCACTGAGGATTGGGGAAGGATGTGGTACAAATCATTACAACCCACTTTAATAGGTATCTGAAGCTTGTTGAGGTCGTGTGACGTCCGAGGATAGGTACTTTATAGGGAGCAATAATATGTTGGTCACGACATAGCCACCAGGCTAGTCGGAAAGAGAAACAAAGACAAATAAGGTGTCAATTGGGGAAAAGGAATTAAGGAAGGTGATGGTTAGGTGGTGTCAAGGAGCTTGTATCTGTGCCAGCAATAGTGTGCGGTCATGGGTGGAAGAAAATAAACAAATCGTTGGATCAATGCTCTATTAGTGACCAGGAAATCCAAGGGCCAGAATTGGTTGAGCCACAATAAATTAGATTGCAAGATGAAATAGTACGCCAAGGACTTGGGCCCAATAAGTCCATAGGTCGGCCCAAACATAGGATAAAACAGGATAAAAGAGTAAAATTAGAGGTGTAATGAGGTTAATCTTTAGAAAGTCCTATCTTGGACTCTATAGCTCCAGTTAAGGTGATTTTTGTGTCATTGCATTTATAATTTAATCCTCTACGACATGGCATACGTCATAGTGCAAGAATAGCTCATTGATGAGGTTCAAACGTACTAGCTAGAGGGTGATTCATTAAGCATTGACTCTAGCTCAAAATTAGGTTTTATATATCACATCTTAGAACATAAAAGTAATGTGATAAAAATTAAGCATTAAACCAGTGGAACCATGAATCTGAAATTAAAGTGAATGATATGGATCAAATAGATAGAGAAGGTGTACATAAGAGGAAAGAGAGTCAAGTTACCACAGAACCACACCTAAATAATGAAAGAATTCAGAGCTATGAGAAATGTCCCCTCCATACACATGTAAGCTTCACTGATGATCTGATCCTATTTGGTGAAGCTACTACAAGAAAATCAAGAGTCATGTTTTGTATCTTAGAAAGATTTAAGAGGGAATCAGGTCAAATGTGAGCCAAGAATAAATCAAATATCTTCTTCTCAGAGAACATGACAAGAAGCACCAAGAGAAGTATATATCTAAGTACATGAATCCAAGAAACATATGGCTTAGGGAAATTTTTGGAGTACCTGTCTTACATGATCGGTCAAGGAAGGAATGATATCTATTCTTTGTCATAGAGATTGAATTAGACGTGTCATCTTGAGAAAATAAATCACTGTCATTGGCAGGAAGAGTTACACTAGTTCGATAATAAAAATTAACAACAATATACACTATGCAAAAGACACTAATACAAGTGATAATATTCAAGAGCAATGGTAAAATCATCAGAAACTTCATGTGAAGAAGTTATGATGTTAGACATAATTTATGATTTGGCATCTTAGAAGAATATAATTGTGGGAAAATAAGATGAAGGCCTAAATATAAAGAAAGCTTGAGCATAGAATGAATATACACTAATGAAGTCATGTTAGGATTTCATTATAAGAAAATCAAAATTGTAGAGTGACACAATGAGGGATAAATAGTGTCACTGTGTTGATAACAAAGTTACCAATGTTTCCCTACTATGGAAGTTTATTGTAGGTTACCATGCACTACTACTAGACGAATTTGGGACAACTATTCTCTCAGGTGAGGATTCCAGTGTCTAGATATACAACTAGGTGCAATAATCCTATCATCCACAATTGAAACAAGGAAGGATGATTCCTAATGACATCATCATTCTGGATGGATATTGGGGCATGAGTTTCTTGAACAATTGGTTCATTTTGAACATAGTAGAAGACATCACTGCCATGTTGAACCCATGTCTAGATGGTGGATCAAATGAAACTACCTTTAAAAATTGATTCCCTAAGGTTCTTATATTCAAACATAATTTGCAATCTTCCTATAAAACAAGAGTCACTCAAGTCACCCAGAAGATGGATAAGATTGTGGAAGCTACAAGTGCCCCAAAGGATGAAACTACCTTATGGATGATCATGCACAATAGTTTGATGACTGATGCTAATAGAAAGAAAAGGGGATTCACCAATAACCTTGATTTTCCCTTATGCAAAGAGAGTAGGATTCAATGTTACATTCACTACTACACTACTTGAAATTCAAGGAGATCTAGAATCTAATACAACCTAAATCTAAGACAAATATGATCCTCTAGCAATCACCTATCACATGGGTTTCTATCAATGTAATGACATTGACATAAGGAAACGATAGGAAACATTGGTTATCCATTACTTTATGGAATATTTGGATCAACAAATATCTATTAGAGTCTAGTCACCTTCATTCATACTTAAGTGATGAATTGTATTATAGATTTCAACAAACAACATAACACATCTCATGGGAAGCAAATTAATGTACACATGTATCTTCTTTAGCGAGACTAGATGATGCTAGATGTTGATGCATATGTGCTTAAGATATCAAAAAAGACATCTATCAGCTTGGTGCTAAGAGAGGTTAAAGTGGTGGGAACCACAAGAGGATTCAAACACATCAAGGAATATTTTATCTATATAAATTCATGACATTGTGTTGAAATTTCAGTAAAGGGGAAAACAACAAAAACCAATCAAAATTTCTACATATAACCTATAGGAATACAAAATGTTGGCGGGTAAGATTCTGAAACCTGATAAATACAAAGTGGTTTCCAAGATTGTCAAAAAGGTGATGATTAGATGTAATACCAACAAAATTTACTTTCATATAACGAAATGTAATAGGGTAGCTAATGTCACTGCCAAATGGGCAATTAGACAAGCCATACATCTGGCCAAATGGAATCTAGAGCCTGAAATTTTCTCCAACTAAGTTAGGGAGGACTAATGGTGGATCCTGAGTAATGTATCTCGTTTGGTACTAGATAGTCTAGAAATTTAGTATGAATAAAGTTAATTCCTATTTGACTAAAAAATAGAGAAGGAAAATATGCATGCATACTATTTGCACACAATGACTATCATCATATCAATAATATACAATGCATCATCAGTCTCACATTCTCAATTCACCACACAACTTTCGGATGAGAATCAAGGAAGTGAAAATTAGTGTACATTGTAAGTTGACTTGATCTATCTTTCTTGGTCATTGTATGAAATGAAGACAAGTCATTTTGCTTCATTATTTTGCAAAGGAAATATATTAGGATAACAAAAGATGCATCTTACCTTCCTCAACCCACATGTCCCTAATGTTGGTGTCTTATATTGGGACGTGGAGGTTGAATATGAAGCTTTGGGTGCTTTAGCATTGAGAATAGATCTTTTCAAGGTTCATAGGTTATAACCCATATAAATGGCATCTAAGTGGTCATGCGTATATTAGATCATGTGTATATTTATAATTATCCAAAAACAGACATTATATGAACCTTACGAGTGTCCCATATTTTAAGACTTATGAGGTGGCCACATAGATGGCCTCATATAGGTGGAACATGGAATGGGGATAAGTGGAGTCAACAGATATTAGGAACCCCTCATTCTTAGTCCAGGAATATTTTGAAAGAGAAATCCATTGACCAATTCATGGTGGGTTCTGACCCTCCACATTGGGGAACCCAATTATAGGTACCCCACTTGACCTTATAATATGCAAAATCTCTTTAACGTTGAGGTGGAAAATGAGTACGAATGTGATTTGTGTGCTAAATGGGTTGCATGACTAGGATTCACTTTGAGGGTTCTGAGTGTTGATCATGTGAGTTGGGTTGCTTGTTTAGGTGGCTTGGGATTGGGTTATCAAAGTGGGATGTGTTACTTAGTTTGGGTTGTTGGTGAAAACTTTTAAGAAAAGTAGTATGTAATAGAATATCATTTGATTAATTTTATATTCCTACTAGTAGCCTTACCATTGTGGGAGTTTGTTATCTGAATTGTCCAATTATGACCTCTAATCATGAGAAGTTAGGTTCATTTTTATCAAATCATTCGTGATTATCAACCTTAGTGATTTTCAAATCATATCCCAATAACCAATCACATATCAAATCATACTTCTCATAGTCTATTGGATTTGTTGAGCATTGCATTGAATCATGTCTAAGTGTCATGTCATACTTCAGGATATTAATTACGAACTTGATCTATCCATACCACTTTCTCTCACTAAAATGCAACCTCTAATGATAGATAGATTGACATATCATTGTATCTACACTTAAACCCATAATTCATTATTGTTCCAATTCCAATTTTTAATTTTTTTTAGATATCTTGATTCGGTTCATATATCACCTAATTGACATTCATCACAAGTTTTGCATAAGCAAACGAATTCATGTGAACCAAAATAGAGTGTCAACAATTAATTATATCTAGATGATAATACGCAAAAATGTTACACCATCAGTATCCTATCCATCACGTCTTCCAAAATTCAATCCCCTATCTCTTCATTTTGTATAGTTTCTTGCATGGCTCGATTTAAAATTAGCCTCGTAGTTTACATGATTGATTTTAGATCACGACTTTCATAGAAAGTGACTATTACTATTGTAGATGAATCTTGTTCATGGCCCACCTCTAGTACCCTATCTTCAATGAGGTCTTATTCTGCATGCATCCTAACATGATAGTATTCAACCCTGTTCCCCAGATACCGATAAAAAAGGTAAGAAGATTATAACAACAATGTTATTTCATATTGGATTTGGTAGAGATTTCTATTCTGGACAAATAAATATATTTATATTTTATGGAATAGAGTGACCTACATGCATTCAATTGGGGTCAATTACTTGGACGATTTCTTGGTGTGACCTTCTTGAGATTTTCTAGTTGGACATGTATAGAGGTCATTATAGAAGCAACTAGTTGTTGGATTATAACTATTGGTGTAAGTGATGTGGTGGTTGTTTAGATCATTGGTGGGAATAATTAACATTATTGATATCCTTTGTATATCTAATAAGTTGGATGGGGACAGTAACCATAAAGTGGATGAGGTGTCTAATCTAGTACTAGATGTTGGACCACAAGTGATAGTGTAGGTGTGATCATGTTAATCAGACAGTCTATGTCTTCATTGTTTTTGTTGATGCCCTACTAAAGAAGATAGAGCTATTGTCTATAATGTTGAATCCGGATCCAACTTGTGGCTTTGGTGTTGTATGAAGTTGATGTTGATGTTCTTGAAAACTACTTTGTTGACCGCATACTTTTTGTTGGATTTCTTCAATATAAGATTAGCCAAGGACTTTTAATACTGGAATGTCAAGATAGTTGAGAATGCAAGTGACATTTCTCTATCATTATATAGGTGTCTTTCTTATCAAATAGTTTCCTTTCAAAGTGGATGGATATTTTATTGACCCTTTGTGTGAGTGTTTCACTCACTTTCAAAGTAAGGGGGTCATGATCATCCCTGTTTGGGGGATTATCGATGGTAATAACAACTAGTTGATGAATAAGTTGGTAGGCTAAAAAAGGACTATAGAATCTAAAGATCCAATTGACTATACTATCCTAGTGTCGGTACTTCAAATGACTACTAGAATAACAAAATAAGGATATTTTCTTTGTCTTCAACTTTGATTATGCTCACAATATGCTTGAATGGGTAGATTCCGGTTTCCATTTCTTAGAACTGATAAAATGTCATATCAGAGATCTTATTTAGTAGGTAATGAAGGGAAATAAAATAAATACATGAACTATTTGATATTTAAAGTAGGGGCTTGAATCTCCCTGATAATTCTTTTCCAAAGATTCAAGTGTTAACCTAGATGGGTCCTAGGGCATCTCATTAATGATGTTAGAATATGTCAGATGTGGCTTTGGTGGATTGACACAACCCCATGTTGTTGATATAATGCATAGTAGAGTAAATACAACATGTATGATGATGTCATTACAACCCACAGTGTAGGGTACCACCCCAAATAATCAATAAAATCATGATTATTAAGGATGGTCCCAAAGTTTTGTCAAACATCAACCCCAAAACCAAAAATCACAAATTAAACCCAAGCAAAGTGGAATACTTATCGAATAAAATCAATTAAATTTAAAATTATCATCAATTCAAATTACCATTGGAAAGACATATATTCACATTTCATGATCCATTCATCCTCATGGATGTCAAATATAATATCCCCATAACAAATACTTGAAACTTTCAACATTTGTGTACAAGAAAACATCATAATACATGTTCATGCTATAAATAAAAGCACATCATGGACATAAGGCATACCCAAGGTACCCAAATACAAGAAGTCTAAACTTAATAGGCATCAAGAAATATTTTTCCTACCATTGAATTCACTTTGTTTGGTATTCAAGATGGGCTAAGGAATCAACTTCATAGCCTAAAAAGTTATTTATTGTTTGATTAGGTAATGGCTAAGTGAGGAGATAGGTATATAAATAAGAAATATAGTTTCATCCTCTTTATTTTCATTACCAAGATATTGATTCAGTGAAACTTAGCCATGGAAAATGTATGATACGAAGCACAAACTTGATACGAGAGTCTTACACCAAGTATGCAAAAATAAACTTAATTGTAGTAAAAATTACAATCTGATTTCCTCTTTTATTAATGTTATATGAATCTACGTGACTTGTACCTTTCCATGTAGAACTCATTGCAATATGCCTACGTGCACACTCACCATGCATGCCATATTGTTTTGTTGATCACCCCTAAGAAAATGTACATAAGCTTCGATCTGTCACAAGACTAGACAAGATCATATAGTGTCTCTACCCATTGTTTCCATGCCTTACTACAAGGTAAGAGAGGACCAAATCATATACCACACAAGCATCATATGTAGTCTAGTGATCAAATCCCAAATTGGCTTGATTAACCCATAAGGTAGAGGCTATGAGGGAGTAAATATAACACAATGCTAAATTAAACATGGCTTGATCAAAGCTTGATATACTATACAATAAAAAAACCAAGGAAGCAAAAAAAAAGTCTAAAACTTCATGAGTGTTAAAAAAAACATGTTTCATCACCATCTAAATAAACTTGATCTAAACACACAAACTTTTCTTAATGCAAGTATTTTCTCATACATAACATGGTACCATATTAACATGTTCTCGTATACAGCAATATCTCTCATATAATATTCTACTATTATAACTTTGTTTTAAGGCATAATAGATAATAGGAGTACGATTACCATCATGCAAAAAATAAGGAATATTGTGCATTCCAAACATCAGCTAAGTGTACAAAGATCTATCTATATAGAACTTCCTCACCACAACTTATGTTAAGTCACCACAAACAACCATGCATCCTTTTTTAAGGTTCAACCACTCTAAGATGTTTCCCTCTCAATGAGTGAGTACTTCTCACATAAGATAAACAAACTCATGATATATGGTTATTAACTATAATGGATTAATGAGAAATAGTTACATGTGAACATAGTAAGAAATCATAAATAAGATATTTAATAAACATCCAAAAAAATTAGACCTAAAACATATTATGCATCTCCCTTATCATCACTACATCTCTTAGATATCTTTCTGATATGCATTTAGATCAGATTATCATAAAACCATGGCTACTTATAACGTCATACTGATACATCCACGACCTCCATTATATAGTATAGAAAAAGTGTGTTTATGTATATTAACAGGATGCAATCTGACTTTGAACTTGGCCTAGATTCATAGATTTCAAACCATATTCACACCCACCATTCAAAGGAAGACAAATTCCTTACAATATATCTTAGTGAAGCTAAAAATGTACTCAAATTCAAGGGAGCTAAAACCAAACTAACTAGGCACAATCACACATCATCTCTCCTAAACATGGGCACCAATATGGGTATGCTCATCTAACTCTACCCAAATTCACTTGGACAACTCATGTTCCACACTACTCATACTCATTCTCATCATTGTCATCAATTTTGACAAACCCGTCATAACTCATACAAAATCCTATTTTAGCATGAGGACCTCCTTGGTAAAATCATGCTTGACCTCCTCAAATCTTCTCTCTCTCACACCTAATACCAACTTGAGTTGCATCATCTAAAATAATTCAAAATGATCCCAGTTCATCCTAATATCCCATTCAAGTTGATCCTGAGTTATCACCTCAAGTCTATCTTTTTCATATTATCTAAATCTTCACCAACTTGGCCTAATTCTTATAATTCATCTCCAATTCACATTATCACTAGTTCAAAATGCACTACATAAAACACCTATACACTTATCTTAATGTAGACTCAAGCCAACCCTAAATCCAACAACTTGGTATGAGCTCATCTGTATTGGTCGTGAGTTGAACAACTACCAAAGCAACATCTGTCAAATATCCATCAAAACAAACTTTTATTACCAACTCATCCCAATCAAGTTAAATGGTAATGGAAATTACCACTACCATCTATCAGACCTTAACTCTATGCAACATACTCAAATCTTAATACTTATCTTATTTTCCTCTTTTTTATGCCACTATTTGTAAAAATATTTTGAAACTTTTTTTCCATAATTAACAAAAATATTAAGAATAGTTTAACTCGAATAATACCACAAACCATAAATAACATATATATATGAAACTATAAGATATAATAATCATAATAAAACTAGTTATAGGGTTTGAAGTAACCATAGACCAATTAGTAAGTTCGACCCTCAATTCACACTCTATAGTGGTCCTAAAACTAAGGGATGGGAGAGATTGAAAGTATAAAAAAATTATACCATAGATGACCAATTAAGTGGAACAAATATCCTAAATGATCACTTAAGACACAAGAGATTAATAATGATACAATACCACTTTGAAATCTAAAAATAATGCTAACATAAATTTCCTTATAGTTAAATTAGGATACATAGAATCTTTAGTCAATCAAATGTTGTGTACACTCTTGATTTGATTTGAGAGAAATATATATTAGTAAGGCTAAGTTAATAGTCAATTATCTCAATTTGTGAGTTTATTTTCCCTCGATTCATTTTCATTTCCATGTCAGAAAACATGGGTTGTATTTTCATGTGAATCCACAAAATCAAATGACCATTGGTCCACATCTATCAGATCCTACAGATGACGTGTCATCTTCAACCTCCACTCTCCCCAAGTGTTTTTGGGCTCCTAACTTCACTTGATTTGTTTCATGTTTTTACCTCACCAATCTATGGTTTTACCTACCACTCGATGAAGTTCCCTTTTCATGTTGTTTGATCTTCAATACGATGTCTTTTCTCCCCTATTCATAAATTCCTAAAACCCCCCTAGCCTCGTCTGAATCCATTACTCACAGAGATGCATTTCCCTCAACCCTATATCCATGTAACTTGAACCACCCAGAGTGATTTGCAAAAACCTACATTGACACCATAAGCCCTTGTAACGACCCACACTTTTGAGTGTCCAAAAGACCTTGAAATCATGAATCATTACTCCTAAATTCCAAGATTAGATTCAAGAAATAAGACAAAATAGTTAACAATTTCAATTAATGAACAAATAGTTACATATTTGCATAGAAAAGCTAATCTAAGGAATTACATAAATTTTAAACAGGATTAACTTATACATTTGTGAAGATATACCATTATGACTAAACCTTCATGAATAACTTTAGTGTCTTAAACATCTTTATCATGTAAACCCATGTCCATGAACCAAGTATACCCAATACCTAAAATACTGACAAACAAATACACAGTCAGTACATTTCTATACTGGTACATGGGTTCAACCAATAAACACAAGTAACAGTATAACTAATGTCTATTATTTGCACATAATAACATAAACTTGTTTTCATATTCTAACCCACATCTGGTCTACTACCTTAGGTGTAATCACTATCCCTCTGGGGCTTGTGTGCATTACCCTTAAGATTAGTCTAACCTAGGGTTTAGAATATTGTTATTTACTTTACATGATACTCATAGGAACTTTATTATTTGCAAGAAGTAAATAAACAAGAAAGCAATTTATTATTCGTCTGATCTCATCGAGAAACATCGACAAACTCAGAATTTGAGACATCTATTCATAAGCATAACCACGTACCTTCTGCCATTGCTGAAACTATGCAAAAATCTCATATACTTTAAGAGTGCATCCAAACATCCAAGAAACAAAGTATTCAATCTGAAATATACATACTACATATGTGTCACCATGTATCTGCATTACATTAATCAGATCTAGATCCAATCCTAAAGTAGGGTTTAGGGTTATCTCATGTTTACAGTAGTGATTAGGATTACAAACCCTAATTCCATCATATCATGGTTGCTAAGATTAGCAACCCAGTTATGTATATTAGGTGAAACCCTAATCATCATCTTAAGCATATTAGACTATTCATGATACCTAGATCAGATTGTCAGCATTAAAACATAGCAAGATGTCGACATTGGTTTTTAAACCCTAAATCAGCATGAATAAGATTATCAATTTAGAATCATCAATCATGCATCATTATCAAGGATTTCTTCATTATACATTACAAGATCGGGTATTAGCTCAACATAAACTAAACTACTCAATTAAGAATCATACTAACCAAAATTTGGGTTTCCCTTTATACTAAACATATCAACATATGAATTGCATATACTATTGGATCAACAAGCTTAATTATGCTCTGATTATATTTCTTTTGGATTCCTCTCATTTTTATGAGCAATTTGAAATATAATTTCGTTTTATTTGGACACTCCTGCAATTTTTTATGAATTAAACAAAATATGAACTTGTACCTTAATTACTGGACACGTGGCACTTTCCCATTGGTCAGCGCTAGTGCCACCTACTTAAGTAATGTTTGTGGTTCTGTGGGTGGTTCTCCTTTGGACCAACCCTTTTTAAGTGATTTCATTATTGAATCAATGGCCATCTCTGAACTGGCCTCCCCTTCCCACCTTCCACGTCCATGGGACACATTCTCGATCTCTGCCCTTGCGTGCGGCATGGAAGACAAAGCAACACCACCTAACACATGATGCCTGAAACCGCAATGCCTCTGCTCCATACTACCATAGCCTTAGGCACATCACTCATCCCTTGCTCTCTTCCTCTATGCTTGTGCATGCCAGGCCCGACGCCATGCTTGGACCTGCATCGATTCCTGACTCTCCATTGGTCTCCTCCTCTACACCAACCTGATCTTAGCCTACATGATCTTCGACATTGCTGCTTCTCAGCAGCCAGGGTGCCAACCTCAAGGGTTCCTCCTGGAAGCCATGCTACTAGAACTATGGTCATATTTGATCCCACAGGCCTTCCACCGTCACCTCGCCTTCTTCCAACTCTTGGCACCTAGGACTTTGGGTGTTCTGTGTGTTGATGGTTTCAGACCAGCATGGTTGTCATCGTTCTCCTACCGATAGGGGACCATCGTCATTCTCAAACACCAACCTGGCACCATCTATGGGGTACTCCTAGCAACGGTGCATCCTCACTTCAAGAACAGGAGACAAAGGAAGGAGCAAGGTGTGTCCTCCTAGCAACCTAGATCAACAGTGAAGCATTAAGTATCTAATAGAGAGGGACTTTCACTTCTAAGATGGAAGGAAAGCCTGCTGGTGATCCCCTACGTGGGTTTTGGGATGAAACCCTAGAATTGAGAGGAGATGGATGTCAAAGGAGAGAGTCTACCTCGATATATATAAGGTGTGTGGTTTGATGTTTTGATGTCCTAGTTGTAAAAGGGAAGGTATATCATAGTGCATTATAATATCCCTTGACATACAAAAGAAACTTCCACTTTCCTTTTATCCCAATCTCGTCTTTTGCGGATAAGCAATATGTGAATAAGGCAAGTGATGTAGCCCTATTTTGGAACTCCATCTTGTGCCATTTTGTACTTTAATCGCATCTAAACAAGTTAGATTGCAAGTTAATTCCCCCAAAATGTGTTTTACTATCCAATGCACTTATGGACGTTCTTTGCACTATTTTTAGGTACTTGGACCATGCTTTGGATGAATGATAGAGAAGGAAGGAGTTATAGGGTTCTTCACTCATGGAGGGGTCCAAAGAAGGCCCCATAGCTCGTCAACCTACCCCCAATAGCCAAGAATCATCATCAAGCAAAGAAATCCATGGATGATGAAAGATGAAGTTTAATTTCATGTTGCCGACCTCAAAATGACGGTGGTCATACCCCCACAGTCGTGCCTTTTATGGTGAAGAATCAACAAAATCAACAGGGACCTGCACCAAACTCACCATGACCGTGGCCATCAGCACGGTCGTGGCCCATTGACGATACCACGACCATGGCCATCAACACGGTTGTGGCCAACAGAGGAGAAGACGGGTGTGGCCCCCCACAATGACTATGGGAATTTCACGCAAGGACCCCTATAATCAATAGGGAGGTGACCAATTTTTCACTTGAACACCCACGATCATGGACATCCACCACGACTGTGGCCTTTGAAGATCGACTCGCCTATGCTTCTGTCCCACGATCAAGGTCTCCTCCTCCAAAACGGCCATGTTACTCACCACGGTTGTAGTTCTACTCACCCAACACGACCGTGGCACTCTGCCATGGACATGGCCACCTCCTATACTTATAATTTTCACCACCCTTTCCACCACATTCTCGTGTCCACTCCCCAAGACCGTCCCATACCACCCCCACCACGGTCGTGGCCCATAAACACGGTCGTGGTGACCAACCGACCCTACCTATTTTTGACACTATTTTTCCTATTCTACCCCCACTTACCCTAGTGCTTCCCCACCACCTATATATACATAGGTTGCGGTTGGGGCATGAGGGTTATACCCACTAACTGTTTCTACTCCACCCTACTCACCCCTTGAGCATTCATTGCACTCCACCATGCATTTATGCTCTCCATCCACCATTTCCACCTCATTTCCACCTTAAAAACGTAGTTTTCTAGGTTTTCTTCCATAATCCCCCATACTCTCATGCCCATCTGCACCATTGGAGGAGGAAGGACGTCCCCAAGCTACTAGGAGGTGAAGAAGGAGGCTTCAACTTCAAGCTTCATGGAGCTCTATCCCCTTCTTTCCCTTTCTTTTGCTATTTTCTTGATCGTGTATAGCTAATCCCCTAGTGGTGGACTATTTGGGGTCAAAATATGACTTTGATACCAAGTTGGGGGAAATAGATTTTACTAAATATAATTTCTATCTATGATGATTGCTTCTTGCTTCTATCTCATTTTCTATTTTATTGCATGTGGTTTGTGCTTATAACATGGATTGCTTGCTTTAAGATGTTTGATGACACTTATCTTCTAGGAGGAATTGGAGTGTATGTGCAATCTTATGAATGGCTCCTAGGTCCAATTAGTGGATCCCTAAGCTTTCCCCCTTTGTTTCTATGTACACATCCCTCCTACAAGTGAGTGTGAGATCTAAGTGGCTAGTATAAGTGTTATTAGTGCAATTGGCTAGGGCTTTCTAAAGGCTTGATGGCTAGTGGCATGAGGTGAAAACCCTCATCTCTACTCCCATTTATACCCTTGGCTCTCAATTTACTAATACCACTTACTCTAGAGACCTAGACTTGACAAGTCCTATAAGAATTGTGCCTAACCCTAGTTCCCCAACTAGTAGTACAGGGTACACTCTACTAGAACTTGCCTTGTTGTTTGGTTTGGTAATCTTGATAGAATTTTGATAATTGCTTTCTATATTGAGATCCCCCAAGTAATATCAAATCACATCCCCAAACGGCCCACCTTCCTAATCTCATTTCTTAAAACCCATTTTGCTGACTTAGCTTGTTTATGCTAATCTAGTTTAACTACTCGTGCTCAATCTAGTTAATGCTCGGTCTTATCCTTTATTGTTAACTTAGGTATTTTCTCTCTCTCTTGTTGTTAATCTAGTTCTTAGTGTTAATTGCTCAGGTAGTGTAGTGTAGTTCACCTTTGCTCTTGTTCTATTAATTGCTTAATCTAGTTCATTGGACTTGCCTACTTACGATAACTTAGGGTTGTGACAATCTAGATTTCTTGATTTCCTTTACTTTCCTGTTCACCAAGTTTGGCAAACAAACAATCCCTTTTAAACCCTTCAACCCTAACCTCCACCATAGGAACGTAGTCAATGCTAGCCTAGCTCTAGTGCCCCCTCTGCCCTGAGGATCAACTCCTACTCTTGCCCTTCACCGATGTTATAATAGTACCTTCTGCGCTTGTGGGTGACCTATTTGGTACTATGATCGACTTGGTTAGGGTTAATATAAATTCTGAAAGATCCACACATGTTTCCTCCATTAGGGTTACATCTAGCCACCTCTAGTTGGCTAGTGTGTAGCCTAGGTGGGAAGCTCGTCAAGCTTTCTGGCGTCGTTTTCGGGGATAGAGGTGCTTGGCCTAGCTAGTTAGTGTAGCTTAGCCTTTCCTTTTGCCCTCATCATTGTTATTCTTTATTCTTTGTTCACTTTTGAATATTGCCATTGTAACTTGGTTTCTTGTTGCTTGTTTGTGTATTGTGAAGGTGACAGTTGTGCATGCACCACACGCATTCCACTTGTACCGACTTGGTGTTATACGACCCTACGATAGGTAGAAGGAGAAGCCAAAGTCACCGCAACCAACATCGAGAAGCTGATATGGCAGACAACAACCCTCATGTGAATGCTCAACCACCTCCAACATAGCCCAACTACCCACTCCATGAGTATTTCACCCTAGGGAACTACATTTCCCCCATTGCCACCCTAATTGATCAAATGTCAGGACAACAGTTCTCCATTCCACCCGCATTCCTTGGACACCTCCCCACTTACTATGGGATGGATAATGAGAATCCCTACCATCACATCGATGCATTCCTTGAGACATGCTTTACTTTCCATACACCTTCCCCTACTGATGACTCCATTATGAGAACACTCTTTCTGTTCTCCCTAAAAGAAAAAGCTAAAGAGTGGTATGTTTTGAAGCCAGAGTTGGTAACCTGGATTGAAGTCAAGAATGAATTCCTCTAAAATTTCTTTCAGATTGCTAAGCTAACCTATATGAGAAGATGCATCACCTCCTTTTCCTAGAAAGAGAATGAACCCTTCCACGAAGCATGTGATAGGTTCCAAAAACTTCTCCACAACTTTTGTGACGTCCCCAGATTTTCTAAAACTTAATATGATGTGTGACGTCCAAATTGAAACCCTCACCTCAGTTAGAATCCCAATTTAAACATCCCACACTAGGCTAAGAAGAAGAAAATCAGAGGATGTCAGACGGAAACAACAGTAGCACATGCACATGCATAATAAGACAACCATACAACATGTGTTCACCATTCAACATATAATTACAACATCAATTGTTACAACATTTGATATTACATATTGAACAACAAACTCCTACATGTACATGTACTACCACTAAACTACAAGATCTTAAGACAACAGGTCCACTTGTACATCAGCTCGCCACACAACTCTCACTATCCTGGATTTTCAAGAGCATAACCACAACCTAAACAAAAGATTACATGTGGTACACGTCAACACAATATTCAAGAATATTGTACTGAGTATGCCTATGTGTCTTTTATATACCTCTCATCATATCTTGGCAATAAGATAAAACTAATACTTGGCAGTTATAAAGAAATATAAGAAAAGCATATACTTGCACAAAGATGTTCATTAACAAAAGAGAACACATATTTTAGCATGACTTTTCATTATATGTAAAGGCCTTTATGATCACTACCAAAGAGTTAGATCATCTGTACAAGGTGACCACTACCAAAGAGTTGGGTCCAAGCACACTGCCAAAGAGTTGGTGCTTCAATATGTACAATGTGACCACTACCAAAGAGTTAGGTCACTTCCAAGCACACTACCAAAGAGTTGGTGCTTTCATATTCTGGAATACAATAAATTATGTTTGATGTGTTCATAGCAATAAGTACAAAAAATCAGGCAACATATCATACAAGAATAATCATTTCATCCAATACCATATGCCAAGTATTTTACTACTCATATAACACAAGCATATTGTATGATAAGCCAAGTAAGAGGTAATGGCGTACCTTCCAAAGAGATATCACAATCTATGCCACATATTCCTGATGTCAACTCTAATCTTGGTCAAACCCTGGTTAAGATAAGATCACGTACTATCATCAGGTTCTCATCATCTTACATCTCATCTTAACCCTAATTGTGTTCATTAGGGTTTAACTTAGTTCATTAGGGTGTGTGTATCATTACTTGTATTCTTGACTTAGAATTATCTTACTGATGTCATTTTGTAGATTATGGTCCATTATCTGAACATTATCTTCCATAGCATTTTTGTGCACATTAATTAACCCTAGACTACATCATTAACTTAAATTAGGGTTTCATGACATGTATCAAGGTTCCTCTTCATATAACACGGATTTTATGCATATAACTGATCTCAGATTTATATATTATCTTCCAGTTACAGATATGAGGGTTTTCTATAAATCTCATCACTTATTGAGCATGTATGCATTTATTGCATTTTATTTAGGGTTTAAACCCTAATTAGCCATAAGAAGCAAATTACATGATTTCGTACATCAACATGACCATAACTGACATCATGCATTCTATACATAATTATGGACTTAACTATTATTTTTTCCATGGTTTTATGTCATCATTTGTTATTTATTACACATGATATGAGCATTATACAACTTACACAATATTACCAATACTAAAGCATCACAAGCCTGATATTATAGTTCCATATTGTTCTACTCATTTTTTTGAACATTTTGATATATTATTTGTATTTTTCCGATGCTCGAGTGAATTTCTATGATTTATTGAAAAACTGAGCATTTTACCTTTTTGGGTGAATAGGAGCTCGCCACGTGTCCACTGGGCTGGGCGCATCCTTCTCCTGGTCTAGCCAAGCCGGATCCCGCCTACGATCTGTGGATCCCTGGGTCCGTTTACCTGGTCTGCGCCTTCTTTCTCACATCCCCGATCGCGATCCAGTTTGCTGCCCCTGTTTCCTCTGTGGAACAGGGCGCCGTCGCTAGGCAGCTCCTCTGGCGAGCAACCAACAAATCTGGAGTTGTCCTCATCGACTCCACGTGCCACCCTCACCTTCGGCATAGGCCTATGCATCTCCACAGCCATTCTCCTCCTTGTCTGTGGTCGTGGGTTCCGTCCTCCGTAAGGGCGTCGCCGCCCAACTACTAGCACGGCGGGGCAAAGGGGGTTCTTGCCTCGAGTCATCCTCGCACCAAGATGAAGCTTCCAAAAGCTCCGCACCACCTCCATGGGTTCTTCCATATCCATCATTTTCAGTGAGAGGCACCACGCACAGGTCTCCGAGCTTCATCTTCAAGCTCCAGACAACCCAAGCCGGTCAACCATGGAGATGACCATCGCAGGGCACGCAAATGCCTGCATTCATCACCTTAGGCCTCGATCTTCCTTTCCCTTCTCTCCTCTTCCTCCGATCTACCCTCTGCCTCTGTATCCTCATCCCAGCCACCACCTGCTCTGTGTGGTGGAAAGGGCAGTGAATGGGAGAGCTCGTTCTCCCTGCTCTCTTTGTCAAACGAGCCACTCAGGGTGTCATACGGTTCGTAAAGGGGAGGAAAATCCCACTCCTCGGCTACTTGTCCCCATCGTCCCACGACCTGGTTGATCGTGGCGTCGTGGCTGGACACACCAAGCTGGAAATCTAATTGAAAGGTTGAAGATGATATATGTGTCGTTGATTCCTCATATGCGGCTGAGATAGATCCTACCCAAAGCCAGATCTGTGGCTTCTCCCTTGCAAGGACCACAGTTGTCTGATTAGATATCCAAGGCCAGAGAAGGGCCACACATCCGGCTCCAAACAAAAGGGGTGTGACACTCTCATTAAATTAACAACTTAGGTCAAGAATCACCACTAAATCAATTATTCCACCAATTTCAAACCTAAATATCCATCTTTAGGAATATCCAATCGTCCTCAAATTTTAACCATAGCTTTTCTACCCCTCAAGGTACATTCAATTAAATTTTGGTGCCAAAATAACATTGCTTGACCCATCAAGTAAATACCTCAAAAAGACATAAAGTTAAGGATCTTAATCATAATATCAACACCAAACAACACACCTACTTTGTCAAAAGCCTGGAACCCTCAATATAATTCAACCATATGATTTCACTTTCGTCATTTGACATTTAGGATTCCAAAAGTCCACTCCATCACATCCTACACACCTTAAAAGAAATTTCATCCTCAGAATTAAGCCATAAATCCAGTCTTTCACATCATATACATCTTAAAAGAACTTTCATCCTCGAAAGTAAACCATACTCATACTTCCAGGGAAAACCTTATCTTGCTCTCATCCACACGTAGGCACCATTCTATGTGCAACATAATCAAAAGCTCCAAAACTATATATAAGCTACTAGGATGTTTTTCAAACATCTCAGGTGATACCCGGGTGGACCACTCATCATATAACATAGTTTAGGAGCTTAGGTTACATCATGACGTATCTCATATGTTATGATTGCATTTTTTTTAAATTAGGGTTCCCACATCATATTACCATGTTCTAAAGGAGTTAACTAATATTTACTCATACACCAAGGTGTCATAATAATTATTGTAATGTTGTGCTAACTGTCAAACTATATTTTTTTCTTTATTAAGCACTAAGATTAATTCCTCATATAACATGTTTCATTAATCTGATCTTCTTTCATTGCTCATAATAAACTGCAACAGTTACTAGTGATTTCATCACAAGATTAACCATTAGTATCACATTAGCATCATTATTCATGCATATGTTTAACCATTTATACTTTGATACCTACTAAACTATCTCTAGGTTTCCATCATGTCATATCTAAATATCACCTCTCGAATTAGATCATACTCTCACACATATTGTATCACGGTTGTGCTAACAAACTTATACAAGTGGCTTGTTAAACATATATCCAAACTTCATCTACTGCAAATGAGGCTCTCTTGACCCGTATCATGAGGGTAGTTTCATGCTCAGCCTCTCTGAGCTCATTCAAATCTATGAGTATCTCATATGCATAAACTATATCTTCCCTCTCGGTCTAGGGTTCTCAGATTACCTCATTGGCACTAGTGATTACTGTACAAGCTCTAGCCACATTAGCAGAAACCAAAACATGCTACAACATCTTCTTCATAGGTCTCCACCCATGAGACATCTTACCCAAAGCTCTCTCTCTCTTATATACACCACTAGATTCCTATATGAGAAACCACCAACCCCAGCACGAGGCTTCACAAAAACCAACATAGCTACCTCCTCCAGGGTCTTGGGCTCTCTCCCTCACCTAGATGGTAGGTACTCATATTCATGTTCATATGCACATATAATGAGCCTCTCTCTATCTCTAGGGTTTGTTCCTCCCAAGGACATCTAGAGTTCAAGAAAACTATAGGAATCATACATAAAGCAACTCATATCAATCACTCAGAAGTATTCTAGTTTAGGACATATCATATCAAATATCTCATAATTCTCATATCTTGGAGTTTAGGTTCTATAACCTTCTCCCTGTGGGTCTCACTCTCTCCGGAGTTAACCCTGAAACTGGTCCTAACACTAGAGGTCCACCTTTGTAAAAGAGATTGAGGCCCATGCTGACTCACAACCTTGTCTTAACTTAAGACATCTTATCTCATAAAAGCCTAGTTACTTGCATCATCAAAACTTATCTCAAATCCTCAAAACTAAACTTACGTCCTCAAAGACAACATAGATCATCATAAACCATCTTATATCATCTATATAAGACATACATCATAGCTTATTTCATTTATTCCATCTATCACTTATTCCAAACAAGGCTCTAGACATCTAATCTAGAACTACTCTCTCTTCTAGACTAAAGTCATTCACTTTCACTTAGGTTGCATGACCACCTCCTACTCGTACATGTGTGGGGACGCATTTTTGTAATACATATACATAATAAAATATTATATAGTTTTTCTCCGATAAACAAGCATCAAAGAATACTATCGAGGTTCGATCCGTTTGGAATCAAAAACCAAATCCTGAAAACGAGTGTCCCACACATAGTAGAGAGTATAGTGTCATGAAAACTAGTGAAAAGGGTGAGAACAAGGGGTAGACTAGTGTAGCTACTCTAGAAAACATGCACAATATGTCTAGGGTTTCTCTTCCTTTGATGCACGTCATTTCCAAATAGTGCAACGTTCCATACCACTGCACTACAAGGAAAGAACGACATCTAAGGACTTCTTACTCAACAAGCACCAGTCTAGACCTAGTTCTCAGACATCTAGGTGCTAACCTAGAGGCTAGGTCAGATCTAGTCTCTAAAGGATGACTAATCTAACCCTAAAAGATTATTAAGTGCAAGGTTCTTTAGTTTTGAGTTGCATAATGAGCAAATGTCAGGCTTTGCCATTGTTCATGCTCTGATACCACCCGTGACATCCCCAGATTTTCTAAAACTTAATTTGATGTGGGACTTCCAAATTGAAACCCTCACCTCAGTGAGAATCCCAATTTAAACATCCCACGCTAGGCTAAGAAGAAGAAAATCAGAGGATGTCAGAAGGAAGCAATAGTAGCACATGCACATGAACAATAAGAAAACCATACAACATATGTTCACCATTCAACATATAATTACAACATAAATTGTTACAACATTTGATATTACATATTGAACAGAAAACTCCTACATGTACATGTACTACCACTAAACTACAGGATCTTAAGACAACAAGTCCACATGTACATCAGCTCGCCACACAACTCTCACTATCTTGGATTTTCAAGAGCATAACCACAACCTAAACAAAATATTACATGTGGTACACGTCAGCACAATATTCAAGAATATTGTACTGAGTACGCCTATCTGTCTTTTATATACCTCTCATCATATCTTGTCAATAAGATAAAACTAATACTTGGCAGTTATAAAGAAATATAAGAAAAGCATATACTTGCACAAATATGTTCATTAACAAAAGAGAACACATATTTTAGCATGACTTTCCATTATATGTAAAGGCCTTTATGATCACTACCAAAGAGTTGATCATCTGTACAAGGTGACCACTACCAAAGAGTTGGGTCCAAGCACACTGCCAAAGAGTTGGTGATTCCATATGAACAATGTGACCACTACCAAAGAGTTCGGTCAAAGAGTTGCTGCTTTCATATAATAGAATAGAATAAATTATGTTTGATGTGTTCATAGCAATAAGTATAGAAAATCAGGCAACATATCATACAAGAACAATCATTTCATCCAATACCATATGCCAAGTATTTTACTACTCATATAACACAAGCATATTTTATGATAAGCTAAGTAAGAGGTAATGGCGTACCTTCCAAAGAGATATCACAATCTATGCCACATATTCCTGATGTCAACTCTAATCTTGGTCAAACCCTGGTTAAGATAAGATCATGTACTGTCATCATGTTCTCATCATCTTACATCTCATCTTAACCCTAATCGTGTTCATTAGGGTTTAACTTAGTTCATTAGGGTGTGTGTATCATTACTTGTATTCTTGACTTAGAATTATCTTACTGATGTCATTTTCCAGATTATGGTCCATTATCTGAACATTATCTTCCATGGCATTTTTGTGCATATTAATTAACCCTAGACTACATTATTAACTTAAATTAGGGTTTCATGACATGTATCAAGGTTCCTCTTCATATAACATGGATTTTATGCATATAACTGATCTCAGATTTATATATTATCTTTCAGTTACAGATATGAGGGTTTTTTGTAAATCTCATCATTTATTGAGCATGTATGCATTTATTGCATTTTATGTAGGGTTTAAAGCCCTAATTAGCCATAAGAAGAAATTTACATGATTTTTTACATCAACTTGACCATATCTGACATCATATGCATTCTATACATAATTATGGACTTACTGATATTTTTCCATGATTTTATGTCATCATTTGCTATTTATTACACATGATATGAGCATTATACAACTTACACAATATTACCAATATTAAAGCATCACAAGCCTGATATTATAGTTCCATATTGTTCTACACATCTTTTTAAACATTTTGATATATTATTTGTATTTTTCCGATGCTCGAGAGAATTTCTATGATTTATTGAAAAACTGAGCATTTTACCTTTTTGGGAGAATAGGAGCTCGCCACGTGTCCATTGGGCTGGGCGCATCCTTCTCCTGGTCCATCCGAGATGGATCCCGCCTGCGATCCATGGATCCCTACGTCTGTTTATTTGGTCCGCGCCTTCTTTCTCACTTCCCCGATCGCAATCCAGACCGCTGCCCTTGTTTCCTCTGTGGAATAGGGCACCGCCGCTTGGCAGCTCCTCTGGCGAGCAAGCAACAGATCTGGAGCTATCCTCATCGACTCCAGGTGCCACTCTCACCTTCGGCATAGGCCTCTGCATCTCCACAACCGTTCTCCTCCTCATCTATGGTCGTGGGTGTCGTCCTTCGTAAGGGCGCCGCCGCCCAACTGGTGGCACAGCAGGGCAAAGGGGGTTCTTGCCTCTGGTCATCCTCGTTCCAAGATGAAGCTTCTAAAAGCTTCGCACCACCTCCATGGGTTCTTCCATATCCATCATTTTCAGTGAGAGGCACCACACATAGGTCTCCAAGCTTCATCTTCAAGCTTAGGACAACCCAAGTCGGTCAACCATGGAGACGACCATCGCAGGGCACGCAAATGCCTGCATTCATCACCTTAGGCCTCGATCTTCCTTTCCCTTCTCTCCTCTTCCTCCAATCTACCCTCTACCTCTGTATCCTCATCCCAGCCACCACCTGCTCCGTGCGGTGGAGAGGGCAGTGAATGGGAGAGCTCGTTCTCCCTGCTCTCTTCGTCAAATGAGCCACTCACGGTGTCATATGGTTCTTAAAGGGGAGGCAAATCCCACTCCTCAACTACTTGTCCCCATCGTCCCATGACCTGGTTGATCGTGGCATCGTGGTTGGACATGCCAAGATGGCAATCTAACTGAAAGGTTGAAGATGATATATGTGTCGTTGGTTCCTCATATGCGGCTGAGATAGATCCTACCCAAAGCCAGATCCGTGGCTTCTCCCTTGCAAGGACCACAGCTGTCTGATTAGATATACAAGGCCAGAGAAGGGCCACACATCCGTCTCCAAACAAAAGGGGCACGACACTCTCATTAAATCAACAACTTAGGTAAAAAATCACCACTAAATCAATTATTCCACCAATTTCAAACCTAAATATCTATCTCTAAGAATATCCAATCGTCCTCAAGGTACATTCTATTAAATTTTGGTGCCAAAATAACATTGCTTGACCCATCAAGTAAATACCTCAAAAAGACATAAATTTAAGCATCTAAATCAAAATATCAACACCACACAACACACCTACTTTGTCAAAAGCTTGGAACCCTCATTATACCTCAACCATATGACGTCCCCGGATTTTCTAAAACTTAATCTGATGTGTGATGTCCAAATTGAAACCCTCACTTCAGTGAGAATCCCAATTTAAACATCCCACACTAGGCTAAGAAGAAGAAAATTAGAGGATGTTAGAAGGAAACAACAGTAGCACATGCACATGAACAATAAGAAAACCATACAACATATGTTCACCATTCAACATATAATTACAACATAAATTGTTACAACATTGCTTATTACATATTGAACAACAAACTCCTACATGTACATGTACTATCACTAAACTACAGGATCTTAAGACAACATGTCCACCTGTACATCAGCTCGCCACACCACTCTCACTATCCTAGATTTTCAAGAGCATAAGCACAACCTAAATAAAAGATTACATGTGGTACACGTCAGCACAATATTCAAGAATATTGTACTGAGTACGCCTACGTGTCTTTTATATACCTCTCATCATATCTTGGCAATAAGATAAAACTAATGCTTGGCAGTTATAAAGAAATATAAGAAAAGCATATACTTGCACAAAGATGTTCATTACCAAAAGAGAACACATATTTTAGCATGACTTTCCATTATATGTAAAGGCCTTTATGATCACTACCAAAGAGTTAGATCATCTGTATAAGGTGACCACTACCAAAGAGTTGGGTCCAAGCACACTGCCAAAGAGTTGGTGCTTCCATATGTACAATGTGACCACTACCAAAGAGTTAGGTCACTTCCAAGCACACTCTACCAAAGAGTTGGTGCTTTCATATAATGGAATAGAATAAATTATGTTTGATGTGTTCATAGCAATAAGTACAAAAAATCAGGCAACATATCATTCAAGAACAATCATTTCATCCAATACCATATGCTAAGTATTTTACTACTCATATAACACAAGCATATTGTATGATAAGCCAAGTAAGAGGTAATGTCGTACCTTCCAAAGAGATATCACAATCTATGCCACATATTCCTGATGTCAACTCTAATCTTGGTCAAACCCTGGTTAAGATAAGATCACGCACTATCATCAGGTTCTCATCATCTTACATCTCATCTTAACCCTAATCGTGTTCATTAGGGTTTAACTTAGTTCATTAGGGTGTGTGTATCATTACTTGTATTCTTGACTTAGAATTATCTTACTGATGTCATTTTCCAGATTATGGTCCATTATCTGAACATTATCTTCCATAGCATTTTTGTGAACATTAATTAACCCTAGACTATATCATTAACTTAAATTAGGGTTTCATGACATGTATCAAGGTTCCTCTTCATATAACATGTATTTTATGCATATAACTAATCTCAGGTTTATATATTATCTTCCAGTTACATATATGAGGGTTTTCTGTAAATCTCATCATTTATTGAGCATGTATGCATTTATTGCATTTTATTTAGGGTTTAAAGCCTTAATTAGCCATAGGAAGCAAATTACATGATTTCATACATCAACATGACCATATATGACATCATATGGATTCTATACATAATTATGGACTTACTGATATTTTTCCATGATTTTATGTCATCATTTGCTATTTATTACACATGATATGAGCATTATACAACTTACACAATATTACCAATATTAAAGCATTGCAAGCCTGATATTATAGTTCCATATTGTTCTACTCATTTTTTTGAACATTTTGATATATTATTTGTATTTTTCCTATGCTCGAGCGAATTTCTATGATTTATTGAAAAATCGAGCATTTTACCTGTTTGGGCGAATAGGAGCTTGCCACATGTCCATTGGGCTGGGCGCATCCTTCTCCTGGACCAGCCAAGTCGGATCCCGCTTGCGATATGTGGATCCCTGGGTCCATTTACCTGGTCCGCGCGCCGATCGCGATCCAGTCCGTTGCCCCTGTTTCCTCTGTGGAACAGGGCGCCACCGATAGGCAGCTTCTCTGGCGAGCAAGCAATGGATATGGAGTTGTCCTCATCGGCTCCACGTTCCCCCCTCACCTTCGGCGCAGGCCTCCGCATCTCCACGGTCATTCTCCTCCTCGTCTGTGGTCGTGGGTGCCATCCTCCGTAAGGGCGCCGCCGCCAACTGCTGGCACGGCGGGGCAAAGGGGGTTCTTTCCTTTGGTCATCCTCGCGCCAAGATGAAGCTTCCAAAAGCTTCACACCGCCTCCATGGGTTCTTCCATATCCATCATTTTTAGTGAGAGGCACCACACATAGGTCTCTAAGATTCATCTTCAAGCTCCGGACAACCCAAGCCGGTCAACCATGGAGACGACCATCGCAAGGCACGCAAATGTCTGCATTCATCACCTTAGGCCTCGATCTTCCTTTCCCTTCTCTCCTCTTCCTCCGATCTACCCTCTGCCTCCGTATCCTCATCCCTGCCACCACCTGCTCCATGCGGTGGAGAGGGCAGTGAATGGGAGAGCTCGTTCTCCCTGCTCTCTTTGTCAAACGAGCCACTCAGGGTGTCATATGGTTCGTAATGGGGAGGCAAATCCCTCTCCTCAGCTACTTGTCCCCATTGTCCCACGACCTAGTTGATCATGGAGTCGTGGTTGGACACGCCAAGCTGGCAATCTAATTGAAAGGTTGAAGATGATATATGTGTCGTTGGTTCCTCATATGCGGTTGAGATAGATCCTACCCAAAGCCAGATCAGTGGCTTCTCCCTTGCAAGGACCACAGCTGTCCGATTAGATATCCAAGGCCAGAGAAGGGCCACACATCCGGCTCAAAACTAAAGGGGTGTGACACTCTCATTAAATCAACAACTTAGGTTGAAAATCACCACTAAATCAATTATTCCACCAATTTCAAACCTAAATATCTATCTCTAGGAATATCCAATCGTCCTCAAATTTTAACCATAGCTTTTCTACCCCTCAAGGTACATTCTTTTAAAATTTGGTGCCAAAATAACATTGCTTGCCCCATCAAGTAAATACCTCAAAAAGACATAAAGTTAAGGATCTTAATCATAATATCAACACCAAACAACACACCTACTTTGTCAAAATCTTGGAACCCTCAATATAGTTCAACCATATGATTTCACTTCTGTCATTTCACATTTAGGATTCCAAAATTACACTCCATCACATCCTACACACCTTAAAAGAAATTCCGTCCTCAGAATTAAGCTAGAAATCCAGTCTTTCACAACTTCCCCGGCCATAAAGTGCCATTGTGGCAACTACTTCAAGCCTTCTACACCGGGCTTGAAGAACAGAGCCAAAACAACTTTGATTCATCATGTGGAGGCACTTTCATGGAAAAGCCACCCGAGGAGTCATGGACTTTGTTCGAGAGTCTTGCTGAAAAATCCCTCCATCGAGTTTCTAAAAAGGGGAGCATTGCGGCCGAAACTACATCCCTCCACCTTCTTCAGTAGCCCTAGCCCGCAACATTGTCGACCCTGACATGATGAGGATGATGGCGGACATGATGAAGATGATGAAGAACCAAGCTGGTGGTTCTTCTGGCCAATCCACCATGGTGGCAGATTCTATTTATGAAGAAGTGCATGTGTTGCACTCTTTTGGCGGTCAAAACAATCAAGGTCCCATGTCCAACACTTATACTCCTGAGTGGAGGAACCATCCAAATTTCTCAAGGAATAAACAAAAATGAAGATGGAAAAGGACAAGGGCAGCCTAGTCTATCCTATAGTTCAAAGTTTAAAGAGGAGGTGCTTGGAAGATTAGGAGGTTTGGATGAGGTTAAAAAGGATGTGTCCTCACATGGGAAGTCCATCAACCTCCTTGTGCAAAGATTGGATCAGATCTCTCTCTTTCTAGGAGGGAAGAAGGAAGACTCCCATCTCAACCATTTGCCAACCCAAACAATGACGGTACTTTTCTAGGAAACACTCAAAGTTAATATGCTCCACTATCATACCAAGCGTCGCTGAATCCCTATGCTCCACCACCCCCTCAGACACCTCTTAACTACTAATATGCTCCACCTACACCTCATTCATACCAACAGCCACCTCCACAATACCACCCCCATCCTCAAAAACAACAACCACCACAACAACCACAATGACAACTCATCCTCCAAAACCCAAATTCACCTCACCAAAGGCCACCACCACCTCAATAGCAACAACCACCTCTCCAAGTATCTTCTTCTAATACCCATGAGAATGTGAAGGTGGTGACTATTTTGAGGAGTGTTTGTACTTTAGAGCACCCCCATGATACTGTTGTTGTTGACAGAGATGATACTAAGACTGGACAGGTTGATATTAAGGTACAACTTGAGATATTATGACAAGATCCAGAGTTGATGCTGTGATATTGGGTAGTGACATTGTGATTCTTATGATTCCCATTGATGATAATATTGATCTGAACCATTTGGGATCGCAACTTCCCCTGTTTCCCAAAGCTCTTAAATAGCCTTCTGTTGAGAGGAGAAGAAAGAAGCATACCAAAGACATCCTTGAGACTTTCAAATAGGAAAAAAGCAACATTCCTCTGCTTGATGCAGTCAAGCAAATTCCTTCTTATGCTAAGTTCCTAAAACATTTATGCACCTTCAAAAGAAAGACCATGGGGAGAACACCAAAGAAATTCAAACTCATCGAGCAAGTGAGATCAATTTTGTAGCACACCATGCCAAGGAAGAGAAAACATCATGATGCTCTCATCATTTCATGCTACATTGGGGCACATCGCATAGACCAAGCCCTCCTAGACTTGGGTTCTAGTGTTAACCTAATGTCATATGATGTGTTTGTCGAGCTCCAAATGGGGCAATTGGGTCTGGCTCATTGTACCTTGCAGTTGGTCGACCGATCAGTAAATACGCCTAGAGGGAAAATTGATGATGTGCTTGTGAGGCTTGATGATGAGACCTCTAATTTCTTCCCTACTGACTTCATTGTCTTAGACATGCAAAAAGACACAAGGAGGGTGCCTATCATCTTGGAAAGGCCATTCCTAGCCACAACGAATGCAGTGATTCATGTGAGGACCGGTACCATGTATGTGACATTCATGCACATGAAGATCCGGTTGAACATCTTTAAATATTCAACAACAAATTAGGTAATAGGGGCCACTAAAGAAGATTGCTACCTCACTAAGTGCCTGGATGAAATTGTGGAGTAATGCCTACTTGTGTGGATTCAAACTGCCACTCATTGTAGAGGTCTAATATGTGTCATACAAGGTTGAGTTGATCACCAAGAAGATGAGCTCAAAAGTGTTCTAAAAAAAGATAGACTTAGAGCTGAAATGAGATGATAAAATGGAGTTGTATGTCATCAACATTACTTAATACCTAAGGATGTGAAGTGGTAATGGATGCTCTGGTTGAGATATAGCTACCTAGTTTGTCTAGAAGAGGTTGTTAAGCTAACCCTAAGTTTGGAAAGGAGAGGCGTTTGGCTAACACTCAGTTGTAACGAGATCTGTAGAACAAGTTAATGGTTGTTTGGTTAGCCATTTTAGTCCTTGATATAATGAAAGGATGGTGGTAGAACCTCAGATGCACTTCTTTAGAAAAGAAGGTGATGAAACCCCGACTAGAATGGTTTAGGGTTTTTGAGGTATTGATCTTGAAGAATAATGACATATAAGAGATCATGACTTTAAGATCACCATACACTGTACTACGAAGATAATAAGTGACAATAGTACTTTAGATGCCTAAGATGAGGTTGCATGTGGTGTATGGCCATGCAAGCTGAAGGTGAAGGATGAACATCAGTAACCCAATGCATTGATATGAAGGATAAAGAGTCCCCGAAAGAGAAAGGGAGTTCATCACTATGGATGTTGTAAGTCTCCCCTAGACCAAGGAAGGTCAAGATGCAATATGGGTTATGGTAGATCGCCTTACCTAGATGACATGAGAAAGAAAGAGTTCTATCAAGGGACAGATCTGGTTGAACTACCCATAAGAAGAGATGGTTCAACTACACCATGATGCAAGTTCAAAGGTTCTTGAGTTTGACCTAAAGGTTCCCTTCCAAAAGGGGGTAGTAGGTACATGAAGAACTCAGTGTTAGTACAGTTTATCACCCCTAACTAATGGTTAGTTTAATCCAGACTAAATGGTCTGATGAGAGCATGTGTGCTCATTCAGGGTGATATCTAGAGACAACTCTTATCCTATGAAAGATGTGACAATGACCATCGTATCCTGTATTGTGATTTATAAGAAGCTCTGTAAGGGAGGTTGTGTCAGTCACCACTTCAGTAAGGTGATGTTGGTGAAAGGACCACATGAGATGGTTAGAAAAGGGCCACAGTGCGTGTAGATGAAGTCGCTTTGATCGTGCAATGGCTTAAAGGAGCCTAGAGATGACGAGAGTCGTGAGTAGATGCAAAGTAGACTAACATGCAGTTCACTGTGTGAGAATATGTGACATGAAAATCTGACCCCTCTAAGTTATAGCTAAGAGAGTTGAGTCCCCGATGCATGGGTTCTTTTGACATGGTTTGGCGGAGAAGGTTAAGTTTGACCTTACCCCTCATGATAAAGTAATGTGTGATGAGTTCGATGTGTCCAATTTAGAGCACTATGTGAGGTACCCCGACCATGTGCTGAGCAATGAACCTAGTGAGCCCCAAGGGAGGCTGAAATGGCCTGAGTCACCTGTGCAGTTTATAGACGCCAGGATGAAAGAACTCAGAGAAAAGAATATGTGATGATAAAGGTTCTTTGGAAGCGCCATGGGTAAAGTAAAGCCACATAGGGGCCAATGGTGGACAATGGAATAGTCTTATCCTGAATTGTTTGTTTGCTTGATAAGAATTTTGAGGACAAAATTCCTATAAGAGGGGAATGATGTTACAACCCCAATTTTTGGGTTCAATTGGTGAGAAATGTAATTTCTCATATTAAAGATAATTGAACAAATAATAATATAATTTGTTTTGAAGACATGGATTTCGTTTACAATAGCCTTGATGATTGTTTTGTGGGCTTTATTGGCTATTGGGCCCAAATAATAAGGAAATCCAATTAGTGAATGAATAATTGAATATTTGAGAAACGAAAGATTTGGAAAACTCTATAAGGCAAACCCAAAGAGGGATTTCGTGCCACTTGGGTTCCTTGGGTTCCAAGGAGTCCAAAGTTGTATAAAGAGTGCAATAAGAAAAGAAAAGATCAATTAAGTATTTCTTTATTAAGAAAGAAATTGAAAATAATGGTAAAATGTGGAAAATAAGTGAAAAGAGGTATAATTGAGTTATCCTTGGTAGAAATTCGTATCCCAAGGATTCCTAACATTAAAAGGAATATCAATGAGGAAAATAAAAGATAAATAAAGAGAAACCCTCAGAAAAAGATATTTTAATGAGAAATAAACATAATAATATGAATTAATGCATTTAGATGCATCTAGAAGGATAATAAATATCCTTGGAAAAGAATTTCGAAATAATAGAGTTTCTTGGGGTCCAAGGAGCCCCAATAAAGAGGAAAGAAAGAGAAAATATCAAAATTGCAAAATAAGAGGATAATATGATACATTATTAATGAATTTTGTGAAAAGGAAGTAATTTCTATTAAAAGAGAATAGAAATTCGTGGCCAATGAATAAAAATGGCAAGTACAAAGAAAATGAAAGAGGAATTTCGAATTCCTAATATCCATATAATAGAGAATAACCAAGGATAAGGGAAGAGAGAGAATATTACTTCTCTTAGAAGGAATTGACTTCCTACTTGGAAAGGGACTCTTGGATTCATGAATAGCTGACCTAGGGCTTCTTTACTCACCCCTATATAAAGGGGAGACCCTCTGGTTCGAGTCCAAAAGAATCCCACATTTCCGTTCCTTCTTCTTCTTTCTCTTTTCGTCTTCAAACCCTAACCCTTGTATGTGACTCTATCCTGGAGCAACAAGAGGACGAGAAGGAGGCACAACGGTAGCCCAATACTCCCACGACTACCCTAGACGATTAAGCTATCGTCCCCAGGCACACGATCTCACGTGGTGTCTACAGCAGATCTGCAGCGTGGCTGCGGGTCACAGGCCAGTGCTCCTGCACCCGACCGTCCAGATTGTCAACTGGAGCAGGGTCGGGTGCGGGGAAGGGCACTGGAGGCGAGGGAGGCATCGCCAAAGGCCGGCGATGTGCAAAGAAGGAAGGAGAAGCCGCACACCGCGGCTAGGGAAGCAACAGGATGCCGTCGCGAGGAGAAAGAAGATGGAGTTGCCGTTGGAAAAAAATGCCCTCCTTGGGCTGAAGGTGCACGCAACTTAACCAAGGACATGAACGTCATTTCGTTATGATTTCCAAAACGACGGGCAACGTTGCATGGAGTGCACACGTGGCGCAATCCGATTGGCCAAAGATATTTTTATTTTGCAAAAATCATATCTAATGATAGGTAACTCCGATTAGGACAAGTAATATATAAAAATTGATCCTCAGAATGAGAGGAACACAAAGAAATTATGTTTGAAGCATAATTTTGCATGCTATTCAAAAATTAGTGTAAGTTATCAACTTTAATAAATTAAAGATTAAGAAACTCTACATTGAAATGATTAATGTAATTGGTAGAGTTTAATGGGCGATTAAAGTTGATATTAACCTGTTAATTGTAGAAAGGTACATTAAGATCGAAAAGGATGAACTTTGCATGTAATTAGTTTAATTTAGAGATTATGTGCATAAATATAATTGAAATTTGAAAAGTAAATAAAGTTATCATCTTTAATGATGTAATTAATGAAAAACCCTCAGATTTGATGATAAATGGATTTAATGTTGTTCATTGGATAATTCAAGCCAATATTAAGCTGTTGTTAATAAAAGTGAAAATAGGATCTAAAAAGATGATCTTTTTATATAAGTGGCTTAATTTAGGGTTTCGTGTATGAATATGCATTAATGAGCTTGAAAACCCTAATTTAGATGAATATGTCTTTTAATTGTTTCAATTTTTCAAATCCATGAATAAATAGGGATATGATGATCCTAAGCAAATTTGGGTATAAAAGACTATTAAAATGGATAATTTGAGAAATTTGGGTTTATATGAGTAGAAAAGAGTATTTTAGGGTTTGTTGACCTAAAAGGGATAAAGTTTGAGGAATTGATCTAAGAAACCCTAAAGAAGATTAATGAAACCCTAAAATGGATACAAAAACCCTAGAAAGTGAATCCAAGTCAATAAAGTAGATTCTTGATAAAGTGTGTAATAAATAGAGTACATATTCTTTTCAGGAATTATGTGATGATTGAATTGCTTGCTTGGATTGCATTCTTGGTTGGGTTTGCTTAATGCTTGTGAAATCATCAAATCAAGTATGTGGTTACACTTATGATTATCTCGATTAGTTTTCTGAGTATTTTATCTACGTTTCCCTCATGGCTTGAAATAACTGTTGGATGCTTTTATTTCATGCAACTATAGAGTGACTATGACTATCACTATGAATATACATGTATAACTGGATAGATCTAGGTCCACCCCTGTGGCTATGCAAGGGCTAAAAGGATAACCTAGAGCAAGGTATAGGCTATCATGAGATAGAAACTGGGCTACACATGTGTAGTTCCATGAGACTCTTAGCTTGCCATGAGTTAAGGAGTGGGCCACCTTCGGGTGGTGCCATGTGACTCATCCCTAGAAACTGATTCACCTGTTAGGTGAAATCATGAGGGGTATAATGGGGATCTACCATAAGGAAGGTAGTATCCAGGTCCACTGCAGGGACAACACAGGGGAGGGTACACATGGATCGCGTAGTTATATTTAAAACGTAAACGTGTTTGTTAAATGTTAATTGACTGCAATACATTATTATGAATAATTGCATGATTATTGTTTCCCCCACATACCAGCTTTGGCTGAACGACATTTTGTTTGTCAGTGTTTTAGGTACAAGCCAAATGGACAAACAGTAAATCGCCATATTGTGAAATGCATGAAGTAAAATGCAAGGAGGATTAGTTAGAGTAGAATACATACATGGATAGAAGTTTAGAAATCCAAAAATTTTAAAAGGTATGCAAAATTGTATTACAACTATTCAGTATAGATTGTTGAAATTTAATAATTTTTCTTGGTTAAGTGCCGAACCTTTGATCCGAAAGTTATGGGTGTGGCTTTGACCTCTCGGTCTCCCTTAATTGGGGGTTATCGGGAGGTGGGGTCGTAACAATTCCTTTTATCATTACATTTCTAAAAAATATTTTTGCAAAATTTTCTGATAAATAATGAATTTTTTATACAATTTTGAAGTCTGGACCAATCAGAAAATCTCTAAGTGATTTATAAAATCCTTGCAGAAATGCTGCCAGTACAAGCCAACTAGATAATGACCAGGCCCAAAGGCTGGTCGCCACATGGATAGTAGGGACCTACATCTACAATTCATCCAAACAAATGTAAGGACAAAGATACCCATAACAAAGCGTGACACATTGAAATTAAATTATGAGCAAAATGGTAAGATGCCTCCTGTCATCTTCTTCCTCAATCGAGAGCATAGAATAGATAAACGATGCTTGAAGTAGCTACTACAGAAAGTCCTCGTACTGTTCCAATCTCAAAGAGTCGTACTTTGGGTCCATCGGTAACCCAAAGTAAAAAAATTGACCTCTGCCATGACTGACTGGAGGTGGTTCTAAGGATGAATAGGTACACTCAAGACTATCAAATTGAACAATAGGGATGCATAGAGGATGAAGAAATCCCAACAAATTGAGTACATGCGTTATCAAGCACTTGGAGTAAAAGTTGAAGCTTTTTGAAGCAAAACACAAAGAATTTTAGTGGAGAATGACTAAAATCTTGCCAATTAGTAAAGCGGACAAGATTACATATTAAAAGATGATATTTTAGATATAACTTGGTGTAGGGTCAAATCACTGAGACCTAGAGAAGAGGGAAGGAGGGTTTGGACGGGGAAGCTAAATATTTTAGGAATGGTAATGTCCCATTCTCAAGAGGGGACAGGTGAAAGAGGAGACCCCCTGGTACCAGACGATGGCTCTGAGTCCTCAAATCTAGCCCAGAGTGGGAAAAAAAATAGAAGGGTCCCCATGGCTAACCAAAAATAAAATATCATGATTAAAACCTAGGTTCCATGTAAATAGTATTTAAATAAATTCTTTTATCTTGCATTGATAATTTAGGATACTTTTGGTAGAGATGAAACTTTGCATGTAGATCATGATTTTTGACTTAGATTTAACTTTTGGGAAAATCCAGATCATGGCTACCGATGCAAGGGTAGATCCATCACCACAGATAGCGATTTCCATCATGCCTCACATGGCTCAAGGACTGGAATACCACTGGCCCATGTGAGCCCCACCTACTAGAGGGGAAGTGACTCTATTACCATTTATAAAGTTCAAGACAACTACCCAAGGCTCTATTAGGGTTTTAGTAATGATTAATTTCCCCATACACCATCACTAGACTTAATTGTGTGTTTTTTCCTCACTCACATGCAAGCTAGGATAAACTTCCCGATTGGTTACCTCTTGTAGCACTACTATGGAATGAGCACGCTTAACCACAAAGTTCACTAGAGATGGGTTGAAAAGGAGGTGTACCTTGGTGAGATGGGTAGTCGAATCATTCCTTTTAAGATCATTTAATCCAAACCCTCAAATCTTGGGATGTTACATCAGGTTAATTAACGAAGATTAATTCTTCAAAAAAACATTGTGTTAATTGTAATTTACTTAATTCTCTAAACCCTAGAAAATACTTTTAGGAGAACTCAAAATGAGACTCTAAAAATCACACCAAAAGATTAGGCTAATTTTGCTAATTTTATAATTGTATGCTTTACTAACACTTAAATAATTAATCACAATTTATAAAAGTTCAAAAAATAATTCTTTAATTAAAAATGATTAAATTCCTATGATGCCCCTGCACCTTAATATTAGATAATTAGGCATGATAGGGCATTAATTTATTTAATTTATGCAATCAACTCACTTCACATGTTGGATCCAAAGACTGAAATGGAACATTTTCCCTTATCCCGAAAACTAAGGCTTAAATCCATGTGAGGGTAATATAGAGAAATTGTGTTACTCCTCTGCGTACTGTGGTTGAAGCTCTAGGAGCTCGACAACGGGGCTAGTAACATCTCAAGTTATCCTCACACCTAGATACTAATCCTAGTGTGTTCCCAAGGCAACATCAAATTTTCCATTCAATGACTCAAGGTCTGAAGCCTCATAGGAAAGAAATTTGATCATCTTTAGTGACCGGTAGGGAAATTAGCACCATCAAAATCTGAGTCGTTGGAAAAACCAAACACCCATGTAGAAGCTTTGAAGTCTGGAGAAGCTTTAAGGGTTACGATTCAAAGGAAAACAATCAAGGTTGGCTATGTTGAATAGAAACACCAGACACAACATGTCATAGAAGTGCTTGAAAGTGGGAGTCTAACCATTGATGTTGTCCAATGAAACCACTAGGTGGGGAATAGTTCCTGAGGTATAGAGTAACTTTGAATCTTGTTTATGTGACATGATGGTCTTTGGATCTGCATAAGACTGTATGGCCAACCATTTAGGGGTGATGATGTTAGGTAAAGCAAACTAGAAAAAATTGCATGTGTCCAAGGTTCTTATTGTGATGGTAATTGAGTGGTGGTGGCATGATTAGGTACAAATGGTTTCCATTGATTGAACATTAAGGTAGGACTTGTAGTTGATGCAGGGGGTCTCAGAAGAAATTGAGGGCTGTTACATCCTTATAATTTGCAGATTTCAAGCCTAAATGAAATTATGGTACATATAACAATGAAGTGTTTTGAGGGATCCTGGTTGATGATTCCAAACCCTAGATTCATAATGAATATTCAATTTTAGGAAATATGTACTTTGAGAATATGTGTTCATATGAGACTAATATAAGATGCTATGATTATCAAAGCCTTAATTTAGTAACTGGGAGTGTGTTAAAGCTCATGGAATCTTTGGAAGACCAAAGATAGGATTCATGGGCCTTAGGGACACTTTTCAGCCCAATTGGTTAATCAGAGTTTGCATATGATTCCCTAAGATATAACATTGGAAGATGGGTATTTTGAGCAGCACTTGGAAAATGATCATGATAATTTAATATGATGGATACTCCATATATAGGATTATGTACAAAAATCCAAGATAGACTAAGCCTTATAATGATCTAAGTAATTAATTAAAGGCATTATCCACTTTTTTCTTGGAGGTCAAATAATGGGACAATATGTAAGTTTCCTAAAGGAAATATGAAACATGGGTTAGAGGAAAGGAGGAGTTTGGTATATAAAAGGTAGCCCAATGAACCCCAATTGTGAAGCATGACTAGAAAAGGACTTAATGAGTTTCCATGTGGGGAGGATAATTGGTGTAAGGGATATACCAAGGAAGGAGAGTCATGGTGTGCCTTACTGATGCACTTCCCACCAAGGCTACACACTAGCCAACTAGAGATGGCTAGATGCAAACCTAAGGGAGAACACACATGTAGATCTTTTAGAATTTATATTAACCCTAACCAAATCACTCACAGTACCAAATAGGTCATCCACAAGTGCACATGTTACTATTGCAGCATAGGTGAAGGTAAAGTGTAGGGGTTGATCCTCAGGGACAGAGGGGGAACTAGATCTAGGCTAGCATTGACTACATTCCTATTGTGAAGATTAGGGTTGAAGGATTTAAAAGGTTTTGTTTGGTTGTCAAACTAGGTGAACATGCAAGTAAAGACAATTAAGAAATATAGATTATCACAATCCTAAGTTATCCTAAGAAGGAAAGTCTAATGAACTAGATTAAGCAACTAACATAACAAGAGCAAAGGTGAACTACACTACACTAGCAGAGCAATTAACACTAAGAACTAGATTAACCAGAAGAGAGAGAGAGAAAATGCCTAAGTTAACACTAAAGGACAAGACTGAGCAATTAACTAGATTGAGCACGAGTAGTTATACTAGATTAGCATAAACAAGCTAAGATAGAAAAATGGGTTTTAAGAAATGATATTAGGTAGGTGGGTCGTTTAGGGATGTGATTTGCTATTAGTTGGGGGATCTCAACATAGCAAGAAATTATCACAATTCTATCTAGATTACCAAACCAAACAATAAGGCAAGTACTAGTAGAATGTACCCTATACTACTAGTTGGGGAACTAGGGTTAGGCGTAATTCTAGTAGGACTTGTCAAGTCTAGGTCTCTAGAGTAAGTGGTATTAGTCAACTGAGAGCCAAGGGTAGAAATGGGAGTAGAGATGAGGGTTTTTCACCTCATGCCACTTGCCATCTAGCCTTCAAAAAGCCCTAGGCAATTGCACTAATCACATTTACACTAGCCACTTAGATCTCACACTCACTTATAGGAGGAGGGATGTGTATGTAGGAACAAAGGGGGCATCAAACATCTTAAAGCAAGCAATCCATGTTATAAGAACAAACCACATGCAATAAAATAGGAAATGAGAGAGAAGCAAGAAGCAATCATCATAGATATAAATTATGTTCATTACAAGCTATTTCCCCCAACATGGTATCAAACTCACATTTTGACCCCAAACAGCCCACCACTAGGGGCTTAGCTAGACATGATCAAGAAAATAACAAAAAAAAGGGAAAGAAGGGGGTAGATCTCCATGAAGATTAAAGTAGAAGCCTACTTCTTCACCTCCTAGAAGCTTGGGGACCTCCTTCATACTCTAATGGTGTAGATGGGCATGAGAATATGGGGGATTATGGAGGAAACCTAGAAAACTAGGTTTCCGAGGTGGAAATGGTGGATGGAGAGCATAAATGCAAGGTGGAGTGCAATGAATGGTCAAGGGGTGAGTAGGGTGGAGTAGCAGTAGCTAGGAGGTCTAACCTTTGTGCCCCAGCCACCACCTATGTATATATAGGTGCTGGGGAAGAACTAGGTTAAGTGGGGGTAGAAGAGGAAAAATAGTGTAAAAATTAGGTATGGTCGATTGGTTACCACGGTCGTGTTGATGGGCCACGGCCGTGGTGGGGGTGGTATGGGATGCTCGTGGGGAGTGGACATGGGCATGGGGTGGAAAGGGTGGTGAAAATGATAAGTATATGAGGTGGCAACGGTGATGGCGGAGTGCCATGGTCGTGTTTGGTGAGTAGCACCACGGTCGTGGTGAGTAACACAGTCATTTTGGAGGAGGAGACCTTGATCTTGGGGGCAACAACAAGGGCGAGTCAATCTTCAAAGGCCACAAACGTGGCAGATGGCCATGATCATGGGTGTTTAAGTGTAAAATTGGTCACCTCCCTATTGATTCTGGGGGTCCTTGTGTTAAATTCCCACTACCGTTGTGGGGGGCCACGACTGTCTTCTCCTCTGATGGCCATGCCTGTGTTGATGGCCACGGTCGTGGTATCTTCAACAGGACACGACCGTGCTGATGGCCACGATTATGGTGAGTTGGATGGAGTCCCTATTTATTATTCACCATAAAAGGCACGAACATGGGGGTATGCTCAAGGCCATTTTGGGGTCTGCAGTAGGCAATTAAACTTCATCTTTCATCATCCATGAATTTCTTTGCTTGATAACAATTCTTGGCCATTGGGGGTAGGTTGAGGGAGCTTTGGGGCCTTCTTTAGACCCTTCATTGAGTGTCATAACCCTAGAACTCCTTCCTTCTATCTCATCCATCCAAAGCATGGTCCAAGTAACTGAAAATAGTGCAAAGAACGTCCATAAGTGCATTTGATTATAAAACACATATTGGGGGAATTAACTTGAAATCTAACTTGTTTAGATGTGATTAAAGTACAAAATGGCACAAGATGGAGCTCTAAAATAGGGCTACATCACCACCTCAAACTTAAAACATACTTGTCCTCAAGTATGCTCCAACTCAATCTCTCTTTTTGATTTTCCTTCAATCAACAAGAATGGCAAATGAATAGCAATAGAAAATTATTGACTACATGGTCTTGGAAGTGACTAAGTGCATGTGTTACACCTCTCTCCTCTCCTCTTTCTCATACCAATCATGAAATGAGCTCTGAACATACAAACTTCAAATATAAAGCATAGAATACACAAGATGTCCATATGTCATTCATATCATTCTGGGTAAACCATTGTTGGTGTTAATCAAAGATGCCTAGGAGTGTTGTTTCACTTTCATGCATTCGATCTTATGCTACAAACCACACTAAATGACGCATGTGGCTGTGAAAAAGGGTAAAGCGAGATAGATTTGATGTTTTCTACCTCAATGTGTCTGGAAGTAGAAGAAAGGGTTGTTGAAAGGTTTTTGGAGTGCGATTACATAGAGCACTCATCTTTTCTTTATTTGAATGCTCTTAAATAGGAGCATCCTTTTATTTTCTTTTTTCTTTCTTTTTATTTAATTTTCTTTTCTTTTCTTCGTCGTGGGTGTAGATAGGGCATATGGTGGATAGAATGAAGCGAGGAAATAAAGATATGGCCATCCCAAATTTTTGGAGGTGACCAAGGCTGATTATGTGCACTAGGGCGTCCTTTCATGAGGCAGAGAGGTATGTAGATGGTGAATGAATAGTCAGATCAAAGAAGGGTCATTAGTGTAATCTTCAACATAAGATTCCCTACATGAAAGCTAATCCAATACTTAATCAAATGATATCACACCACATGATAGAACAACATGACATTCACATTTCAATTAAGTGATTCCATAGGCTTTAAGCGTTTATAGCTTGCTTAATTCACAAAACAATCGAAACTTTCACAATCTTGAGAGAAGTGGTGCACATGTAAGAAGCCAACAAATAGGGCCACATAGAAATAAACTCTAATAAATAACATGCATTTATTAAAGGATTAAAAATTTCATTTCAAACAGTGGAGATTAAGTCAGAACATGCTTTTTGGGCAAGAACATTCATGTTTGGGCAAAATTGGCCAAATGGTGCCAATTTTCCTTCAATCATATCTTAAACCTACATTATTGAACTTAAAGTAGTAAAATAGGAAAATCCTAGCTAAAACATGCAAAAACTACCAAAAATATACCTGAAATGCAATGCATGGAAAAAAGGAGCAATTTTTTTGAAAATTAGGCAAAAAGTGCATGAAATTAACTACATGCTTTTTTTGGGGTAAGTAAGAAGTGGTATTATGTATAAGTGGTAAAGAGAACAGAGTAGGGGGGTGGGGGAGCCTATCTGTACATTTGTTTTAAGCTACCAAAATTGAGCTTAATCATGTACAATGAGGCAGGAAGATTAAGCTTACAGTTCTCAAAGATAATGTTGTTTCTATGTTTCCATAAGTGGATCAGAACAACCAAAATAAAGAGGCGGGCCTTGAGCTCTGTGAATTTACTAAAATCTTCATAGTTCACTAGAATGCGGTTGATGAGGCCTTATTGCTGACCTTTAGACCAGAAGATGAAGGAGATTGGGAATCCAAAGTGGATATGTTCATTTGTTTCAGCATCACTCTTACAGAGGGAGCATCTAGTTGCTAAGGTAATACCCCTTCTTTTGATTTTGTCTATTGTTAGTAGTCTCTTGTTCATGACCTTCCAAGCATGCAACTGTATTCTCCTCAGAGCGGGCTTCCCCCATACCCATCTGTCCATTCATGGACAGGGTATTTGATTCGAACAACATTCCATGCCTATTTTAGAGACTGGATTTCATTGTTCTCTGGCAGGAATGTATCCCTTTATGGAGTAGGTGGGGAAAGGTTTTTGAAGATGATCTCCACTCAGGTAATCCGTGAGTGGGTAGGGACATTCCAAACACCCTCACTTGCTATATCAACAAGCTTTACCATTCTGGGAATATTAGACCGTAGTCAAACAGTAGTTCCAGCCTCCTCTTCAATTGACCTACCCCCTTTCAGAACAAGATTAAGGCAGAGATGAGTACCTTCACCACTATGAATAGAGCATGATACTTTGCATTTAATTTTAGATCTCTATTTAAGAAAGTGTTTCCACAATCACGAGAAGTGGGAATGGATAGGGATGGACCAAACCGATTCATCTTGCAGATATTTGTTGTGTATCCAACGGACCCATAGGGTTTCCTTGCAATGTACTATGTCCCATAACTTTTTGAGCAGTCCAACTTTAGGCCAATCTGATATTTTTCGAATCCCCATCCCTCCCTCCTTCTTTGGTTTGCAGATGGTGTCCCAAGAGATGGTATGGAAGTGCTTTTTGAATTCATTATCGCCCTAGAGGAAGTCATGAAATAGTTTTTCAATCTCTTCTCTGACACCTGTAGGAAGAGGGAACGAGGCAATCTAGAAAAGTTGGTATGTTGAGAGTGTAGAGATGATAAGCTCGACTCTCCCAACCATGGAAAGGAGTCACATCTTCCAAGACTCCAGTTTTGCTTTGATTTTATCAATTAGTGGGACACAATGCTTCCTTGTACTTTCTAGTGAAAAAATTAAGTCCCACGTAAGAGGATGGGAGGGGTTCAATTTGAATGCCCAGTTCGTTGATTACTTCAGGGGAGACACCTTTACTGATGAAGGCGTGGCTCTTAATCAATTTGAGTTGCAGTCCCGAGCAATGTCCAAACTCATGGAGAATGTTCTTAATAGCCTTTACATTATTTTCATTAGCTCTGGTGAATATAAGCAAGTCGTATGTAAAGAGAATATGGGAAATTTTACAGTTTCTAGCAGTAGGAGGTTGAATGATATTATTCTCTTCAGCTTCTAGCATCATAAAAGAGAGGGCTTGCATTCCAATGACAAACAAATATGGGGCTATGGGATCGCCCTGGCGGATGCCATTAGTAGCCTGTATGATTTGTGTGGGTTCTCCATTAAGTAGGATCTGGAATGAAGCTGACTTCATACATTCTTCAGTACATGCCACCCATTTATGAGGGAAATTCATTTGCATCATGCCATTAAGAATATGGACTATGTCAACCATGTCATAGGCTTTCAACAAGTCTGCTTTGATGCATATAGTTGGATTACCATTACTTCTGTTGAAGTCACGAATGATATTGTTTGCTAGTAAAATCGCCTCACCAATCTTTCTACCCTTAATAAAAACAAATTGGTTTGGTGAAATGGTTTCTAGGAGAATAGCGGCAAGCCTTTGCGTCATGAGCTTTGTGATGAATTTCTAACAAATGTTGCACAAGGAGATGGGTCACTAGTAAATAACTTTAGACGGTTCCAAATTCTTTGGGATAAGAGTAATAAGGGTTTTATTTGCCTCCTTAAGGATTCTTCCATTTTTAATAAAATCTAGAATTGCCTCCATGACTTTATTGCCAATAATGTCCCAGCAGGGCTTGTAGAAGGTTGCATTAAACCCATCCGGACCCGGGGCTTTTTGTCCATCAACTACTTTAATGACCACTTCAATGTCCTTTCTGGAGAAGGGCTCATTGAGAATCTTTATGTGGTCATTAGATAGCTTTGTGATATTATGAAACTTCTAGTTAACGATTCTGCTCCTTTTATGATTGAAGAGTTATTGGTAATGATCAACACAGGCCCTTCGAATAGCAACGTTGTCATTGACAATTTCACCTTGATGGTAGATACTTCAAATGGAATTTTGAGCCCTTATGGTCTTGAGGGAGGCATAGAAAAATTCAGAGTTCCTATCTCCTTCTTTGAGCCATAATATTCTAGACTTTTGTTTCAACGGTGATTCTTTAGCATCAACAACCTCTTGAGCTCTCATGATCACATCCCTTGCTAGAGCATAGAGGTTCTCATCGTCAGGGTGAACGTCAGATTGCTCTTGGGCTTTAATAGCTTCAATTTTCCTGTTCCTGGAATTATCTCGGAGGTCACCAAATCTTTCATAGTTCCATCTCTTGAGGTGGGATTTGACGGCCTGGAACTTTTTGCAGAGAATGAACATAGGGGTTCCAGCTACCTCTGTATCCCAAGAAGTTTGAACTATGTCTTTGAATCCATAGACATTTGTCCAATGGTTTATAAATCTGAATGACACTCTTGTTTTAGGAATATCCAGTAGAATAGAGTGATCTATAACTATTGAGGAAACTATTTGGACCCAGAAGTCAAGGAATTCATCATGGAATTCCTGATTGTACAAGGCTCTGTCAATTTTGGATTTAGAGTTGTTATTTCCCTCCTGGTGATTGTCCCATGTGTAATACGGGCCTTTGGTGCTGCTCTCGAATAGGGAAGCATCTGTAACTGCTTGGTTGAACTCTTTCATAGATTTGCTTGTAGGCTTTGATCAACCACACCTTTCAGATTCACAACGAATAGTGTTGAAGTCTCCCAAGAGAGTCCATGGTCCAGCTACGACATGTCTAATACTAATGATAGATTCCCAGAGTTTTCTTCTAGTAGAATCATTGCTGGCTTCATATATAGCAGTTACTTCAAGAATTCTTCTATCTACGGCAACAGAGAAGTGGAGCAGCTGTTCAGTGAATTGGATAGGTGAGACATTGATATGAGGTGCCTCCCATAGGATTAAGATTCTAGAGGGGGTTTGGTTTGAGGTGTTATTACACAATCGGGCATTAGGCCGAACTCTGTTAACAACAGAGGGGATATTTCGGGCTCTAAGATTCGTTTCCACAAGGATTGCAATGTCAGCATTAACTCTTACTATTTCTTGCCTGACATCAGATTGCTTATCTATATTGTTTAGGCCTTTAAAATTCTAGGCCATGATCCTTAACGGATCATTCATTGAGAACTAGAGGTGTTGTTTCCCCCTGAAGCACGGGGGATGCTTGAATTAGTTTGACTAGACAAGGGGGAGAACCGAATGGCTGTTGGAGATGAATTTCTACTCTAGGTTTGTTGCTACTACGACAGTTTCCTCGTTTGACTTCTAGTGAATCTAGGATGAACATCAATGAATCCATCAGTGGTTTCTGGTTGTGGCTGAGTCTCTTTATCGGGATTCATAGTAATAGATAGAGTATTGACCTATCCATCAGTAGATTCTAGTGGTAGCTATTTCTCTTTATCATGATTCATCGTTTCATTCAGATTTGTGTTCTGCCCTTCTGTTGGCTATTTGGAGGAGGTTTCTCCTACTTTGGTATTTTCACAAGCATCTTTAAAGCAACACATAGAAGTTTCATGTCCAAAAGTGCTACAATGCAGACACTTGGATGGCTTCCGTTCATATTCTATCTTGATGGTGTGCTCCTTCCCAGTATTGCTCTTGAATTTAACTTCATCAAGAAACTAAATTTCGTTTCAATGACAACGTTAATTCTGGCATAGTCCATACGTCTCCTCACCTTGGTGACACGATCTATGCTCTGGGTTTTCCTAGGAAGGACCCAATCCTAGAGAAGGTCCTTCCACTCCATAGTTCCAATGGAATCTTGTGAGCCTTGATCCAGATCGGCAGGCTGGTGAGGCACTCCTTCTCCAGTGGCTCGCCCTATTCCCACTTTTTTAGAATGATGGGTTTTCCTTTAACGAACCATGGCCCCGATTCGAGGAGCATTGTGAGGTCCTCTGCATTGGAAAATTGCAATATGAAGCACCCGTACCCTCTTGCCCAGGCATCAATGGTTCCAGTGAGGGTCCAGATCTTTCTGAGATGATCTAGGAGGGTCAGGATGTGAGGGTTGAGTCCGATTACGTAGCTGGCTGTAGTGTTCCACCAGAACGATGAATTTTCATCTCCCTCTTACTGTGGGAAGGAGATGCATCCATCAATGACTTCGATGTCAATCTCCTCCAGTGTGGTATCATATTTGGTTGCTTGATTCCTTATGATGTCAGCCCAGGCTGTTGTGGTCTCTTTGATGTGGAATTTTGGTGGTGGTAGTGGGCGCGGCCTTGGGTGGCGTAGTGGCGGCAGTGGTCGCCTGTCACCCCTTCTCACGTCCATCGATTCATAAATTCAATCACTACTAAGTGATAAGTTAACTACATGCTATGCAAGAATGCAATAAAAAGAGAAAGACTAGGAAAACTAAACTAGATGGAAAAGGTGGAATAAAATCACAAAAAAATGAGATAGGGTGGTTCATACCGCCCTACCCACCCCAAACTTTAGAATCATACTGTCCTTGGCATGAAACTATAGCTTATGTTAGAGAAGGAAAGTGTCATGGCTGCTGTGGCGGTTGGTCAGACAAGTGAGGAGGATCTTGAGGAGTGGCTGAGCTTGCTGGTAGTAATGTCCCCAGTAGTCATCCTAGGGTGGAGGGTATGTCTCAGGATATCCGGCAATGCCACCCCAAAAGTCTGTAGCCCATTCAGGGTTTCTTCCTGCTTGGGCATGGTGGTAGTGGTACACGTGGTTGACCTAATGGTGCATCTATTGTTTCCCTTGCTACATGTACTGTTGGATCAGCTGCATGTCGCTTTGTGTCTTCTAAATGCTCTCAAGTTGCGCTTGGATGGTGGACATGTCGTAGGTGTTTGTTGAGGGCTGCTACAACTGGGATGTTCCTTCATCCCTCCTTCTTGTCTTTTGGGGTTGCCTGTGTCCTTCACTTTCTTGTTCCTGCCCTTGCACATTTGTTTCAACTATCTCTTCTTGTGCGGTAGTGGCTTCCCTAGTGTATGTTTCTCTTGGTTTGTCTTGTTGCCACTTCAAAAATTTGTCCTCCAGTTTATAAAGGATCCCCAACACCAAAAGAAGTGGTACAACGTGGTATGGCAACTCAAGCTCAAAATTGGGCGCACTAGTTGCATAATAAATCATCCTTTTTTCCTTGACTATAATAGTGTGGGAGTGGGTAAGATAGTTTAGGTCAATAAAATGGAGGTCAACCGTGTGCTCCACTCCAGAAAGATCATACCCCAAAGCAAGTGTGATTGAGGTTACAACCCCCCCCCACCCAATAACAAAAGGTGTTTTACTCTTGGAGCGTATGAACCTCATATGATCAATTAACAAGACTCCAAGGTCTATATACCACTTATGGTGCATTGCTATCATGACAAACATGTCTTTCTATATAATCGAGCCTTGATTGTCATATCACCCCACAATGCTATTGGATAAGAGCTTTTACACATAATGGAAAAGGGGGTTGCTTATGGCAGAAGTCTTTTACCTCCCAATGTAGTAGTCCTCGCTTCCTGTCAAGAGCTTCTAGAAATGTACATAATTGAAATCAACGTCCTTTTCAAGTAGGCCATCATCCATCTTTTTGGCCTCTTCCAGATTGGTAGTAAAAACACAATTCAATTCAGTTGATGTGAGAGTGTGCATGTTTCCCATCATGGCAAACTTGATAACTTCATTCCTCTCACCTTTGTCTTCAAAGTGGGGTAAGTTATTTGGGGTGTGAAAAGAATGTTCCACAACCCCATTTGCTTCAAACTTCCTTCCACTGCTACTTTGATTTTGAGATCGTCAATGACCTTCTCACAACCATGACTAGTGGGGACGACTCTCCTCATCATGCATTTTGGGTATGTGAGAGAAATCTTTCTTTACCCATGTCCTCTTCCACAGGACACACCAATAAGAGCCTTGCCCAAGGTCTTCAATCTATCCTCCTCCAATTGGGCCAGAATGTCCTCTCCCTCGGCTGACAGCTACATCTCCTCATCCTCACTGTCTTCCTCCTCCTCATCTAATTTGTATGACTGGGATCCCAAACTTGTATCAAGGTTGTACCACTGTACAAATTGTTCTTCATCCAAACTCATTTGTCGCGTAGATTGTGGCTTCACACTACACTTCACTGTCATGTGAGATGTCAAGTGGCATGCTGGAGTAGGCTTTGGCGGGTGCTTTGATGAGGATAGTGCTGCTTTTGATCTATGGCTTCTTTTGGCAACCATCGACTCGACCTCATCAATTATGTTGTCCATGTTGACCTACTTAGATTCCTCCTCCTCCTATCCCCCGTATGTCTCATCGGTGATATAATGGCTATCTGATGACCGTGTGCGGGATGAATGCATAGACATCGACCAAGGAAACGATTGGGAGATAGAATTTGATGGTGAAGGGGTGTGGGAAGGCATGAAGACTTGGGAGGAGGCTTTCTTGGTGAGAGATTTTCCTCCGATAATCACATCGAGGCTCTTTTACACTCCCTTCTTCATAGACTTAGTGATCCCCTTCATATTGTGGATGTGAAGGTGGTAGTAGGGCTGTGGAAAAAAATGGATTTTTGGGTGAATGAGGTAATGGACATGGATGGAGGGGTGGAATGGAAGGATATGGATGTGTAGATGGTTGATGAATGATGGGATTTTGATTTGGGGGAGAAATGGAGATTTTGGCTGGAGGTTTTAGGTGGGATGGCTGTGGGGCAGAATGGAGGAGAAGCTGGTGGTGGAGTTGGATTAGAAGATGGTTTGCTGTGGAAATGGAAGGGGAAGGGTAGGGGGATGATTTGGGGGTGATTGGTGGTGGTTTTGATGTGATTTGGGGGATTGGAGGTGGAGATTGGAGGAGATGTCATCGTAGGTTGTCCGTCATGATCGTGGCAGGTGCAAGGGAAATGTTAAAATGGGGTGGCTAGGGTTGATGATGGAGTTTTATTATATTTTTTTGTGGGGTCAGGTCGTTCCATGACCATGGCGGGCTAGGGTTTGGTAGCGCGAACATGGTGGGGTGCCACAGTTGTATTGGAAATGAAGATCATTCCCATATGACCTTGCCACGGTCGTGGTCAGGTACCATGGTCATGGTCATTTGTCTTCGACGCGGTTGTGGCGGTTGGCCACGGCCGTGGCCATTTGCCCAAAAACTGTGACATCTTTGCAACTTTGACGAAATAAAACCCACGACCATGGAAGAAGGCCACGGTCATGTTTGGCCACTTATGTCATGGCCGTAACTGAGCTCCACGGCCATGGTGGGGTCATTCCTTCAATTCTCTCAACTCAAAATCAAGAACTTTATTTTTCTTTGGTATTTCACCACTTGCCTTAATGGTCATGACTCAACTTTGATCCCTCTCTCTCTAGTACCTACCACTTTCCATGTCATCAGAACTCAAAGAAAACTATTAAACACATGTGTGTGCTTATTTCTGTGGGAAAGAAAACAAAAGTATAAAAAAGAGAAGTTTGGGTGAAAAAGCTCCCAAACCGAGGTGGGTGGCCTCCCACTAGTGCTAAATTTTACACCTTCAACTGGGCTTATTGATTATTAACTTCGATCATTTATGCAGGATTATCGAAGCACCTTTAAAGTATATGTCTCTCTCATGTGCATTCAAGCACATCTCTTCCTCAACTTGACATTCTTCCACTAAGATCACTATATCAAAACTTTGTTTTGCCTTGTCCAGACCCACTTCTACAACAAATTTCAATCTTTGGCCATTCACAGTGAACTCACTTGCTCCTTATTTTTCACAAATCACTACATCCCTAGATGGATATACTCTCTTTATGAGATAACGTCCTTCCCATCTAGACCAAAGTTTTCTAAGAAAGAACTTCATCATTGAGTTGTACAAACACACACACTTTTTGGGCTTGAAGTCCTTCTTAATCAACTTATCATGCAAAAACTTTGTCCTCACTTTGTAGCTCTTAGACATTTCATATGCTTCATGGTGTATTTCTTCCAACTGATTTAGGTGAGATTTTCTTTTCATTCTGACACTCTCTCCATCAAATTCCATAGCTTTCAATGCCCATAATGCCTTGTGATGCATCTCAACCGGTAAATGGAAACTTTTCCTATACACAAGCTTGAACGGTGTAGTTCCATTCAGGGCTTTGTATGCAGTTCTATATGCCCATAAAGCTTCATTGAGATGAAATGATAAATCCTCGTGGTTCGGTCTCACTGTCTTCTCTAGAATGAGCTTTATCTCTCGATTGTCTAACTCAGCTTGACCACTTGTTTGGGGGTGGTAAGGAGTAGCTACACGATGATTCACCCCGTGTTTCTTGAGCAAGCCTTCAAAGGTACGATGGATGAAATGAATTTCACCATCACTAATCATAGCTCTTAGAATACCAAAATGGCTAAAGATGTTAGATTTCACGAAGTCAAATACCACCTTGTGATCATTTGTCCTTGTTGCAACAACCTCAATCCACTTTGATACATAGTCAACGACAACCAAATATAGACATATTTAGACATATTTAAAAGAGGGAGGAAAATGACCCATGAAGTCAATCCCCCAAACATCAAATACCTCCACCACAAGAATGGGTGATAGAGGCATCATATCCCTCATAGAGATGGTGCCCACTTTTTGGAATCTCAAGCAACACTTACAAAATTCATGAGAGTCTTTGAACAATGAAGGCCAATAGAATCTATTTTCAAGAATCTTGGTGGCAATACAATTTCCACCAAAGTGACCTCCACAAACTCTGGAATGGCACATAGAGAGGATTTCTTACTACTCCATCTCCAAAATGCATCTTCAGATAAATTGGTCGGAGCAATACTTGAATAAGTGAGGATCATCCCAAACATAATCCTTGGCCATCAAAAATGACCTTTGGCTTTCCTCCCTCATCCAAGTGTTTGGTATCCTCCCACTTGCTAAGAAGTTAGCTATGTGTTGGTACCAAGGCCTCTGAGCGGATGAAAGAAGAAACATCTGATCATGTGTCAATGCCTCTTTGATTCTATTCATGTCATCATAAGCTGCTTCAATCTGGGAGAGATGATCGATGACAGAATTCTCTACTCCTTTCTTTTCTACAATCTCAATGTTGAACTCTTAAAGCAATAATATCCATATGATCAACCTCGGATTGGAATCTTTCTTTGCCATTAGATATTTTAGAGTAGTGTGGTCAACATAGACAATCACCTTGTTTTGTAGAATATAAGATCTAAACTTGTCAAGAGCAAAGATAACTGCAAGAAACTCTTTCTTCGTGGTTGTGTAGTTTCTTTGGACTTCATCTAGAGTCTTACTTGCGTAGTAGATAGCATGTCGAATTCGGCCAACTCTTTGGCCCAACACAACCCCCAATGCCATGTCAGAATGGCAAAGAGAAGTGTAGGGGCTGCATGATAGGAGTAGAAACTAATCTTTCCTTCAAGTGGTTGAAGGCTTAAACACACTTGTCATCAAAATGTAATTCAACACCCTTCTCAAGCAAGTGGCATAGAGGTCTCGAGATCTTGCTAAAGACTTTTATGAATGGGTGGTAGAAACCTGCATGTCCCAAGAAAGACCGGACATGTCTTACGGTGGAAGGAATAGTAAGAGTAGAAATGAGGCCCACCTTGGCCCTATCAACTTCAATTCCATCCTTTGAAACCCAGTGGCCTAGAACAATGCCTTCAGGCACCATGAAATGGCTCTTGTCCCAAGATAGCACTAGGTGAACCTTTATGCATATCTCAAGGACAACAACCAAATGAAGTAAGTATTCATCAAAAGTTTTACCAAAGATTGAGAAATCATCCATGAACACTTCCAATGATGAATAAGGCATATCTGCAAAAATTGAGGTCACACATCTCTGAAATGTAGAAGGGGCATTACTAATCTCAAATGGCATTCTTCGGTAGGAAAATGTACAAATCGAGCAGGTGAATGTTATCTTCTCTTGATCCGTAGGATGCACAAAATTTTGGAAGTATCCCGAGTACCCATCAAGAAAGCAATAGAAGCTTTTCCTCTCTAGCCTCTCTAGAATCTGGTCAAGAAATGGGAGAGGGTAGTGGTCCTTTTTGGTGTTTTCATTGAGCTTCTGATAGTCAACACACATCCTCCACTTTGATTGTTCTCTAACTGGCACAAGATCACCATCTGAATTTTCTACCACAGGGATCCCACCCCTTTTTGGCACAACCTGGATGGGGCTCACCCATGTACTATCAAAAATAGGATAGATAATTCGAGCATCTAGCAACTTCACAACCTCTTGAGTTACAACTTCTTTCAGCTTTGGATTCAACCACCTTTGCATTTGGTGGGTTGGCCTTGAATTGTCTTCTAAATAGATCTTGTGCACACAGATGGAGGGGTCAATACCCCTCAGATCATCTATATACCATCCAATGGCTTGGATGTTCTTCTCCAAGACTTCCATCAATGCCTTGTCTTGTTCTGGTGAGAGAATGGAGGAAATGATCATCGATATGGTGTCATTTGCACCTAGAAAAGCATACTTCAATCCTTCTGGAAGTGACTTCAACTCAAGAGTGGGAGGTTCTTCAAGGGATTTCTTTAATGGTTCATAAATAGAAGGAAGGTCTTGACGTGTAACCACCAAGGCTAGCTCATTCTCTTCATCAACTTCATCATCATCATCTGGGAACTCAACTATTGGCGAATACCTCATTTCTCTTTAACTTTTTCAAACCATTCATGTATCATTCCCTTTACCAGGGCATGTTATCCTCTCTATCCTCATGCCTCGTAGCAATGTTCCAACTCACATCATCTTTTATCCTTGGTGTATGGCATGCGTACTGTCCTATCTCTCACTCCCATAAAAAGAACAAATAAGCATTTGGTGGCCATCCAAATACAGAGTTCTTCCTGTTCCAAGAGCAGAGATGGTACATCCCACCTTGCCAGTACACCTTCAAATCTAAGTCGAAACATGCCATCTACGTCTCTACATCACAGTCATCTCGATATCAAGGTTATTTCCATGGAACACTGGTTTCGAACCTACTTGGGATTACACACAATCCTTGGTCATCCCCTCTAGGTCAATAGGGTGCCGGCACTTTTGGGGTCATCCCTCTTCCCTTATGCATTCCAGAGAGTGCCCTACTCATCTGCCCTTTGGGTCCCATGAGTTCATGAAGGTGATCAATCTCCTAACCCATGGTCCTTAGACAATGATAGTTGTTACCTCCCAACCCTATGGTCATGTGCAACTAGGGAATTAGGCAACCTGCTTCCATCGGTCTTATCCCTACCTGGCCCTAGGATAGACTTAGGATTCCATTATAGTACATGTCCAATCTTAGAACCTTACCCAAGCCTTCATCATCTCTCTTTTTGCATTCAAGGGTGGACTTTCATCCTTTCATAGGGGTCATGGTGACCTGCTGTTACACCCCGATCTCACAATTTCCTCAAATCATGAGATTAGGGCATAAGATAGGATTTATATGTAACACAAAGAATACCCTTAATTTTTTTTCTTTTCTTTAAAACTCTTGTTTCCCCGCATTGAACCACATAACATCTTAACAAAGGAATCTGAACATTTCTTTTACTAATCAGACTTCCATAGTAAAGGTACATGTATAAACATTCATGATGACTCTCACACCTTATGCACATAAAACTTGTTAATTAGCATACATATCAAAAGAGGAACAATATTACACATCGTAATTACAACTCTCTCTCTTATCTCTTACTGAGGACCTAGAGTGACAAGGACCGACTGACTCAACTAATCTTGTACTTAACTCTTATAGGAGATCTACACTGATGCTCTGACCATCTTCAAGTCCACGCGGTTAACCCTAAAATGTTTGAGTAGAGGGGTGAGCCTACTCGCTAAGTGAATGAGTACTTCAAGGAAACAGTATAAGCCACTAATGTGATTACAAATATAACTTTGAGTAAACATTATGAAATTTAACAACAATAAATACTACACTGAGCAGTTCTAAAACAATATAATTGAAATAACAAAGAATGTAAATATTGCATCCAAAGAATAACTACTAGGAGACTATGCTCTAGTCTTCCTTAACTCTTTCATTTATAAGGAACTTTGTGAACCTATATGATCATATTTTTACTTATGCCCTGATCTATGCAGTGTACTCTGCATAGAGACTCGCAGTGCACTACGGCCACACCGTACAAGACTTAGCGACACATCCGAGAAATGCTAAGTCTGACTGCCAGCCCTGTTCTGCTACAGGACCACAGGCTCTCCGGCCTCAATGCACTAACTCCGAGTGCTCTAGACTCCTCCTCTAACCTGAGTACACAGGCGGAGAGTCTCACTGGGTTACCATCGTGACTCCGCACGGATTAATGTTGAATAACCCCTATTTTCTCCAGTGCCACCGTGACTCCGCACGGATTATTGTTGAACACTGCTTCTCTGTGCTCGTGCCACCGTGACTCCGCACGATTATTGTTGCAACACGAGTTTCACCCCTAAGAAGCAGACCTCTCAAAGGGGTTCTACGGTGTTCAGGGCACCTAAGTCTAACATTAATATTATAGATACATGTAAAACAGAAATCATAACTCATTTTACATTTCTCACAAGGCTCACACGGCCTGCCATATCATATCATATAAAACATCATAGCTCATGTATTCAACATATACCATGTCTCGGTAACATCCCTTTCTAGGGCATGTCATATCTCATCACCTGCAATTTACGAGATATGTATTAAAATATAAGAAGCCCTACAGTATGTAGATATCAACTCAGAGAGAACAAGCATATAAAGTTAAATGCACTAGAAACATACAATTCAACAGTTAAGTATCACCACATCTCATATCGAGACCTTTCATGTCACCATAAAATGATTCATTGAACACCCTATCCTTAGGGTTTCATTTGCCTTATTCATTCATCACATGCCAACACCCTACTCTTAGGGTTTCATTCGCCTCATTCACCTTTTCATTTACCTCATTCACTTGTCACATGTCTCTCATAAGGATTTCATAGGATATAAGCATTCACTAAATAAAGATTGTTTTCAACAAATCATATACAATCGATATATGTATGAAACCATGGAAATTGAACTAAATTTAGGTTTCCATGCTATTCACTGAGATATCATGCACCAAGGATAAAATTCAAATAAGGTAATCCATGAGGTACATCCTAACCACTTATAATATTACTAGTCCTTTTCAATAAGGTTGAAGCTCTGAAGATATCTCAATTAGGTTAAACCCTAATTACATCATATGGTATAAATCTGAAAAGCATTCTTTCTAGGATGTGTTGTATACGTTTCTGATGTGAATCTACCATCAAGGAATCATTCAAACAGAGAAGGAATCCATATCATATCAATTTGCAACAACTTAAATCATACGGACATGTCAGGGTTTAGAATCACATACTAAGCATTTAGGGATTTGGATGCTATAATCAAATTTTGTGCATTACACTATTTGAAGGAAGAACCCACTCACCCTAAGGTGTGAAAACACCTCAAAACTGTAGCTCAACTCAGGGAATCTCGAACTCATATCAAGTCCCTAGCAAATCTCCCAATTCTTCTTCCATTCAACTCGGAAACCTTGAAAATGAGGGATTATGAAGAAAGGGTGAGAAAAGAGGGAATTTCGACATCATCTTGGATCAAATCAGAGCATGGAAGGAATCTTGACATGAGAGAGAAGATTCACCATAAACGTCTATGCAAAGGATCCAAACTTACTTAATTTCACCATTCATTGGACCTCAAAACCCTAGGTCAGCAATCCCTCCTCTTTCTCCACTCAAGCCCTAACTCTCCCTCTCTCTCTAGATTTTCATTTCTCTGGGGTGGATGAAAAAGAATGAGAGCTGTGTGTGTGTGTGGTCGATCATATAAGTCAATTTGAGCTGCTTGGGTCAATTGCATATTGGCCCAACACTCAACTTTTATTATATTGGCTGAATATTCAGTTATACAAAAGTTACTGTAATTCGTTTATTTCAGAGATCACACCTTCTCCAACAATTATGGGAATTTAGCACGTTGTTTATAATGTATCTATAAAGCTTCAGTTAAAATTTTAGATCATTTGGAGTTACCAATAAATAATTAAAAATAGAACAATGCACTGCTATATTGCAGTCTGCAGCAGATTCGGTCGAGTTTGTCCTGCACAGAACTCGACCGACACCCTCACTGTAGAGATCAAAAGTCATCCCAAAATTATGCAAATTTAACAGAGTGTCTAATATTGTGTTTTTCAAGCACAGTTAAAATTTTAGATCAATTGGATATACCAATAAAAAGATAAAATTCAATTACCACACTGCTATATCAATCTGAAAATGTGATCGGTCGAGTTTGAAACTCGACCGATAAACAGGTCAGAACATTCTTTAAAAATTATGATATTTTCCAATGTTGTTCACATTTTATATATCCAAATCATATCCAAATTTGAAGTAAATCAGAGTTACACATAAAATACTAAAAATTATTTAGTGAGACATTCTACTTATCAAATTCTGTATTCATGTATCATCAAAACCCTATTTTGGGCCGATTAGGGTTTATGCTTCTCAAACCCTAATTCTCAAGACAAAAGAACATTTAGACTTCTTATCATAGTTAAAACATCCTAATTGAGTTATCATCATTAATTAGATTTCAAGAATGATTATTCCAATTAATCTTTGCAATTGTCTAGGTAAACCCTAGTTTACCAGTTAAGCTCAGATGGGGTTGTAACAACTCTTCCCCCCTTAGAATGTTTTGTCCTCGAAACATAAACTCACAAGAAAGATACATTCAAGGTTATTTTAAGCTTCTAAAGCCTTCCATGTCATTATATTCTTGTATTTCATACCTGAATGTAGTTTTCAACATTAGATCTTTTAATTCTTTACTAAATCACAACATATTTCAAATAGTTCTCAATGATATCAAGCAAATTCTTTATGCCACAGTCAAACATAGAATGCAAAGATAAACCACCACGCTTTCTCTACGCAACTCTGATACTCTGATACAACTATCTCAACTTATGCGGCTCAGAAAGTTCTATTGTTCTGTATCACCTTTAAGTGACAAAAGCGAGTTCACCATGCTGTTTTAAACTTTAATAAAGTGCTATTCAAATAGCAAATCAGTCTTGAATTAAAAGACTAGATTCAACAATCAATTGCACAATACTACTCTTGGCATCCCCATTGGGTCATGGATGCATGAGGTGAAGCATTACCACCTCATTCCATACTATCCTGTTTCGATCCTGGGACCTGTGGGTTATGGGCCCACACACAATTCAAAGTGTAACCATCGTATTATATCATTTTAGGGTTTCAACAACAGTAATAAGGTAATCCACAATTGTATCAGTCATTCAAGCATTAATCATACTCAATTACCATCACTCAGTTATATTAGAGCTAGGTATAACAAGCTACACCTCATTAGGGTTACTTGTCCAGACAATCTGATTATCATCCCTTTCTATTAATATGAGTGAATAAGTATGACTACCTTGTTCAGGGTATCTCTCCATGTGTTCTGACATCATCCAAACTGTATCACCATATCACAAATACACAATAGTAAAATGCATATCAGGTATGAATTACTACAACTATCATACGCCTTTAATTTAACATATAGCTTGCACAAATACACTGAAATCATATGTAGAACCAACTTTCATACCTTAATATGCCTTCAACAAATCATACATGTAAAAACAAATTCACATATTACACAAAGCTTGTGTTTTCCCATATCTCTCTGCTCATTCATTACTTCTTTACTTTTTGCTACCTATCCTTTTCATATGATTATATACAATAAACATCATTAACATTGAAGTATTTAAGATAGGAATAGATTATTCATCATTCTTGCTATCACACAAGAATTTCATTTCTTATCGTACTTCATCATATAGTATGTCACTATTACATTCACTAGATGACCCCACCAAGGTAGTTATGCACCATATATGATTCATTTTCTCTTATCATTTCATTCCCACCTTGCTCTCATTAAGGAATATATGAAAGAGAAGATGATTTTAAGACTTGGAATACTTGTATTCAAACATTCCCTTAATACATTCTCGTATGTAGATTTACTTAGTTATCAACAGAGATATTTGATTAATTAGCACTTGCTTGAATCTCACAACCTCTTTATTTTATAACTTCTCCATCATATTTCAAACCCTTTCTTACGTTTCATAGTCCTCTTACCATATACTACTCTTTAACCCGTCATCTTTAATTCTAAATTTTTCTCTTATGACCATGTTGCTTATTCATATGTATGGTCATGTATACCATGTTGCACATATTTCCTCCTTTATCTTTATACTATTGTGAAGTTAACGTTCTAAATTAATAGTCCTTATATTAGTTTTTCCTCATGTTGAATACATTACATATTCTTCATTTTTAAATCAAGTGGATCATGCATGGGTCAAACATAGTTTCTCTTTCAATCAAGTTTTTCTCTCCTGAATACAGTCTACCTTTGTATGACTTATTCATTTGTTAAACTACACCTATGTTCTTTGCTTTGAAACTAGTTTGTTGTTCTAGTCTTATGAATTACATGTTCATACGATTCTCTTTACTTTTACTCTTTTGAAGACTCTTTACTTCTATGGACCTATTGAATGCTCAACCCTATTCTCTACTTAGCCTTTGCTTTAGAGTTCATAAAAGCATTATACTCAATTATATGATTCATTCTTCATGATTGATTCTTGCTATCTTGAATCATACATACATTTCACATATCTTTTCTATATTTCATATGTATAGTTCATATAATATTAATCAATAAACTGATTATGAATCTTATATCATGTTCCTTTATTCCCAATTAAGGGTTTCTCATATGAGGCCCCAAAATTGAACCTCAGATATCAGTTTCAACTAATTCTTAGTTGTTCTGATCTTGCCCATATGTTTCAACATCTTACTGTATGTACATTCTTACTCTGATGTGGGTCTAATTATTCAAATTCTATTCTTATTATACTATTGATAGGATTCATTAGATCCTAGTAACGCATCCTGCCATCCGGACCAGGCCAAACCTGAAGTCCTGAAGCCAAGAACTACAAGGGATTACTCAACTCCTATTCATCTCAGAAGTGTGGAAGAAAACTTATCCACTGACAAAAGCTCATTCAAAGGTCAATTCTAGTCTACTTGTTACAAAGAATGAAATCAATAAATGCTACAACTGCATAGTGTACAACAGATATTAAAGACCCATATTTCAAAGTATTGAATATTTCAATTCAAACATATAAGAGCATTTCTATACATTTCCAACAAAAACAACATTATGAAATGTAAGTTCTATCTCCTTTTACATTTATGCTCTTAATTCTTGTTTCTTTTCTCGTTTTCTAACCCTAACATTTCTAGAGTTCCTCTCTAGCCTATTCTTCCACTGTATACCTGGCCAGGGTATACGTGAGAGAATAGACAGAGTAGCCTGTACTGGTTGATCCAAGTACTCAGATATCGGGCCAGGATATCCAAATACTCAAATCCCCAAAGCTAACATCAAACACCTCCTATCTTCCACACATAGGACTCTAACTTACTAACTTAATGGTCCTTGACAACTCACCCTAAGCTCTGATACCAAGCTGTTACACCCCGATCTCACAATTTCCTCAAATCATGAGATTAGGGCATAAGATAGGATTTATATGTAACACAAAGAATACCCTTAATTTTTTTTTCTTTTCTTTAAAACTCTTGTTTCCCCGCATTGAACCACATAACATCTTAACAAAGGAATATGAACATTTCTTTTACTAATCAGCCTTCAATAGTAAAGGTACATGTATAAACATTCATGATGTCTCTCACACCTTATGCACATAAAACTTGTTAATTAGCATACATATCAAAAGAGGAACAATATTACACATCGTAATTACAACTCTCTCTCTTATCTCTTACTGAGGACCTAGAGTGACAAGGACTGACTGACTCAACTAATCTTGTACTTAACTCTTGTAGAAGATCTACACTGATGCTCTGACCATCTTCAAGTCCACGCGGTTAACCCTAAAATGTTTGAGTAGAGGGGTGAGCCTACTCGCTCAGTGAATGAGTACTTCAAGGAAACAGTATAAGGCACTAATGTGATTACAGATATAACTTTGAGTAAACGTTATGAAATTTAACAACAATAAATACTACACTGAGCAGTTCTAAAACAATATAATTGAAATAACAAAGAATGTAAATATTGCATCCAAAGAATAACTACTAGGAGACTATGCTCTAGTCTTCCTTAACTCTTTCATTTATAAGGAACTTTGTGAACCTATATGATCATATTTTTACTTATGCCCTGATCTATGCAGTGTACTCTGCATAGAGACTCGCAGTGCACTACGGCCACACCGTACAAGACTTAGCGACACACCCGGGAAATGCTAAGTCTGACTGCCAGCCCTGTTCTGCTACAGGACCACAGGCTCTCCGGCCTCAATGCACTAACTCCGAGTGCTCTAGACTCCTCCTCTAACCTGAGTACACAGGCGGAGAGTCTCACTGGGTTACCACCGTGACTCCGCACGGATTAATGTTGAATAACCCCTATTTTCTCCAGTGCCACCGTGACTCCGCACGGATTATTGTTGAACACTGCCTCTCTGTCCTCGTGCCACCGTGACTCCGCACGGTTATTGTTGCAACACGAGTTTCACCCCTAAGAAGCAGACCTCTCAAAGGGGTTCTACGGTGTTCAGGGAACCTAAGTCTAACATTAATATTATAGATACATGTAAAATAGAAATCATAACTCATTTTACATTTCTCACAAGGCTCACACGGCCTGCCATATCATATCATATAAAACATCATAGCTCATGTATTCAACATATACCATGTCTCGGTAACATCCCTTTCTAGGGCATGTCATATCTCATCACCTGCAATTTACGAGATATGTATTGAAATATAAGAAGCCCTGCAGTATGTAGATATCAACTCAGAGAGAACAAGCATATAAAGTTAAATGCACTAGAAACATACAATTCAACAGTTAAGTATCACCACATCTCATATCGAGACCTTTCATGTCACCATAACATGATTCATTGAACACCCTATCCTTAGGGTTTCATTTGCCTTATTCATTCATCACATGCCAACACCCTACTCTTAGGGTTTCATTCGCCTCATTCACCTTTTCATTTACCTCATTCACTTGTCACATGGCTCTCATAAGGATTTCATAGGATATAAGCATTCACTAAATAAAGATTGTTTTCAACAAATCATATACAATTGATATATGTATGAAACCATGGAAATTGAACTAAATTTAGGTTTCCATGCTATTCACTGAGATATCATGCACCAAGGATAAAATTCAAATAAGGTAATCCATGAGGTACATCCTAACCACTTATAATATTACTAGTCCTTTTCAATAAGGTTGAAGCTCTAGAGATATCTCAATTAGGTTAAACCCTAATTACATCATATGGTATAAATCTGAAAAGCATTCTTTCTAGGATGTGTTGTATACGTTTCTGATGTGAATCTACCATCAAGGAGTCATTCAAACAGAGAAGGAATCCATATCATATCAATTTGCAACAACTTAAATCATACGGACATGTCAGGGTTTAGAATCACATACTAAGCATTTAGGGATTTGGATGCTATAATCAAATTTCGTGCATTACACTATTTGAAGGAAGAACCCACTCACCCTAAGGTGTGAAAACACCTAAAAACTGTAGCTCAACTCAGGGAATCTCGAACTCATATCAAGTCCCTAGCAAATCTCCCAATTCTTCTTCCATTCAACTCGGAAACCTTGAAAATGAGGGATTATGAAGAAAGGGTGAGAAAAGAGGGAATTTCGACATCATATTGGATCAAATCAGAGCATGGATGGAATCTTGACATGAGAGAGAAGATTCACCATAAACGTTTATGCAAAGGATCCAAACTTACTTGATTTCACCATTCCTTGGACCTCAAAACCCTAGGTCAGCAATTCCTCCTCTTTCTCCACTCAAGCCCTAACTCTCCCTCTCTCTCTAGATTTTCGTTTCTCTGGGGTGGATGACGAAGAATGAGAGCTGTGTGTGTGTGTGGTCTATCATATAAGTCAATTTGATCTGCTTGGTCAATTGCATATTGGCCCAACACTCAACTTTTATTATATTGGCTGAATATTCAGTTATACAAAAGTTACTGTAATTAGTTTATTTCAGAGATCAAACCTTCTCCAACAATTATAGTAATTTAGAAAGTTGTTTATAATTGATCGATAAAGGTTCAGTTAAAATTTGAGATCATTTGGAGTTACCAATAAATAATTAAAAATATAACAATGCACTGCTATATTGCAGTCTGCAGCAGATTCGGTCGAGTTTATCCTGCACAGAACTCGACCGACACCCTCACTGTAGAGATCAAAAGTCATCCAAAAATTACTCCAATTTAACAGAGTGTCTAATATTGTGTTTTTCAATCACAGTTAAAATTTGAGATCAATTGGATATACCAAAAAAAAGATAAAATTCAATTACCACACTGCTATATCAATCTGAAAATGTAATCGGTCGAGTTTGAAACTCGACCGATAAACAGGTCAGAACATTCTTTAAAAATTCTGATATTTTCTAATGTTGTTCACATTTTATATATCAAAATCATATCCAAATTTGAAGTAAATCAGATTTACACATAAAATACTAAAAATCATTTAGTGAGACATTCTACTTATCAAATTCTGTATTCATGTATCATCAAAACCCTATTTTGGGCCGATTAGGGTTTATGCTTCTCAAACCCTAATTCTCAAGACAAAAGAACATTTAGACTTCTTATCATAGTTAAAACATCCTAATTGAGTTATCGTCATTAATTAGATTTCAAGAATGATTATTCCAATAAATCTTTGCAATTGTCTAGGTAAACCCTAGTTTACCAGTTAAGCTCAGATGGGGTCGTAACACCTGCCTACCTTGGTCAGGCCCCATACCGGTTACCTCCATGGTAACACATCCACATGCACTTAGAGATGGTTATCTATGGGTCTATAGGTTCATCCTCATACCATGTACTTTTCACTTAGCTTCTCAAGATCCTATGATACCTCTTTAGGTTAACTTGAACCGACAAAACTGGTATACACCCTACCAAAGGGTCCCTCTCCCAGGATGGGAGGAAACTACAACTCTTGACAACAAGGTCACAAACATCCTTAGGGTTTACGTCCATATGAGCGTGCTTAACCCTAGCAAGCTACTAAGGCACAAGCAGACCACCTACTAAACCATGTTGGGTCATACTTGTTCTCATCCTCCATATTGGGTCAAGATCATACCTTCCCTTGTCATCAACTTAGTTATGAGGGGTTCATCGAACATACCTTTAATCTTAAGGGGTTTCCCTTTTCCTTTATGCATGAGGAGTACCATGCTCGTAACTATATCAACTTAATTCTCATCATGAGAATTAGGTACACCACTTCCCCTCTTAGGCCTAGGAACCCTAGGTTCACTTCTTGATGACCAACTACATGCTCAACCTATTAACCATGAACCAAACATATACAGTGTATGACATGCACTTCCTGTCATCCTTCTACTCGAGCAACACATCAGGGTCGAGTCCTCCCCAAGGACAACCAACAAGGTACAAGGCCTCGCAACCTGTTACCAAACCTCTTTCGGTCCACAGGATCATAGGTTCTAGAAGCATCATCCTCTCTCTAGGGTTTGGTTCCTATAAAGGCAACCAAGATATCAACAACCTTAACGGATCATGCATGAGGCAACCTCTATCATCCACTTAGGTCACATCACCCTCGACTCCCCATTGTTCCTCATATCTCGGGGTCTAGGTTTTACGACCTTCTTGCTTGGTGTCCTACTCTCTATCTTTAACCCTACAACCAACCTCACCATTAGAGGTCCTCTATTCATGAAGGATCAACCTCAAAGGCATGCCCCTGCCTGGATGAAGCATATGTTCAACTTATGTTCACTCAAGGTTATCCATAGCCCCTTAGGCTTATCACATAAGCTATCCATCAAACTCTCCCGGTCAGGGTTTCAATCTATTATTAGCACTACTGATACATACTCTGGGTGACTACTATGCCATGCTCATGGGGTTCCCATAGGTTCTTCACTAACCTCTTCATTGAAGGAGCCATCCTTCACTCCAACATGTACGACCCTTTTCAGGGTTAGGTCATCCAAGGTTCATAGCTCATATGGCATCCAAAGGCATACCCACACACCTGGTCCATCAAGACATCTAACTCTTCGTGTCATCTCTCTCTCTCTAACCTTCACTTAGGGTTAAGGTTAACATCATCCTCAGAGGATGTGCCAGGTCTCTACTTATAATGGAGGTTTCTACCTCCAAGACTAACTCTCTTTACTTATCCTCCTGACAAGAAGGTATAGACTCAGGTCTCTCATGAGGGCATGACAACTTATGTCATACAACCTAAGCATGTATCTATTCTTTAGTTCACGCTTATTCTATTAAGCTTAAGTCCATGACATCTTATTTACATGTTTTTCATTAATTTGGTGGAGGATTCCTTAGACCGGATTAACCTTACACATACCTCAAGAGAGTGAGGAGAAGAGAGAAAACCCTAATCCTTAAGGTCCTTAACAGAATTTGAGTTGAGAAGGGATGAATAAGATGAGAAAGTCCTAAAGGTATCTTATTTCGATTCATACCCTAAGACTTTGCCCAGGAAGTCACACGGATCTGGGAGTTCTCGTATTCTGACTAGCGGTGCAGATGAAAATATTTCCAGCCCCCGGTCGTGATCCTTTTCTAGACACCTCCGTCTTTCGGATAATCCTCTAATAACTCCCTTGGGTTCTATGGAGTTTGTAAAATTTAACAATTATTAATGGTTAATTGAGGAACCTAGGCTCTGATATCAAATGTTACGACCCCACCTCCTGATAACCCCCAATTAAGGGAGACCGAGAGGTCCAAGCCGCACCCATAACTTCCGGATCAAAGGTTCGGCACTTAACTAAGAACAATTATTAAATTTCAACAATCTATACTGAAAAGTTGTAATACAATTTTGCATACCTTTTGAAAATTTTGGATTTCTAAACTTCTATCCATGTATGTATTCTACTCTAAATAATCCTCCTTGCATTTTACTTCATGTATTTCGCAATATGGCGATTTACTATTTGTCCATTTGGCTTGTACCTAAAATGCCGACAAACAAAATGTCGGTCAGCCAAAGCTGGTATGTGGGGGAAACAATAATCATGCAATTATTCATAACAATGTATTGCAGTCAATTACCATTTAACAAACAAGTTTACATTTTAAATATAACTACGCGATCCATGTGTACCCTATCCCCTGCGCTGTCCCTGTAGTGGACCTCGATACTACCTTCCTTATGGTAGATCCCCATTATACCCCTCATGATTTCACCTAACAGGTGAATCATTTTCTAGGGTTGAATCACATGGCACTACCCGTAGGTAGCCCACTCCTTAACTCATGGCAAGCTCAGAGTCTCATGGCACTACACATGTGTAGCACAGTTTCTAACTCATGACAGCCTAGACCTTGCTCTAGGTTATCCTTTTAGCCATTGCATAGCCACAGGGGTGGACCCGGATCTAGTCAGTTATACATATATATTCATAGTGATAGTCATAGTCACTCTATAGTTGCATGAAATAAAAGCATCCAATAGTTATTTCAAGCCATGAGGGAAACGTCGATAAAATCCTCAGAAAACTAATCGAGATAATCATAAGTGTAACTACATACCTAATTTGATGATTTCACAAGCATTAAGCAAACCCAACCAAGAGTGCAATCCAAGCAAGCAATTCAATCATCACATAATTCCTGAAAAGAATATGTACTCTATTTATTACACACTTCATCAAGAATCTACTTTATTGACTTGAATTCACTTTCTAGGGTTTTTGTATCCATTTTAGGGTTTCATTAATCTTCATTAGGGTTTCTTAGATCAATTCCTCAAACTTTATCCCTTTTAGGTCAACAAACCCTAAAATACTCTTTTCTACTCATATAAACCCAAATTGGTCAAATTATCCATTTTAATAATCTTTTATACCCAAATTGACTTAGGATCATCATATCCCTATTTATTCATGGATTTGAACAATTGAAATAATTAAAAGACATATTCATCTAAATTAGGGTTTTCAAGCTCAATAATGCATATTCATGCACGAAACCCTAAATTAAGACACTTATATAAAAAGATCATATTTTTAGATCCTATTTTCACTTTTATTAACAACAGGTTAATATTGGCTTGAATTATCCAATGAACAACATTAAATCAATCTATCATCAAATCTGAGGGTTTTTCATTAATTACATCATTAAAGATGATAACTTTATTTACTTTTCAAATTTCAATTATATTTATGCACATAATCTCTAAATTAAACTAATTACATGCAAAGTTCATCCTTTTTTATCTTAATGTACCTTTTTACAATTAACAGGTTAATAACAACTTTAATCGCCCATTAAACTCTACCAATTACATTAATCATTTCAAAGTAGAGTTTCTTAATCTTTAATTCATTAAAGTTGATAACTTACACTACTTTTTTAATAGCATGCAAAATTAGGCTTCAAACATAATTTCTTTGTGTTCCTCTCGTTCTGAGGATCAATTTTCATATATTACTTGTCCTAATCAGAGTTACCAATCATTAGATATGATTTTTGCAAAATAAAAATACCTTTGGTCGATCGGATTGCGCCACGTGTGCGCTCCATGCAATGTTGCCTGTCGTTTTGGAAATCATAACGAAATGACGTTCTTGTCCTTGGTTAATTTGTGCACGCCTTTAGCCTACGGAGGGCATTTTTGTCCAACAGCAACTCCATCTTCTTCCTCCTCGTGACGGCAACCTGCTGCTGTCCTAGCCGCGGTGCGTGGCTTCTCCTTCCCTCTCTACACCTCGCCGGCCTCCAGCGATGCCTCCCTCGCCTCCGGTGCCCTTCCCCGCACCCGACCCTACTCCGGTTGACGATCTGGACGGCCGGGTGCAGGAGCAATGGCCTGCGACCCGCGGCGACACTGCAGATCTGTTGCAGACACCGCGTGAGATCGTGTGCCTGGGGACGATAGCTTAATCGTCTAGGGTAGTCATGGGGGTATTGGGCTACCGTTGCGCCTCCTTCTCGTCCTCTTGTTGCTCCAGGATAGAGTCACATAGAAGGGTTAGGGTTTGAAGACGAAAAGAGAAAGAAGAAGAAGGAACAGAAACATGGGATTCTTTTGGACTCGAACCAGAGGGTCTCCCCTTTATATAGGGGTGAGTAAAGAAGCCCTAGGTCGTCTATTTGTGAATCCAAGAGTCCCTTTCCTAGTAGGAAGTCAATTCCTTCTAAGAGAAGTAATATTCTTTCTCTTCCTTATCCTTGGTTATTCTCTATTATATGGATATTAGGAATTCAAAATTCCTCTTTCATTTTCTTTGTACTTGCCCTTTTTATTCATTGGCCACAAATTTCTATTCTCTTTTAATAGAAATTACTTCCTTTTCACAAAAATCATTAATAATATATCATATTATTCTCTTATTTTGCAATTTTGATATTTTCTCTTTCTTTCCTCTTTATTGGGGCTCCTTGGACCCCAAGAAACTCTATTATTTCGAAATTCTTTTCCAAGGATATTTATTATCCTTCTAGATGCATCTAAATGTATTATTTCACATTATCATGTTTATTTCTCATTAAAATATCTTTTTCTGATGGTTTCTCTTTATTTCTCTTTTATTTTCCTCATTGATATTCCTTTTAATGTTAGTAATCCTTGGGATACGAATTTCTACCAAGGATAACTCAATTATACCTCTTTTCACTTATTTTCCACATTTTACCATTATTTTCAATTTCTTTCTTAATAAAGAAATACTTAATTGATCTTTTCTTTTCTTATTGCACTCTTTATGCAACTTTGGACTCCTTGGAACCCAATGAACCCAAGTGGCACGAAATCCCTCTTTGGGTTTGCCTTCTAGAGGTTTCCACATTTTTCTTTTCTCAAATATTCAATTATTCATTCACTAATTGGATTTCCTTATTATTTGGGCCCAATAGCCAATAAAGCCCACAAAACAATCATCAAGGCTATTGTAAACGAAATCCATGTCTTCAAAACAAATTATATCATTATTTTTTCAATTATCTTTAATATGAGAAATTACATTTCTCACCAATTGAACCCAAAAATTGGGGTTGTAACAGGAATAATACTAAAGTGATTTCAAAGCTTATTTGACTCTATTTGCCCTAGATTAATAGAAGAACCCTAAAACCCTAGAAATCAATTTAAAAATTAATTATTAATAAAAGTTAATTGTTCAAATAGTGTACCTAGGTTTTCATCTTCCTAAATAGGGTTATTAGGAGTTGCTCTGATCTCGGTAAGTGGTCGATGTACTTTTAGTATAGTTACGGTGTGTTGTGCCTTTTTGTTGTGTGCTTTGGACTTGTCTTGTCTTTAGCTTTTCTTTTGTTCCATATTGTTTAGTTATGTTTCTCCCTTATTCTCTTGTCCTATAAAATACAAAGCACTTTCATTATTTTGGTACATCATATAAATATTTTCTTATTTTATATGGTACCATACATGTTCATTCCCCATAAGCCATGGACCCCCCTATCATTGACCTCCACCATCTCCACCACTCCCATCACCTAATCACCCTCTACCTCTAATACCTTCACCTTCATCAACTTCATCATCCATCGACCTCCACCACCACCACCCTCCCATCGACATCCACCACACATCGACATCCACCAACCCATCGGCCTTCCATCCACTCTTCACCTTCCATCAACCCATCGATCTCCCTTCACCCATCCACTTACAAACCCATCAACCTCACCCTCATCGATCTATCACATCCACCCATCGACCTCACCCCCATTGATCTCTCACCTCCACCCATTGACCTTCATTCCTAATTAACATTCACCCACATTACACCCCACCGACCTCTACCATCTCATAAACCCTCATTCCATCAAACTTCATCCATCATCGACCTTTTCCCTCATTCTATCTGATCGACCTTCACCCCATCGACCTCCACCCCTCACCAACCTTCACCTTCATAGACCTCCACACCATCGATCTCCACTCCATTAACCTCCACCCATCAACCTCCATCCTCCATCCCATCGATCCATCTTCCATCTAATCCTAAAATAGCAAATTGTAAGACTAAAAGTACACCTTTTTCTATGTAAGGCCACACGGTGGAGTGAATCTCATACCAAAATTTCATAGGTCTTTCCTTCTCTCTACTTGACCTATGTGGGATTCCAGATCCATTGATCCAAATTTGTTGTTTCTATCTAATGGCCCTATGAGGGTTCCTTTGATCTATTTAGATCTGGTTGCTAGTTCCTCTGCCCCTATGTGGTTTTTATAGATCTACTAATTTGTTATTGTTTCATACTGCCCCTATGAGGGTTTCACATATTTGTTGATCTAGATATGCTATATTGGTATTTGTTTCCTCTAATTCTCTATGCATGTCAACACTCTAGCTTGCATGGAAACTACAAATCTGCCCTAATCTTTATGTGCTATGGCTACAAAACTTGATGGATCAAACTACCACCTTTGGTCTACATCGTTTGAAATATGTGTTAAAGCCCAATTGTGCTATTCCCACATTTCTAATGATGCTCTGATCCCTCCTATTTATACAGTTGATGGAAAATCCAAGCAAGCCTACACACAATGTTCTAAAGGTGACTATGGAATTATGACATAGATAGTGAATAGTGTCGAACCAATGATCATCTAGTCTCTCCTTCACCTTCCAAGTTTCAAATCTATGTGTGACCATCTATCCCATGTATATTCTCAATAACAGAATCCAAAGAAGGTCTTCAAGATCTTTAAGAATATGGCAAAAATGGATTATTCAATAGATGGATCTGTTGAAGGCTACAACAACCAATGTTTGACACTCTGGGATGAATATGAAGTATATCGTCCCCTTTCGTAAACATTAAATAAGTTCATCGGTGTTGCAACAAATGCTAGTTGTTTCAGATCTTAGATGGACTTCCTCCTAGTTTTCCTAGAGTTGTTGACCAGATCTTATCATGTGATCCCTTGCCTACACTAAGGGATGTTATTAAGCATGTTCAACACATTCCTTCTATGTTTTCCCTATCTGCTACTTCTTCTAATCTCTTTGTCCTTGTGGTCCACTCCTCCTATTTTGGTCGAGGATGTGGATGTGGATGAGGTCGCGGTCGTGCCCATGGACATGGTCTTCCACCTGGTCCTGGACAAGGTAAACCTAAACCTCCTCCTCCCAATCGCTTGTACTATTTATGTGGGAACAGGAACCACAATGAGGACCACTGTTAGGAAAAACATGTTGCTCTTTCTTGGGAAAATCATGTCTTCTCTGAAGTCTATGAAGACTCAATTGCTACCGCATCAAGTTCTACTCATCCCATGGTTGACTAGATTTTATTGAAGTTTGAAAAACTCCTTAGGATTGACTATCCTCCTACTTTCTCTAGAGTTGTTGACTAGATCTTATCCAGTGATCCCTTGCCTACACTATGGTATGTCCTCAAGCATGTTCAATGCCTTCCTTCTATGTCTTTCCTATTAGCTACTTCTTCAGATCACGTGGTCCTTACGTCCACTCCTCTCATTCTAGTCGAGGATGTAGATGTGGATGAGGTCGTGGTCGTGGTGGGCATGCTCCTGGATGAGGTCCTCATCCTATCCCTAGATGAGGTCAACCTCAACCCCTCCTTCCAATCACTTCTGCTACTTATGTGGGTGCACAAAACACAATGAGGATATCTGCAGGGATAAACATGTTGCACATGCCTAGGAAAGTCTTTTCTCCTCTGATGTCTATGACTCAATTGCTACCGCCTCAAGTTCTACTTAGCCCATAGTTGATTGAATTCACTCAGAGATTGGAAAAATCCTACAGCCTCGACTATCCTCTCCAATAGCTACTCTAAAAATGTTCATCTATTTACTTGCATCCCCTACTACTTATGATAAAAATAAATGGGTCATCAACTTTGGCATATCTACTCATAATTTTGGTTGTTCCAATCTTTTCACTACCTTTATTTAATATTACACGTGTCCCTCCTGTGACTATTGTTGATGGCACTCAGTTTTTTGTCCATGAAAGTGGAACTGTATCTCTATCTATAAATATGCCTTTAAAATCTATGTTTTATGTTCCAAAATTTCCTCTTAATCTACAATATGTCAGTAAAACTATTAAGAGTCTTTAGTGCTCAATCACTTTTGATCATAAGGGTTATGTATTTTAGGATATTTGTATGAAGAAGAGGATTGATTTAGGCCAAGAGGGACCAGATGGATTGTACTACATGGATGTGTTGCAATTTGGTACAGCTCTGCTATCTACTTCTATAACTAGTTTATATATGCATTATCACCTGCGGCATTTTTCTATTGCTAAACTATGTTGTTTATTTTTCTAATATTTCTAAAAGACATTTTACATGTGAATCTTTCTAGTTCGATAAACAAACATGGGTTGTTTTTTAGAAGAAGAAAGAAATTAGTTCTAAAAATTTTGTTTAATATTGTTCTTGCAAAATTTAGGGTCCGTGTTATATTTGTAACTAGCTATCATTATTTTATAAACTTCATTGATGGTTATTCTAGGGTGACTTGGTGGTTCTCCTAAATGATTACACTATTGTTTTACAAACTATTACCACCTTTTTTTATTGAGAACCAAACCTAATTTAAAACTATTGTTAAATCCTCCACAACAAAATGGTGTGGTAGACTTGAAGTAGCACACACAATTCTCCTTCATTACCATGTTTCTAAACATTTTTGGCCTGAAGTTGTTTCTACAACGAGCTAATTAATCAACCATATGCCTTCTTCTGTGTTGCATAATCAAGTCTCTATCTTTCTTCTATATCTCAATACACCTTTGTTTTCTATTCCATTGTGTATCTTTGGCAACACCTATTTTGTTAAGAAACTCCCCCTGGGATATTTAATCCTGACCACTGCTCTACTAAATGTGTCTTTCTAGGATATTCACAAACTCATAAAGGGTATTGTATTATAATCCTATCAATCTACAATGATTTGAGAGTGTGGATTTTGTATGTGAAAATAGCCATACTACTCTGACGAAGGGTCTGCCTTATTTAGTGATATGTTGGATCCTACTCCTCTTCCTAAGGTAGTATAACATGATCAAACTAACCAAACTAAAGAGATTCCATGACAAGGCCCATGGTCATAGTTCCCTCTCTAGACCCTCAACAACCAATTTCTCCCTCTTCGGTAGGTCACAACATCTCCCGGGTATACCCAGACCTACATCTTCCTATAATTTAAAGCAAAGGTGTTCGTTCCTACACTCAACATTCGATTAGTATATTCACCTCTTCACTAATCTTGGTGCTAGCTTTTTATATTTTACTAGTGTTCTTTTTGGTATTTTTGTACCAAAGAATGCTACGCAAGGTCTTCAACATCTTTCCTAGAGTCAAGCTATGAAAATGACTTCCTTACGAGATCGCAAGACCAAATATTTTGTTGATCGTCTTGAAAATTGTCCTACAGTTGGCTGTCGCTAGATTTTTACTGTTGAATATCAATCAAATTGTTTAGTTGAACGGAGGAAAGCATGACTGGTAGAACATTCAAACCTATGGGGTTGACTACTTCAAATCTTTTTCTCCTATTTCTAGACTTAATTATGTAAGAGTGGTTATATCTATTGTTGTGAATAAGGATTGGCCCCTTATTCAACTAGACGTTAAAAATACCTTCCTATATGGTGACTTAGATGAGGAAGTGCACATGGATCAACCATCTAGTTTTGTTAGTCAGGGGGAGTGTTCCAAAGTCTGTTGACTCAGGAAGGAAATATATGGCCTAAAACAAAGCCCATGGGAATGGTTTGATAAATTGGGTCAGAATTTTCAAATTTCAAATTTGGTACTCACATTCAGATAATTTCATTTTTATTAAAAACATCAATTATGGATTTGTTATTCTTATTGTTTATGTTGACAATATAATTTTGTCTGGTAGTGAAGGTATTGTTGCTACCAAAAGATAGCTAGAACAAAACTTTATTACTAAAAATTGATAAACTCCAATACTTCTTAGGAATTAAAGTTTTTAGATCTTCTTCTGGTGTATGTGTGTCACAACGCAAGTATGTTCTAGGCCTACTCATGGGAATAGGAATGCCTTCTACTAAACCTACTAGTACTCCTCTGGATCCCAATACCAATTGGGATGATGAATCTTCACCACCCTATTCTAGTAACCACCAATACATAAGATTGGTTGGTAGGCTTATCTATCTTATTGTGACTAGAGTTGATAATATTGTTGCTATTGGACTTGTGAGTAGGTACCTGGATAAACTTTAATAATGTCATTGGGATGTTGTCTGACATATGCTTAAATAAATAAAAAATTCTCCATGAAAAGGATTGCTATATCAAAGACGTGGGCACTGTAAACTTACTATATATTCTAATTTTCTTATGTTGGTAGTAGATGTGATAGGAAATCTATCTCTGGATATCATACCTTCATTGGAGGAAATCTAGTTACATGGTGCAATAAGAAACAAAGTGTGGTTGCTTGGTCTAGGGCTGAAGCATAATACAAATATATGGCTCATACTGGATGTGAATTAATGTGGGTCCATGGACTCCTCAAAGAATTTGATATCTCTGATTCTGCTCCTATTGCTATGCAATGTGATAATAAATCCTTCATTTTTATTGTCAGTAATCCAACATTTCATGAGAGAACCAAGCATATAAAGGTGGGTTATCATTTTTGTTGTGAAATTATTTTCTCTAGACATATTTGTACTCCTTATCTCCAGACATAAGATCATGTTACTGACATTTGTACCAAGATACTTCCCAAGACTCACTTTGCCACATTGGTGGACAAGCTGGGTATGTTTGACATCTATGCTCCAGTCTAAGGGGGAGCATTATTATATATGATTTATGCATTATCTTGTGTTGTGTGTTTTATTATGCGTTATAATGTATTTTGTGTTTTGTTGATGTACTAGACTTGTGTTGTCTTTAGTTTTTCTTTTATCTATATTGCCTAGTTTTGTTTCTCCCTTACTCTCTTGTCCCATAAAAGAGAGTGCATTGTAATTGTTTCAGCTGGATCAAATAAAGTTTTTCTTTTTTATAGTGAGGTTAGTGAGATAGAGACCAACCACCACTTAGTTGCCTAGTGGGCAGAGAGTAAACACCACATTATGGGGTTAGTGTGTGTCTCTTTTTCTAAGAATTACATACTAGCTATCATGAAAGTTAGTGTGGTAATTAGCAACAACCCTAAGTGTCTCTTTGCTTAAAGATAGACAATAACCACCCTAAGTGTTTGTTCGGCCAATGATTAGAGATTAAATAACTTTAGGATGAGTAGTAAATAAATAGCCTAAGTGACTCTTCGCCTGAGGGTCAGAGGCTAACTTTCTTCAATGGAGAAAATGGGTTTCTTTTTATATTACTAAATAAGAAAGTAAGTGGAGGGTCTCCCATCCTTTATGTCTCTAATTTTCCATAGTTCAACGGCCATCATATTGAAATCAGTTTATCTAGAGACAAACAAAATATATTACATCGACCACATAGAAAAATAATCATACACATTTTCTAACTAATGTTAATATGTCAACATTTATGCACAACGACATATGTATCATGGATGTTTGTATACATTCAGTTAATACTTGCATCTGCACAGTAAATACACTGCCGAGTTTGAATAGAATGTGAGGTTATTGTGACCATAATAACTTTCTCATGGCATCAATTATTGTCTCTTATCAACTTAACGAGGCTGGATGTTCATATGTGAGAACTTTGGCATCCCATCGAGTACAAAGTCTGCAACTACCAAGCCCATATGACACATACCCAGATGAGGAGGGAAGCCTTCTTGGAACAAGTCGAAGCATATGTTCTTTTGTGAAAAGATCACCGCAGAACATGGGCCTGCCACCGGAGGCATACGTGGGCATTGGACAAGGTGGGTTGGGGAGGGAAATATTTTGGAACTTCTCTTCTGCTATATTGAACGCAATCATATTCTTGACCATGCTTGGCGGGCGCCAGCCATAAGATGGGATGTACATCATCTCCTCTTCACACGTTGCGGATATTCCGAAACAATCAAGATTAGGGAGGACATCGTCAGCCTTTGTGATAAATCTCCACTTTGGCGCATGTGTTGGACTACAAGTCGTCCGATGCCTGCTCATCTCGAACGTGACAATCTCCATGCTACGATTTGTCGCTCCGTCAAAATTGTCGCCGTCAGTAGCACTCTTGCGGTTGAAGATGCGCACAATCTTAACTGTTGTCTTATAAGCTGTGTGAAATGGTCGTGCCATATATTCAGAGTGGCCGTAGATTGATGATTCCTCATCCTCATAATACCTTCCTATACCCCAAATTTCATCCTCGACCTTCGCTGGACACGATTTTGGGAAGATTATACATTTACTGGAATGACGTTCAAAGAGACAGTAACAATCCACACTAGCCAAACATGCAATATAGCTGCAGGCTCCAACAAGATGTGCCTGCTCCATTCCACTAGGTAGGACAATGGAGTATTCACCTCTCATTCCGCTACGGATCACAACTCTTGGAGGTAATGGGGTTGGTGGGATGCAGTCGCCAAGTAGTCGGTTGCAAACCCTTGTAAACCTCGACCACTCATGTTGCTCTAATGTCATCCTAAAATCTCCGTATCTCAATTTTGGTTCTGGCAGAACAATGTCGTCTTCAATTACGACTTCTTCAGTTTTCTTTTGTAGACGGAGATCGGCATGGCCATCAGAATGATTGCTTGCTTCTTTCTTCCTTGAAAGGAGGGGCTGATGGCAATCATGGGACAGGTTATAGCTTGCTTCTGAACGTGACCGTCTCCGCGCCCTTAGGGTTAGCGGGACCATGGAAGCCGTAAATCTCTGGAAAGCCATGGCCAACGATGAATATATCTGATAAGATGATGAAGAAGATAAATTAATGCATACATGATACATACATACGGTAAAACCGCTGGCAGAAGATAAAGCTATCTTTGTTCAAAGCCGTTATCTGATCTCATATTAAAACAGGTCTATTACGGAACTGAAACACAAGAAACCGTGTGGTAATCAATGATGATCATTGTGTTCTCGGCAAAGTAGATCAGAATATCTCTGGCTATCGTTGCAGTGATCTTTTCGGTTTGGATTCTGGTAAAACATTGTTTTTCTGGAACTATAGCTAGAGTTTAGATTATTAATTTTTATTAAAATATACGATTTCAACCCATTAAAATCCCAAACATCTACGGATCGGATAACCTCAAGACTCGAGAGTCGTCAACATGTTTGGAATCGGATACATAAAAGGGATTTGTCTTATTACTCCAAATACTCATGCGAAAACTCCATGTAATTAACGTGTGATGGATAAATAACAAGTCAAATGGATTGAACTCCTGATTAAAGTGTCTTTGATTACACTAATATTCCTACTTGCAAATTTTATGACTTGAATTATTTAATTCCTACCACAAATCTAATCTCATTTAAAAACAGTATACCGTGGCTTGTTTGGGTACTGATCACAAGAAGCAGATGATAGGACAAAGATTAAAGCCAAGTTTACCGTGTGAAATATTATAAATGTAGTGATATACTAAATTGCAACTAGTTATAGGGCAAGCGACAGGCACCTGTAGCAATAGGCAGGCGATGTTGGCAATACGAGAGCGAGGTCGATACCAAAAGTTATTCTACCCTGACTCAGCTCTACCACGATCAAACTTCAAGATTGGTATGTTGCTCACGAACAGCCTTGGGCGATTTTATAGGCAAAGGAGGTATACGAGTCCGATCGGAAGTAAATCACGCACAGCGTTGTGTGTCCAGTCCGAGCCGTATTTGGAACTTCGGTAGGATGGAGAGAAACTATGAAGTAGAATTGGCGATGTAAAATTGTGGAGCAATATTGCACTTCAACACCGCACACTGTTAATCCCAATAGGAATTGTATTTGAAACCTCCGGACGATTACCGTCCTTAACTCAAACGTGCGTACCGCTCTTGCGTGCTTCTTCGTTATCATTTGCATTATGACAAAAACTTTAATTTTCACATGCGCACTTCCCTTGTGCATCTCTTATGAAACAGTCTTACAATATGTTCCCATATAAAGCAAGGAGCGGTCGACGATTAGAAGGTTGACGTGTAGCACCATGCACCAAGGTGAAATCATGATTACAATATCAATATTTGTGAAAATTTTAAAAATGTGAATGTAATAAAGAAAAAAGTTTTGATATTTTCTTGACAAATTTGACACTAGATTCAATGTGATATTAAGTACATAAATTTGGAAATATTCGAAACTATTTTCTCTACATCTCAATTTAGATTTGATCAATCACTTGTTGTGATGTAAATCCCAATTTCAATGTGTAATCTTATATCTATTGTTTCATAATTATGAAGGTAGGGTGACTTGCTAAAAAGAAGGAATCGTACAATGCAACACCAAAATGCTTCGCCAACCTACAATCAAGCTTTAGATTTAGAGTCTACCTACAACTGATCGTTACCTACAAGTACAAGGTTGTGTTGCAGACTGTAGTTAATCTATAGAGCATTGAGTATTAATACATCTGAGCTACCTACCCTCCAACTCCTTTCCAACAAAGGGTTTCTTTGTAAAGAGCCACCTCCCCTTATTCTTTTCTTAGACAAGAGATAGAATCACACTTGTAGTTAGTGAGCGCAAGAGAGAGGTTAGAAGGTAGATAAGTGAGAGCTTCATAAGATATACATGTAGGTCTATCTCTCTTACAAATCTCCTATAAACTCTAAATTTTTGTATAATCAGTTTACATGAATGGCATATTAGGTAAACTAACAAAATAATCAGACACATCCAACCACCATTAAGTTTCACCATCCATAAAAGGCCATTCATTGTATAGAAGAGGGCTTGAATCCTTAATACATATTATATTAACTTAATATGTGGTACATTCATTTTAGCTGTGATTTTAGCGTGATGCATCCCATTTTCATGAATATATTCCATATCCATGGAATTAAGCCTTTAGGTTTTTCGTTGGTTTAATCTCAAGATATCTAAGATGTGAAACTTGAACCTCACTCATCGCCTCCACCGTTTCCAAGATTAATTTGGGACAAGGTTAGGGGTTAGAATAGTAAGTTCCAAGTTGGTAGATTCCAAACACATAATGCACCAAAGATCGGTATCTATATTTGTCTGGTAAAATATGTCCATTTAATAATTGGCATAATGGCGTGTTTTGATCGAAGTATAAGTTTTGAAATCATTGACTGATTACCTCTTAAGCATGCAAACAATTGATGATATATTTCCATGTGTCTAGCATAGATCCTCTACTTTCTAGGTATCATTAGCAAATCGAAGATATACTTCCTTGCATCCAACGTTGAACCTTTAGTTCCCACACATCGTTACCATAAATACATAGTCACCTTCTTCTAATAATAATTATAACTCTATTTTCATATCTATTCAAGTTATTTACAGAATTCTTGATAAAATTGAATCGGGTTCCTCGGATGTACATGGACCATATCATTGAGAGTAAATTAAAAGATGGAGGGAAGAGCATGATTTTCTTTCTTTTATCTTTTTATAGGGTCCTTTCCATTTTAAGAAATCATATTTTTTTAATAGGAATCTAAATTTGAATCCTAATTCCAACGTATTTACAAGTTTGAGCAAGGAACAAAGTGTGGCTTGGATTTGTCTTGAATATCTAGAGGCGAGAAGCCACAACACCATATGTACGTACCTAATTATGTTAAAAATATTTTCTTAATAATGACTACTCAATTAGGTTTGGGGTGAGAAGTCTCTATTAAAATTTAATAGACAAATAATTTTTAATGATTAAGAGATCATATGTTAATGAAATTGATGATGCTTTGACTTCTCACTTTTGCCATTGCAATACACTTTTTAAAAAACTAAAAACCATTGCACAATTTCCTTTCTTAGCATGTCATAATCCAACTCAGAGAAGAAGTTGGATCGCAAGGGGGCATGTTACACTTGTAGAAGTTGATATCAGAAAAGATATGAAACTTAACTACTCAAATGAAAATTTATCCATTTATAATATTCTAAGACCTAATTGTATAAGAGAAAATAACTAGTTCTACTTTCTTCATTTCCTCCTTGACCCCAATAACAATCCTCTACTGAACTTTTTGTATATCATTAGTACCTTCTCTTCTTCAAAAACATTGTTATCATGCTTCTCCTACAATTGTGTGTTCATATTTATAATCTACGATGGTATACCTTTTCATCCTGAACTATCTTTGAGCCAACCACCAAATAAGATATATATATAATAATAAAATTGGTATTCAAGATATTGACTTGACATGCTTCCATCTAAGGGTGCATGCATACCATGTTTTGATACTCTATTTTTTAAAACTACTTGCACTTTGTTTCAATTCTTGTCTATTTTGTATGCATGCACCATAATACTACAACTGAGTACCACATCACTTTGTTTTACTACTAGATTCTGATAAGTTTTGATATTTTCATGTTTTTATTGGATTGGCTTTGCATGAGAAACTAAGGAAAGTACTATAAATCATTAAAAAGAAATAACTCCACATATGTTTCTTTCATCGAGCTATTTGTTACCCGAATCCCCACTCCTAATGGCTAGAAAGGAAAAAGAGAGAGGACCTGAGTGTCTGTATGTAGGATAAATCACATAACATATGCATGAATAAAATCACAACCAACAACTAAGGTATGAGACAAGAAAGCATAAAAGAATGCTAAACTAATACCTGATAAGATCTTAGGTCCCATATATCAACCATGTGTATGTAATTTGTATGTCATTATATATCATCAGAGTACGAGAAGATTATCATGAGTGAGGAAACATTGATCATCATTAGAGATTCATAGTGTTCATGTTACCTAAAATCATAAAATGGATACACATCAACACAACTGTGTTGAGTACGATGTACAAACATATAGAATTGTAGGTTTAAGAACACATATTGTTTGATAAAAGCATAAAGTAAATAACAATAATGAAGAAACAACATGATTAAAGACTCTCTTATTAACATGCAAGCATGTTTTAAGTTCATTTCTATCATAATCAACAATGCCATTAGGCCTTTGACCAGCTTCTTAAAGAAAGGGGTCCATGAGGGTGCTTAATTAGCTACCCTATTTTAATGTGAGGGACTACAAGACTAAACATCGAGAGTTAACCCTATTCATAAGGGACCTCAAGGCCATTGCCAAGAGAAACCCCTTGTATCAACATGGTCTTCCCTATCATGACAACTCAAGTAGGACACCGAGCCTTGTGCCCTTACCCTAAGAATATAGGCAAGTGCATAAGGTTGTATAATGGATATCTATCATTGTTTTCAAGTTTGTTCAACATATGTAATCAAGACCAAAACATAGTATTCGTAGGGAACAATATCTCAAACAAGTATGATAAGCCAAGAATTTATACTACATACATACATGTAATTTCAATACATCTAGTCTGTCCAATAGGAGGATAAAGCATGCCTTGGTACAAGCAAACTAGCACTAGACAACATGACTAGATCTTTGAAAAGAGTTCATCAAAGAGATCCTAGAATTATAAGAAAATGTGACTACATTAACATCACAAGACATAGGTCATCTAAAAATATTCTTCAAGGGTGGATGTTTAACTCAATCTAATTTCCAATTATGAAGATTGATTTTGACATCTCCAATATTCATGCAATATTCATCATCAATCTACATACTATATCATATATCATTTTACTTAGGGTGAAATATCCTTACAAGATTAGGGATTTAAAACCTAGGGTTTTCATGATATTGATAGGGAAAAACATAAGATTTGAGTATGACTTAATGTCTTAATCATCTTATCATCTATTTAAGTCATATTTAGTCATTTTCATGCAAGATGGTAATCACTAGAGTGCAAGATAGATCAAGCTAGATTTTGTTTCATTGAGACCAATATGTCACTAATTTGAGTACATCAAATAGCATGGGTGACCATTAGGGTGACATTTATACAAGACTATATCCCAAATATAGAAACATGCACATTTAGTCACATTTCAATTGCATGTTTAGGTCAATTAGTCATAATAGGGAAATATTTGATCCATAATCCATTTAGGTGATCAAGGGATGTAAAGTTACTAATATAGTTCAAACATAATTATTTGGATTCCACATAATAAACTTGAGCATCAATTTAATGATCATTAGCACCAATGTCCAAATTACACATATTACATGGCCCAAGTCATAAATTGGAGTCATCAAAGGGACTAAGCATGGTAAATTTCAATTCACATGTCACAAGATAGCATGAGTTTCTTATTAGGATCATAATAATCATGTGGGTCATGATATCATCATGGTTGAGCATAGATAACCATTAAACATGTAAAAGAGATGTATTTGATGTCATTTTCATCATAGAAAGCAATATTTAAGGAATTAGCCTCTCAAATAAAGTTTGTTGGATAATTCTCATTGACTAGATCAAAATTCATATATAATATGTCTCACTTGGCCCAAGGAATGATTTAATATGAATTTCTCTATATAATACATATAACTTGAGGAGAGAGAGGGGAGGGATCATATACCTCAACCATGGGGGAGGACGTGGCACTCTTGGGTTGGCCGATGTGAGGCACGCAGTCACCAGGGTCTTTGACTAGTCAACTTGAGGAAACTAAAGAGAGAGGGAGGCCCTCCCATGATTTAGGACGTTTGATCTTGGCTCACCCTGGCATCTAATGCAATTGACGGTTTAGGAGAAACCCCCATTCAGCGAGGCCACAGCTCACATGCAGATGCCCGCAAGGCGGTCTTTTTTCTATGAGCTCGTCGGATATTCCAAGGTTTTTTAGTTAGTAGGCCTCAAAGGGACTCCAATAGGTGTTGTTCACAGCTAGGACAACATCACGAGGATGAAGGCGATGGAAAAAAGTTTAAAATGTGGTACAGGGGTGAGATGCCCAATAAGAACCCCATGGCAGCACCACTGGACCAGGAAGGAATAAGGGAGGCAACGGGGTGTAGGATGCACAAATGAGGAAATAAAGAGAGGTAAATCAAAGAGCAAGGTGTTTCAAACTCAAAGGAAATAAATATGAGCTCAGAAAAGGTGTGGACAGTCGAACTACCATGGTTGTAGACATGTGGCTGACCATGGCTGGTTGGGGGTACCATTCCCTTAATACAGCCCATTTCGCTAGATGGGAGGTAGGGGTAAGGTTATAGGAGCATGGGCAAGAGATTCGAGGAAGCAAAACTCACAAAAAAAGTCAAAAGAGGGTGTGTAGTCGGTAGCCTTGGGACATGGTGGCAACCTTAGTCACTGACTCTGGGTGCAAGGTTTGGGATGACTCCCAAGCCTTCAGATCAACCCCCAATTAATGGGTGCCCAATCGAGTGGCTGATGGAGGCTCCCTACTCTTTTTTTTTGTGTGGGCTTGCGAGGAGATGGAAATGGGTTGTGCCCATATGAGAGGACAAGGGTCGAGGCCTAACAAAGAAAAAGAGGGAAAAAGGGACTAGAAATCATGGAAAATATTTTAATCATAACTTTCTCTAGGAAACTTCAAATTGGGTGAAATCTTCATCTTTGGATCATAATTTTCATTATCCATCTATATGAAAAGGATTGAAATCATGATCATGATGCTTAGTAATATCAAAACCCATACTCAAAGTTAATTAGGCACTCAACATTGCATAATCGAGTTCAAAATTGCAAATTAGCCATTAATACTCATCAACTGAGCAACATGTAGCTCAAAAATATCCAAGTGATGATTAGGGAGGTCATTGAGTCAAATTGAGTTCATTATGAGTCAAATTGAGCATAGTTGGAGGAGAGGGGAAAACCCAAGTTGTTACATCCTCCCCGCCTTAAGAAATTTTATCCCCAAAATTAAAGCATTCCAATATCAAGATACCAAACATCAAAGTCCAAACCTAGCCACACTTCCATTATGCCACTCTGATACAAAAGATCACAAATTTGGAGAGATCATGAATTTAGTTCAAAAAAATAGGACTCTTTGATTCAAGAGCAACTCATGACTTTCAATCCCAACATTTAGGGTTAGCTTTTAATTTGGCCCTAGGTGGTGTTATACATCCTTGATCAAGATTTCATAATTCAAAATTTTGAGACAAACATCATATTTCAATATCATGGTTTTACTTTGAAATCAAAGAAAGGTCCCACTCAAGTCCACATGAGAGCTTATCCCTAAGTCATAAATTGAGCGAATCAACATAATCATCATTTCAAAATTTCAAGATTTGGGAACATAAAAGTGATTAATCATAAATCAAGGGTGATCTCAAGATCCAAATAGAGTGATCATAGGATTCAAAACAATATTGAGATGAGTCATCATTAGTCAATATTTTGCAAATCAATATTGAGAGTCATGATTTTGGATGACAAAATTCAAAGATCCAAAAAAAAAAATCAAAGATGGGGTACAAGACAATCTGAATTAGATGACATGTGGGATCATTCATCCATAATCAACAATTGAGCAACAATCAAGCAACATTTCATGATATCGACATCAATTTCATTATCATGGTATTCAATGTTGATGAATGATCTAGACCTAGGTCATTCTAGGAACTTAACCACAAGCTATAGTCAACATAATCATATATCGAGATCATCAAATCAAGATTGAATATAGAGTTTTAATATCATCAAAAGATATGACCTATTAGAGACTTAGGTCAAGAGATTAAAATTGTATGAAAGTCATAATTTATATATTTGTATTTCACAAGGTCATGAGATCAAATATCATTTATCATAATATAGCAACCATGATTTGATATTTCATATATTTAAGGTCATAATATTGTTGCCTTCGCTTCATAATTAAGAATAAGGGGGTATACTTGGAAATAGAGAAGTCAATATAGGCTCTTTCAACAATTTGATCATTATCGAGTATAATCGAGATCCCATATTTATCATATTATTCAAAATTGAGTTTAACAATGAGGCATTATAATCATTAGGAGATTTTTCCTCTTGTATCAAAATTTTCATCATGCTATCGAGATCTAAAGTCATAGTCATTTCAAAGCATGACCATTATGCATATCAAATTGGGGAAAATTTTGCTTAATCATGTTTGAGGTTTAATCGACAATAGAGAAACATGTACTTAATCAATAGGGAACTCACTAACAATGAGGTATTACACGTGAGTTCTCCTTATCTCATCATATTAAGGATCATTATCATTTACCTCAAACATAGGAAGCACATGAGTCATATTTGGTAAAATCGAGTTACATGATCTAAGATGTTACACATGACTACTTAGTTTCAAGAGTGCTTTCATTAATCATAATTGGGTTTTAAAATTAGGATAAGATTGAGGAATAATTATTATCTTAATCAACTTTTACCAATTCATTCGGATTTTATTTTCCCCATACATAAACTACCCATAATTAAGAGGTCATGTGATTAATTGTCATGAGAGATATCACATGAGGAGATGAGAAGCTATCTAATCATCATCTAATGGGTGGCTTAGGGTAGTCCTTAATGAAGAGATGATATGCCAAAAGACTCTATAATCCTTTTAGGGAAAAGTCCTTAATCTATTCTTGGATTCACTTCAGCCAGGTAGGTATTCAAGGGAGACCTCATCCACTACAACTCGACAGATAGGAGGTGCATTAGCCCCCATGTAGTGACATGACTAGACACCTCATCTTCACCATTATGGACTTAGGTTTTACCAAGGTTCATACAAATTGGGTTATTAAACATGCATTGAGGATATGTGATTGCTCTAATACCATCTATCACAGAACCATTTGTTACCCAAATCACCACTCCTAATGGCTAGAAAACCAAAGGCAAGAGGAATCGAGCATCTGTCTATAGGATAGATCACATAATATATACATGAATAAAACCACAACTAACAACTAAGGTATGTGACAAGAAAGCATAAAATAATGCTAAACTAATACCTGATTAGATCTTAGGTTACATATATCAACCATGTGTATGACATTTATATGTCATCATATATCATCAGAGTACAAGCACATTATCATGAGTGCAGAAGCATTGATCATCATTAGAGATTCATAGTGTACTTATTACCTAAAATCATAAAATGGGTACACATCAGCACAATTGTGTTGAGTACGCTATGCAAACATATAAAATTGCATGTTTAAGAACACATATTGCTTGGAAAAATCATAACATAAATAACAATAATGAAGTAACAACATGATTAAAGGCTCTCTTATTAACATGAAAGTGTGTTTTAAAGTCATTTCCATTACACCAACAATATCATAAGGCCTTTGACCAGCTTCTCAAAGGAAGGTGTCCGTGAGGGTGCATAAGATTAGCTACCCTATTTTAACATGAGGGACTACAAGACTAAACGTCGAGAGTTAACCCTATTCATAAGGGAACTCTAGGCCATTTCTAAGATCTAACCCTTATACCAACATGGTCTTCCCTATCATGACAACTCAAGTAGGACACCCAGCCTTGTGCCCTTACCCTGAGAATATAGGCAGGTGCACAAGGTTGTGTAACGGACATCTATCATTATGTTTTCAAGTTTGGTCAAAATATGTAATCAAGACCAAAACATAGTAGTCTAGGGAACAATAACTCAAACAAGTATGATAAGACAAGTATTTATACTACATACATACATGCAATTTCAATATCACTAGTCTAGCCAATAGGAGGATAAAATGTACCTCTATACAAGAAAACTAGCATTAGATAACAGGACTAGATCTTTGAAAAGAGTACATCAAATAGATCTTGACATTACATGAAAGTGTGACTATATTAACATCACAAGTAATAGGTCATCTAAACATATTCATTAAGGATGGATGTTTCACTTAATCTATGTTCCAATTATGATTACTGATTTCTGCATCTTTAATATTCATGAAATATTCATCATCAAGCTACATACTAGATCATATATCATTTTACATAGGGTTAAATATCCTTACAAGATAATGGATTTCAAGCCTAGGGTTTGATGATATTAATAGGTAAAAACATAAAATTTGAGTATGACTTAATGTCCATATCATCATATCATGCATTTAAGCCATATTTAGTCATTTTCATGCAAGATGGTAATCAGTAGAGTGCAAGATAGATCAATCTAGATTTTGTTTCATAGAGACCAATATGTTAGTGATTTGAGTACATTAAATAGCATGGGTGACCATTAGGGTGACATTTATACAAGATTGTATATCAAATATACCAACATGCACATTTAGTCACATTTTAATGTCATGTTTAGGTCACTTAGTCATAATAGGGCAAGTTTTGATCCATGATTTATTTAGGTGATCAAGGGATGTAAAGTTACTGATATAGTTCAAACATAATGATTTGGAGTCCATATAATAATCTTGAGCATCAATTTAATGATCATTAGCCTCATTGTCTAAATTACACATACTGCATGGCCCATTTCATACATTAGAGTCATCAAAGGTACTACGCATGGTAAAATTTGATACACATGTCACAAGATAGCATAAGTTACTGCTTAGTATCATAATAATCAGGTGGGGTCATGATATCATCATGGTTGAGAATAAATAACCATTAAACATGTAAAACAGATGTATTTGATGCCATTTTCAACAAAGCAGGATCTATGAAATGAATTAGACTCTAATATAAAGTTCATTGGATAGATATTATCAACTAGATTAAAATTCATATATAATATGTCTAACTTTTTTTTCCCTGGGGATCGTCCTACTCCTCCTGCTCTCCCAGTGCAGGTCCATTCATCTCCAAAGAGTCCTCATGGCCCAATGTTGCTTCCTCCTTAACCACATCAAGGAGAAAAGTCGGACATTGCTGCCATCTTCCTTGCTTGCTGCCCTGCACCCGACTCCATTTGGCTTTGCAATCAGCCACCCTATTGCTTCTCCTTGGTCTGAACCTGAACTCGATCACATGGAAAGTCCCTGCTAGCTTCTTGATATAATTGCACTCCTGTCTGTACTGGGTGGGGGTCCTTGTGATGTTCTTCAGCATCGCAATTGCTCCTTTTCTATCTGATTCAACTAATAAGTTGATGTGTTTCCCATGTCACACCTGGATGCCTATTGTGATAGCTCTCAGTTCTGCCTTTAGAGTATCTGTGATAGTTCCTTTATCGTAACCTCCTTCTAGCCATTGTCCATCCTGGTCACGGATCACGAATGATGTGGCCATGTTGCCCCGTTTCACAGCCGCGTCTACATTCAGCTTCACCTATCCTGCTCCCGGTGGGCTCCATCGTGTTTTCTCCTTCGTCGCCCCGTGTGCGATTGGACCTGCTGCAAAGGCTATCCTGCAAGTATATACCTCATGGCGGATCATTTCGAATAATGCCTCAGCCTTAATGCGTTCACCCTGGAAGACCAGGTTACATCGCTGGGTCCATATCTTCCAAAGTGAGATGGAGAACCAGCTATTCCAGTCCGGTGTGGCCATACCCTTCCTCAGGTTCACTACGATCCAGAGATTGACGGTGTTTGATTGCTGCAGTTCCATGTGAGTCCTTCTTTGTATGATCTCGCATAGCTTCCTACTTTCCAGACAATAGGCGAGCAGATGTAATATGTCCTCCCGTTCATTGCCACACCGTGGGCATTGGGCAGTCTCCGTGAATCCTCTCCTTCTTCTCATCTCATTGGTCATAACACTTCCGTGCAAGCATAGCCAGAGAAAGGTTTTGACTCTCTGTGGTAACATTAGCTTCCATATTGAGTTCCAACGGCCCGGCGTACTTACAGATTTAGTTTTTAGCAATCGGCGATACGCCTCTTTGACACTGACTTCCCCGCTCGTACTTTTGGTGAACCAGATCTCATCCGCACCTGCAGCCTGGTCTGGTGGTGGCATTGATAGTATGGCAGTAGTTGTATCCTCCTTAAACCAGTGTCGGATAAACTGTGTGTCCCAAGTGACATTTAGATCCACCATAGAGCGATGGTGAGCTCTCTTATGTCCACGGGAATTGTCCTACCATCTTGGATCTCCGGAGCACGCTCTCCTTCGACCCATCTGTCCTCCCACACTGACGTATCCTCGCCTAAAAGCATGATCTTTCCTATGTCTGGCATCAATTCTTCTCGAATCCTTGTGATGGCCCTCCACAGCCTCGACGCGCAAGCCAATCCCTCATTCGATCTATGATCATATTTCTCCTTGATCACTATCTTCCATAGCGCCGCCCGTTGTTACATGAAGTCCCATGATGTTTTGTATAGGAAGGCTTCGTTTTGTACTCTCGCCATCTTAATCCCTAGACCCCCTTCCCCTTTATGCGCACTAACCTTATCCCAAGCTACTAGATGTGTGCCCCCTTGTTTAGAAGCCCCCTTCCACAAGAACGTTCTCACCACCCTATCTATGCTATTGCATACCGCCATTGGTAGGACAGTAGACTGCATAACATACATAGGCAATGTATTGAGCATTGATTTGATTAAAGTTGTCCTGCTGGCGAAAGATAGCGATTTATTCGCCCATGTAGATATCTTGGCTTCCACCTTATTGATAGTGTCCAGGTACAGCTCCTTGTTTGCCCTCCCATGCAAGATTGGAACGCCCAAGTGTTTGCCAATGCTATCGGTCTGCCGTATACCAGTCATCTTGGTTATGGCTCGTCGAGTTTGGATGGTCGTGTTCCGTGAGAAGAAGATAGTGGATTTCTCCTTTGCTAATTTCTGTCCAGAGACACGTTCGAATTTCTTCAAAGTTGCAAGCATTATCCTGGCTTGGCGCTCAGTAGCTTCACCAAAAAGGATGAGATCGTCTGCAAAGCAGACATGGGAAATTCCGGCTCCTTGCCGAGTAGCCTGGAAAGGCACCCAGCGTCCCGACCTCTCTTCCACAGCAATAGCCTGGCTGAGTCTATCTAAGCAAAGGACGAAGATATAGGGAGACAAGGGATCTCCCTGCCTCACCCCTCTCGACGCCTTGAAAGGTTCCAGGGTCTCACCATTCCAAGTGATCGCAATCTCTCCCGCCTTGATGATATTCATTATGATCCTGATAAGGTTCTGTGGGATGGCTGTCCTTATGAGTTTGTCTTCAATAAAGTCCCAAACCATCCTATCGTAAGCTTTAGATAGGTCCACCTTCATCGCCAAGGTTGTCTGTTTCCCCCCTTTGGTTCGCATGGAATGTATCAGTTCTTGTACTAGAATTATGTTGTCGGTAATTCGCCTGCCTGGGACGAAGCTACTTTGCACATGCGAGATCCAATCTGCTAAGTATGGTTTTATACGTTCAACAAGGATTTTGGATAGCAATTTGAGTCCCACATTGTTGAGGGCAATTGGTCGCTGATGGTTGCAGCACTCTGGAGTAGGGGTTTTTGGAATCAGAACTAAGATGGAGCTTTCCAAGCTCTCATCAATTCAGTGGCCTGCAAAGTAGTTGGAGATCATCTGTGAGATAGAATCGCCTAGATACACCCAATTCGTTTGAATGAAACCAGCATCCATCCCATCCGGCCCCGGGGCCTTGATCGGATTCATCTTCATGAACACTTCTTTAATTTCCTCCTTAGTGGGATCTCTGCTCATCGCCATACATAGCTCCTCTTGTAGTTTTGGGAATTGCCCTGTGTAAGCTTCCATAGCCCTCGTATTGCTCCTATTCTTCTTCCTTGTGAATAGGTCATGGAAGAACTCCCTCACTATTTGCTTCACGTCTTCCTCCTCGTCCACCCAAACACCATTGTTGTTCTTGATTTTAGAGATTTTGTTCCTTCTTCTTTTCACTTTCACCAAAGCTTGGAAATATTTTGTGTTAGCATCTCCTTCCTTCAGCCAATCGCATCTTGCCTTCTGCCTCCATTTCTCATCCTCTGCATGTAGGATCTCATTGTACTCCACCTGCAACTCAGCTAGTTTATTCTCCCTGGAATTCGTCCACCTTTGGTCTTGTTGTGCTTGCACTTTTTTCATCTCCTACAGAAGGCCCCGTTTCCTTGATGTCCCTTTTCGCCGTTCCTCTTTATCCCAATTGATGGACTTCTTCATAAATTTATTTACCGCATCATGGAACGGTAAGTTATTGTCCCAATTTTGTTGTAAGAAGGCAGGAAAGGATTCCCTTTTATTCCATATCGTGCTTGCCTTTGGGTGGTATAGTGGGCATCTAGCTCTGTCCTCCATCGAGATTATAATAGGTGAGTGGTCGGAGTTAATCTGTGGGAGAACCTTCACCGCCGTCATCGGGTACTCCTCGAGCCACTCTTGGTTAGCAACGGCCCGGTCGAGCCTCTCTGTCAGCCATCCTCGTCTAAAAGTCATCTTGGGCCCGACCGCGCCCAGGTCTTCAAGCCCGCTGCTCATCAGCCCCTCGGCGAATTCTCTGCAGCTGCTCAGCACGAATGGCTCTCCACCCAGCTTCTCATCAGGCTTCAAAACTGCGTTGAAGTCACCTACGACGAGCCAGGGTGTTGTCGAGGCAGAGGCAATGGTGTGGAGGTGATCCCACAATAGTCTTCTCCCTCCTTGCTTCGTACTCACGTAGACGAATGTCACGTGGAACAGGTTGTTAACCTGGCAATGCACAAACTGTTGATGGCTGGCTATAACCTCCAAATCTCCCAATCTACTCTTCCAGAGTACCCAGATACCTCCCGAGAACCCTTTCGCCTCTACGCGGTAGGATCGATCATATCCCAACGTTCTTACGATTCTGTCAGCGTTGGTTCCACTTGTTCTAGTCTCTAGAATAGCAAGAACTTCAATCTTATGAAGGATCAATAAATCACGGATCGTGTTTTGGGTATCTCTTCCACAGATACCTGGACATTCCAAGATGCGACGATCATTGGGTAACCATGGAGGATTGTCTTGGGTCTGCGTCGCCCGGTTCAGTTGTCTCTTCACATCCATAGCTTCTTCTGTTCTTCTTCCTATGTCTGTTCCTCGTTAGATCCTTGGAGTTTAAGATCTTCCGATTCCTGAGATGGACCCCTACAGATGTGCCAAACAGCAGTGCCTTGTTCGGACTACATGGGAGCTGCCCCTTGCTCGGACTGCATGTGATGGTCTTCCTTGGCTGAGTACTGCCCATGGTAAATCGCAAGCTTTCCCTGGTTCTGGTCCCCTCATCCAGGATAACGATGGTGTTGTCCCCTTCAATCGTTACTACTGCATGCTTCTGAGTATCGCTGCCTAACGCCTTTTGTGCCTCTTTGTTGTTTCCAATCTTTGTCGGTCGAGCTACCTCTTCAACAGGCCACTTCTTCTTGTTAGCTGCTTTCCATTGGCACCACTCGTACCCCGGTTTAGGACCACCTTTCCCTGCCTCCGTTGTCTCTGCCACTGGTTCCTCCGTATCTTCTAATTGTTTAAAATGATTCTGTGACGCACCTCCGGCTACCTTGCCTGCATTGTCCTCCTTTCTCTGGCGCCTGACGAAAGGTTTGGCGTGTAAAGTCTCGGTAAACCTTCCCAATGGCTGAGGTTGCGTGGATGTCCCTTCAGGTTGCTTCCCCGCCTTCGCCAGGGCCTCAATCGCCACCTTACGCGCAGCACAGTCATCATCAATGTGGCCAATCTTGCCGCAGAACATGCATATGCTTGTAAGGTTCTCGTACTCAATCTTGTAAGTCTCTCCCTGGACAATGATTTCCGGCACTAGTGATTTGCTGGTGTCCAGTTTGACGGCGATTCGAGCAAACTTCCCCCGTCGCTTCTGGTCAGTATTTGTATCCACCTTGATTGTCCTTCCGATCGTATCCCCGACCTCCTCCAGAAACTGGGATTGGTAAAGGAAGATAGGCAGCCTTGGAATTCTAATCCAAATTACCATATGTTTAGGGTTTGCGGAGGAAGGTGAGAACGTCCTATCCCATGGCTGAACGTTTAGATAGGACCCCATCAGTGGCCATGGTCCCCCCATTAGTGCCGTCAGATAGTCATCCTCTCTTATTTGTTGAACGATAAAGTAGTTGTCTTCCAGATCAATGAGTTTAAATGCTCCCACCGGCCGCCACATGGTCTTGATTCGGTCCTGCAAGGTGAGGAAGCCCACATTCCTAGCGATTACCTTCACTACAACGACGTACGTCCAGGGTCGTACAAGAGCATCGAATCGAACCTCATCGATCTCGAAGGTTGGCATGCCGTCAACAACGCTCTTCTTGATGTCCGTCTTGGTCAAGTTAGCATGTGGGTCATCGAAGCCCAGGAAAGGTAGTCGCCCGGTGCCATCGCATGTACTTATGATGTCCTTATAGGACCGTGTCTGCCTTGCCTCTCCCGCCAGATCAGGCCTGTCCGTTGCTCCCCTGTGTAGCGCCGGAAATTCCTCCCCACCGGGTGCCTTGGTTCCCTCCTTGTTTCCTACGGGTTGTGACCCACCTCCTGCTATGGTCGACTTCCCGAAGTTAAGTTCGATTCCCAGCCTTCTTAGGATTTCTTGTTGCGATTGTTTCTTGGTTGCTTTAGCCGCTTCTGCAAGAGGGTTGTCAATCAAATTCACATCTACCCCGTGATCCCCTGTATCTGTGGGTGTGGCTTCGGTTGCTGGTGTGCCCTGCGCCTCCGTGGGCGGCGTCTTAGGGTCGACGTCTTCAAGTACTTCCTCCCCCTACACTACCGCCTCGCCATCGATGCCTTCCATCGCGTCGAACACGCTGCCTACCTCCTCACCGCCCTCATCTGGGGGTCGAGTGCCCCCGAATCGTCCTCTTCCTCTGCGGCCACCACGGCCTCCGGCGCCACCTCCGCGCATGCGCGCATCGGTCTCTCAAACCCTAGCAGAGCACGTCGGTCTCTCAAACCCTAGCAGAGCACATAATTTGTCTAACTTGGCCCAAGTAATGATTTAATATGACTTTTTTAGGATAATGCATATAACTTAAGGAGAGAGAGGGGAGGGATCATATAACTCAACCATGGGGGAGGACGCGACGCTTTTAGGTTTTCTGATGTGAGGCATCAATGAGGCGGAGGTCCAAAAATGTTTTCGACTGGTTAACTTGAGGAAATGAGATAGATAGGGAGGCTCGCCCATGATTTGGGTCGTTCGGTCTTGGCTCACCTTGGCCTCTGACGTAATTGACGGTTTGGGGGAAAACCCCCCTTTCAGCGGGGTTGCGGCTCGCATGTAGACACCCATGTGGCAGTCTTTCTGCTATGAGCTCGTTGTAGATTCCAAGGTTTATAGGTAGGAGGCCTAAAAGGGACTCCAATGGGTGTCATTCGTATCTAGCATAGCATCACGAGGACAAAGACGATGGAAAAAGTCTGAAATGTGGTACAGGGGCGAGACACCCAATAAGAACCCCATAGTAGAACTACCTGACCAAGAAGGAAGAAGGGAGGCAAGGGTGATGCTAGGATGCACAAACGAGGAAATAAAGAGAGCTAAATCAAAGAGCGAGGTTTTGCAAACTCAAAGGAAATAATAGGAGCTCAAAAAATGTGTGGACACTCGAACCATCATGGTTGCAACCATGTGTCCGACCATGGATGGTTGGGGGTGCTATTCCCTCAACACAGTCCATTTCTCCTAGATGGGAGGTAGGGTAAGGTTGTAGCAGCATGGGAAAGAGATGCGGGGAAAAAAAATCAAGAACAAAGTCAAAAGAGGGCATTTAGTCAGCAGACTAGGGGCATGGTGGCAACCTTAGCCGCTGACTCTGGGCACAAGGTTGGGGATGACTCCCCAGCCATCATATCAACCCCCAATGTGTGGGTGCCCGATCGAGTGGCTAACGGAGGCTCCCTACTTTTTTGTGTGTGTGGGCTTGCGAGTAGAGGGAAAAGGTTCGTGCCCATATGAGAGGAGAAGGGTCGGAGCCCAATGAGGAAAAAGAGGGAGAAAGGGACTAGAAATTAAGAAAATTATAACTTTCTCTAGGAAACTTAAATTTGGATCAAATTTTTGCCATTTGATCATAAATTCATTCTCCTTGTAAATGAAAGGGAATGAGATCATGATCATGACATTTAGTAATATAAAAAAAATCAAACACATCATCAAAGTTAATTAGGCACTCAACATTGCATAATTGAGTTCAAAATTGCCAATAAACCATCAATACTCATCAATCGAGCAATATGTAACTTAAAAATATTCAAGTGATGATTAGGGAGGTCATTGAGTCAAATTGAGTGTGTTATGAGTCAAAGTGAGCATAGTTGGAGGAGAGCGGAAAATCTTGGTTGTTACTATTTCCTACATCCTATGTGAATGTAATCGGTCCCAAACCAGGAAAAAGGAGGAGGCTTGGTGGTAGGCGGACAATTGATCATAAAACTTTTCCGCTCTTTTTATTAAATGCATCATTATAAAAACTTTTTTGCAGCATTACAACCTAGAAACACATTGCATCATCACCTGGGAGCATTGATAAATATGTAATGGATTTCAACACAACATATCCTAGTTGTGTTGAAGAAAAAGCAAGGGCCCCCCCACACCTTGTATGGGTATAAATAAAGATGCTAGTCCCACTGAATCAGTGCACATATGTGGGAAACATTGTGCAAGGGCAACATTTTGATTGGAGACATTTAATGAAGTAGGTGCACAAAAAAAGGATTAGTGTGGGATGTTAAACTTTTGGATTTTGATATGAAAACCTCTATAGATAGTAAATAGTACCATGATAAGAATTAAAGTTAATATTGTTTATTTGTAGGAAACCATGTGGATAGGTAAATGATGTAGAGAAATTTGTGAAACATGAGACATATTTTTATACATGTTTTGACAGGAACAAAAAGTCGATTGCAATTGTTTTTGGTTATATGTTTAAGGATTGATGTTGTCAAGATCACTAGGGTGATTGATAGAATCATATCTATTAGGGTTATTCTTGGGGAAAATACATATAATATTATCATTGCTTAGGACCCCCTCAAAATGGCCTTAGTGAGTAGGCTTAAAAGGATTTTGAAGTTGCATGGATGAATTGATGCAAGGAATATTGATAGAGAAGAAGATCATTATTGGAAGTGACTTGAGTATCCATTCAGGGAGTAGCAATGTTGGATATTAGAGAGTTCATCGGAGATTTTGGATATGAAAATAAAAATGGAGAAGGAGGTAGGATATTAGATATTATAGTTGCTTACATTATGATTTTGGCAAAAACCCATTTCAAGAAAAGAGATTATCATATCATTACTTTCTAGAGTAGACACAGTTCTACATGTCATGGTCTACCTAGAAAATATGCTTTCGACATATGTCATCGATAGTGAAACTCAATTTGGAGGTCACATTGAAAATAAAGAAAAGATGTTTCAAGTTTCCACTAAAGTCTATATGAAAAATGAGGAAATAGGATAAAACATGAGTTCCATAGTGGAAAATGGATGTGTTATGTGAGTTGGATAAATAAAAAAGTAGCACACTAGAAATACAAGTACAGTGATCTTATTCCCAAAGGAAAAGGTTTAGCACCCCCATCTCCCCTGATTGAACTATTTTTAAGGGATTTATATAAAGAAGTAGTTACAAGTTCTTTTTTTTTAAGAAAACCAAAAGAAAGAGATGAAAATATTCTTTACTTATGGATGGGATTTTAGAGTTGGAGATGTTTGCGTTCTTCTCATCATTGCCTTAAAGGTCGCATTTTTAGTCCTTTTCGCCTTAGGACCTCCCTTGACCGAGATCCTTCACGGGAAATTACGACTGACACATAGGAAGTTCTAGAGGATGATATGTAAATATAAGTTGTAAACAAGATAAAATATTATTCTTAAGATCATATAAGTAGGAATATGTAGATCAATCACATATTCTTTTTAGTTGAGAGAAGATATGAACATTTGAGAGAATTTTGAGTAGTTAAAGCAATTAAAGCATATTACCGATTAGGAGGATGGTCGGTTTACCATTTTATCATTTAAACAAAGATTCATGAAAGGTGGTGCTAGAGGAAGTTTCCTCTTATCATGTTTAATGTAAAAGATAAATGAGGGATGTAATTTTGTTTAAGAGGTTCTAAATGGGCCTAACATATGTTTGATATGGAGAGGGATATTTATAGGATGGAATTTGAATTTGGATTCCAAACGAAACCTTTTGATAAAAGGCAGCACTTCATTCAATGCATTATTTAATGTTGAACATAGATTGAGGCTATCCAACACATGTCAATGGAATTGAAAATGGAAAATAAATATATTTGTTATTATAATCGTCACATGAATGCCTTAACAGAAGCACGGGCAACAAATTGAGTTGTTAGTCCTTTCTAAGTGGAAAAACCTATGGTTCTAAAAACAAAATTATTTGACACAGATGGAGAAACCATAACATTTCTATTTAAAATATTTTGAAGGCATTGGAGAAGGAAAATTGGTTCATCAGCAAGCACCCCAAAGCTATCAAAAGTGAAAGGCAAAAAATGATGACGATTAGCTTCACAAGTTGCTCCATGCTTGTGGACCTTTTGGGTCACAGCGGTGGAGGATGCTTGTCCTGGCTTAAAGCTGTTTGAGAGGATACATGTTAGAGGAGCAACACCAGTGAGATCCACACAAGTGTGTTTTTTGTCTGTCCAATCAAATAATAAGATATCAGTAGGATGTTGAGCATGTAGACCATCGGCATGTGTCCCAAGGAAGGCCACATGAGCTTCCTTCAGCACATTTATCCTAGCATGAGAGATAAGATCAAAAAGGGCATCGTAAAAAAAATCATAATAGAACATTTATACTGGTCGTGAGAGACAATGGACAACATGATCACCAAAGGCGTCGAAATCTACAGTGTTGCAGAGCGGGCAATGTTCATCACCAGAATACAAGGGGATCATGAGTCCATACTGAAGTATAGATTGATACTCTATAGGATACAAAGGCAAGCCATATCCTTCAACAGGAACAATAAGCCATAAATCTTGTGCATGGTCTTGTAGAGAAGAGAGAATAGCATTTTGTCATGGAGATAAAATTCTATAAATTGTTGGATGATTGATCTGTAGTAAGTGTCTGCCAAAATAGACTGAGTCTTTGGAGTGCTAGAAGGTGTACAAGACAACTTGGACCAACAAAAGGATGGAAGCATATTATATATGGTAGTATGCGCGGAGATATAGGAGATTCCTATAGGCAGAGAATCGATCTCTCATAAAATATGATCTAGTAGCTCTTAGGTGTGGTTCCAAGAAGCAACATATGCAAAGTTGCAGACATCATGGGATGAATAGATTCCAAGTCCCCCGAAGTGTATAGGAAGTGTGGCCAAGCACCATTGTAAATCACTGAATCTCGGGCCATCACCAGCCACAATGGAAGATTGTCAATATTCATCAGGTGTCTCAGGTGGGATGCGAACTTATTTTTTCAATTTTCTAGTAATTATAGGAATGTTCTAGAGAAAATCATAGAAAATTAGATAGACAGATAATTACAAATTATCCATCATACTTATCAGAAAAAATAATTGAATATAAATGGGAAGAAAAATGACTATTTTATTTGGGATAATAGAATCGGTCAATTAATGACAAGGACTTTTAAAAGGTAAAATTGACAAGAAAACTATACTTCAAGTATTAAAAAGAATGGTTCTGCACTAAAAGCCCCAAACTGGGTGAAATGAATGGATGAAACTGTTGGTACGTATGCCCTGAGAGCCAATCATGGGATGGTTGATGGGATACATTAAGATTGATTTGATAAACATCAAAGGCAAGCTTCCAATTTTTTCTGGTTCAGTCATATGAGATAGTGATAGAACAGATTGAATGTCTAGAGAATTACAGTACTCAATGACGTATGCTTTCAGGTTCAGGACCTAAACGATGAGATCATACGGATGCTAAGAGTTTGTACATTCTTGTTATGTCCCTAGTCGGATGTCATTATGGAAGGTAGATAGACATCAATGACACATAAGACTAGATTGTGGTGGTGGTTGATGACAGATTCTCATTAGTCATGATATAGATATATCAAACCAAACACATAGGTACTTGTTAGAGAACAAGTGTACCGGAAAAACCCACTGTGAGTTTGACACATGGAACCATGACATGGTAGTCACAGTCAGTACTCACAGTGATGGTGGTGAATGTGATTCTTTGACCTGAAATCAATACACTCAACACATGTCATTGGGTACACTTTAACATCATCAAACGTAGTCTTGAAACATGGGTTGTTATAAAGGTGATGATTGGGTGGCTTTGACACATGGGGCTTTTGAGGGGTGAGTGACAAATATGGGATTTGTCCCTCCTGAGGGAGTTTGATATCCAAGGCCACTTGATGAGTAGGATTGAGATAGGCATGCGCACGCATGTGTGAATCAGTATGTGATATTGATGTCATACATATCTCTTCCAATCTACTTTGAGATCAAGAAAGTGAATGAACGTTGACAGGATGACTGTTCCATGCCTCGAGTTCATTCGGGATATCAGTGAAAAAGATTTTATACATTTGCTGTAACACCATTCATGGATTGTAGGATTGAAAGTAGTTCTCCAACTTTCTATTTCACTTGGGTAGCACTGATGTGTGACTAGGCACCGCTCTTTGCTTGTGAAGTCATAAGTGTTATGGACTTTCACTGCCAACGTGAAAAGCACCTGCAGGGTCACACACATAGGATTTAACCTGGAAGAGGAGTTTGTCCACAAACAATGTTTAGATTGATTGCTAAAGGAGTTTAGTAGTTCAATTAAACACTCAATTTATTGATAGCTCAAAATCATAGTGTTCAAGGTGTTGGACATATTGATTAGAGTATCGGATTGATTGAAACTGCAATTGACTGTTTCTGCACAATCTGCACTCCCAACCGATCGGATCATGTAATGAACTGATCGGCTGAGCTTGGTGAACTGATCGGCTCAGGTTGTGAGTTGATCGGCTCATGGACAGGGTGAAACAATCGGTTCAAGTGTTGAACCAATCGGCTCAACTGATCCAACCGAGCAAGTTGGGAAAGTAGGATTGGTGAGAAATTTCTTTTTCGTTTCACTTTCCCAATTTGATTGAAACAAGGATTGGTATTAGGTACCAATTAGAAACAAAAGAAGAAAAGTCAATCAGGAACTGACCAGGGCCACGAACCGACTGGTTCAGATGTGAACCGACCGATTGAGGTGTCCCAACCGATCGGTTGAGGTGTCAACCGACCGGCTTAGGTCCCCAACTGACCGTTTTAAAAATGAAATGATCAGTTCAGGTCGCGTAGTTGGTTGTTTTTGTGGAAAATCTCGAACCCTTCTACTCCTGCTTTAGTCCTGCATTGCCCGGGATGGAGAACCTTGTCCCATGACCCTCCTATATATCTAGGGGTATTAGGGGCTTCTCAAAGAACAACTCACTGCAACCAGTTGCTCTGTAAAGTTGTCGTTCTCTCTGGTTTTGGTAACCGAGAGAGCTCGAGCAAGTGCTACCCGATAAGGGAGGCACAGCAAGGGAAAGGGAACTGCAGAAAGCGACTGGTGGCAGGAGAGTGTGTCGGCGACTAGTACGGTGATAGGAGGGTGTGACTCCTTCCAATTCCTTGTGGGACAAGGAGATTGGAGTTCACGGTGGTCGTGTGCACTACTTTAGAGGCAGGAGATTTCTGCCGCTCGTAGGACAGCTATCAATCCCGACAGTTCCGGTGAGACCATGAGTTGTCAGTCCCGGTGCGACCAGGATTTGTCAGTCCCGGTGAGAGACCGAAGGTGAAGACCGCACTAGCTTCGAGGTATTGTCGCCGAGAAAGCCTCGGGACAAGGTATGATTCCACAAACCATCCCTTTCCTATTGTATAGACGTTGACGTGTTTCCTTGTTCTGGGTTTGGGGAGGAGAAATTTTTTGTTTCCGCTGCCTTCTCTGCCTCCCCTAAAACCCAACAGTGGTATCAGAGCCACGTCAACTACTCTATACTTTAGGATTATCGATATGATCGATTTTGGTTTGTCGCCTTTATTTATTGCATACGATGCGAATAAAATTAGCTTTATGCATGTCCAATCCTAAATCCACAAATCCTAATTTACATATATGATATGTATTATTAATGCACTCAATACACTTCGCCCTTAAACGAGTTGTGTGGTGGATGTATAGCGTGGTTATGGCCAATAAACCCTATCTGTGTATGGTTGTATGTGGTTGCTTGCATCTCGGTCTGCGCACTGTTTCCCTTTCTCCTATTTCTGATGTAACTCGAAATAATTTGAGATTTCTTTCCTACATTTGCTCCCCTCGAATGTAACTCGGGGTTTCTCTTTTTACAATGTAAAATAGGATATATTTTTATTTCCTGTTATGTCAAAGAACAGAGGACATCCTGACGACATCTGAGACGATCGGTTCAAGGAGTGAACCGATCGGTTGATGTTCGAGACGATCGGTTCAAGGAGTGAGTCGATCGGTTGATGACCAGTTCGAGAAGCGAGACGAGCGGGTGGGGGCCATGAAGAGATGCACGACGACCAGGCGAACCGATCAGTTGGAGGATCCAACCGATCGATGGGTGGCACCCAGCCGACCAGTCTGATGGCGAGTCGATCATTCATGTGATGAGTTGATCAAACCCATAAAGGCAAAGCACATAGTTCATCTTATACAGGTTGCTTGTGATGTAGACCTAGATGACTGTGATTCCTCTTGACTCGAGGAATCACATTAGGATGGCCATAATCATCGCTTTTATCATTTCGCATGTTTTCTGTGGGATATAGCATGTATATGATATGTACTATATATTGTGGTGATTGGATATGTATATGTATATAAAAACCAAATCCCTCATTAAATATTAAGTTTTAGATGCCTTCCAAATGCGACACACATGAAAAGCTTGATCGACCAAGTGTGGGCACGCCCTAGCGTGGTGCACCGTCTATCTCGTGGAAGCGTGAAGGATGGATGTGTGGGTTTGTCCTAGCAGGGTGCATATTCATCGTGTTGGCTTTGGGTCGGACTTAACAAGGTGACCTAGATAGGATCTAGCACCTTGAGGCATGGAGATGCTCATGGCAAGGAGTTGCATATGAAATCTTATCAAGAGTTGCATATGATGCAATTGGCAAGAGTTGCCTACCTGAGACATCTAAGTTGTGGGTGACAGCCCTAGCTGGTTCATGACTTAGAGGATTTCAGGATCTTGCCCACTAGAAGGTTGTATGCTGCAATCTTCCGAATTGATGGTGAGGGCTATCAATTTGAACTAAAATAGTGGGAGTGATAATTAATTAAAGGCCTAATTATATCGTCAACTTTTCAAATCAATCAAATAAGTCAAAAGAGTTTTGGACTAAAATTGCATATATTTCCTTTTGTTAAAATAAATGGTTAATCAACAATAATCACTTTATTTGCGATCGGTCTTTGAGACCAACAAATTAAATGGGAATAATTCCACGACTGGTTAGGATGATGAGAAGTGTTCTCAATCAAAGAGAGAAAGCTCTAAGACCTAGTTGTACCAAGACCAGATGAACTCAATCCCACCACATCAATGACTGAAAGTATTCTTATGGAAGCATACCGAGGAAGACATTGATGAGGAATGCTTGATGTTATGTTCTCTGAACTATGAGTTGCAGAGACAACATGAGACATATGATGTCTCCAAGACACTGTCCTAGTATGTCATGACAGAAGGAGATCCAGTAAGGTATCCGCACACTCAATGTGATTGGGTATGTGGAAAACCTGACTAAGAAGGATTCCCTCTGAGCCAAGAGTTGGCTATTGGTATGATACTGCAAATTTTGCGAGAATCATACAATTCATGATAAGCTACAACATGAACAACTTTGACAAGCGTTGACAGAGTTGTTGGACATGTTGAGGATAGTAGAGGCAAAGATGAAGAAAGACAAACCATAATCTTTGATGTGATCAAAGAAAAGGTAATTCTTAAGGGCAAGGACAAGGGCAAAGTAAAGAAGTGTTCTTATGCTAGCCAGCAATCCAAGTCGTCTTCAGCCTCAAGGCACACGGGGAAAGGTTGTATGAGGGAATTGCCCTCTATATCTGGAAGAACAAAATAAGATGAAGGAGGGGATGGAGATCTCCACCTAAGGTATCATGAAATGAACCGCTTCTTTATTTGAGGTATATGATACCAAGATATGGATCTATCATATATGATATGCAAGATCCGTAAAGAAGTGATGGCCTTTATGAAAGGACCAAGAGAGGAGTACCCATCATTGGATCAAGTGTTGCTGCCATATATAGGAGTATCTTTCAGTTTATTTCAGCCTAAAGGGCACAAAATAGTGTTGAGAACTGTTATTTCAATTTTCCAATAGAAACACTTTATTTTTGCATATTGTATGACAATGATGGCAATCAATAAAGAGATGTTTCAATTTCTAAAGATATGATCTTTGTGGCAATGCCTTGTTTATCTTGTGGTATTTGATATGCAAGATAAAATGATACCTGAAGTTATTGATAACTCAAACAATCAAATTAGCATCAATCATGAGAAATTCATTTCTAGTTTCCATATGATGGATAAATCTAGACTCTTTTTGTTACGACCCCATCTGAGCTTAATTGGTAAACTAGGGTTTACCTGGATGATTGCATATTTGATTGGATTGATCATTTCTTAAATCTAATTAATGATGATATCTCAATTATAATATGTTAAACCTAATGAGAACCCCAAGCATGTTATCTCTTTGTATAATTAGGGTTTGAGGTGTATAAACTCTAGTCGGTTGAAATAAGGGTTTTCAACGAATGAGCTCATTTGGGAAGGAATGATAGAGTTAGGCATAGAAAAATAGAAATGATAGTTGGATGCTTGGGTAGCACGGCCATGGTGGGTAGCACGGTCGTGCTAGGTCTTTGGTGGCACGGGCATGCAAGGCCACACGGTCGTTTTGAAAGAATTAAACTATTAACCAACTTTTCTACTCAAATCTGCTGAAATCAATGCACCACGGCCGTGGTAGGCAGCACGGTCATGTTGGGTCCATCTTGCACGGCCGTGGCAGCTAGCACGGCCGTTCTGAGGCATTTTTGCTTCAAATGACATTTCTGCAGATTTCTGGATAGCAGTGCACTGTTATATTTTTAATTATTTATTGGTAACTCCAAATGATCTCAAATTTTAACTGAAGCTTTATAGATCAATTATAAACAAAGTGCGAAATTCCCATAATTTTTGGATAAGGTTTGATCTCTGAAATAAACGAATTACAGTAACTTTTGTATAACTGAATATTCAGCCAATATAATAAAAGTTAGAGTGTGGGGTCAATATGCAATTGACCCAAGCAGCTCAAATGGTCTATATGAGCAACCACACACACAAGCAGCTGTCATTCTTCGTCATTCACTCCAGAGAAACGAAAATCTAGAGAGAGAGGGAGAGTTAGGGTTTGAGTGGAGAAAGAGGAGGAATTGCTGAATTAGGGTTTTGCGGTTCCAAGAATGGTGAAATCAAGTAAGTTTGGATTCTTTGCATAGACTTTTATGGTGAATCTTCTCTCTCATGTCAAGATTCCGTCCATGCTCTGATTTGATCCAAGATGATGTCGAAATTCCCTCTTTTCTCACCCTTTCTTCATAATCCTTCATTTTCAAGGTTTCTGAGTTGAATGCAAGAAGAATTGGGAGATTTGCTAGGGATTTGATATGAGTTCGAGATCCCCTGAGTTGAGCTGCAGTTTTGAGGTGTTTTCACACCTTGGGGTGAGTGGGTTCTTCCTTCAAACAGTGTAATGCACGAAATTTGATTATAGCATCCAAATCCCTAATTCTTTAGTATGTGATTCTAAAACCTGAAATGTCCGTTTGATTTAAGTTGTTGCAAATTGATATGATATGGATTTCTTTCTCTGTTTGAATGACTCTTAGATGGTAAATTCATATCAGAAATGTGTACAACACATCCTAGTAAGAATGCTTTTCAGATTTATACCGTATGATGTAATTAGGGTTTAACCTAATTGAGATCTCACTAGATTTTTAATCCAATTGAAGAGATATCTAGACTTAAACCAAACCTAGGTCTAAATGCTCTTAATCAAGCTTAAGGCTATCATATTTCAATATATAAACCCTTTGGGATTCGTCACTAAGTTCATGACTTTGATTTCACTAAGTTGAAGCTCAATCGAGCTGTGGCACGGCCGTGGTGGGTGACCACGACCGTGGTGAAGGGTCTATGCCACGGGCGTGCTAAGTAGCACGGCCGTACTGAATGCTTTTGAAACCCTGATCTCTATACACCACGACCGTGGGGGAAGAGCCACGACCGTGGTGAGGTGAATGTGCCACGGCCGTGGGGTGATACCACGACCGTGTTGAAGCAAACCCTAAATGAATACTTAAGAGTCAAAGTTAAATAAAGAAGACTGGTAATCCTATAAGTGGTTAGGATGTACCTCATGGGTTATCTTATTGAATTTTATTCTTGATACATGACATCTCAGTGAATGGTATGGAAACTCTAAATTTAGTTAAATTCCATGGTTTCATGTCTATATTGATTGCATATGATTTGTGGAAACAATCTTTATTTAGTGAATGCTTATATCCTATGAAATTCTTATGAGAGTCATGTGACAAGTGAATGAGGCAAATGAAAAGGTGAATGAGGCAAATGAAACCCTAAGAGTAGGGTGTTGGCATGTGATGAATGAATAAATCAAATGAAACCCTAAGGATAGGGTGTTCAATGAATCATGTTAAGGTGATATGAAAGGTTTCGATATGAGACGTGGTGATGCTTAATTGTTGAATTGTATGTTTCTAGTGCATTTAACTTTATATGCTTGTTCTCTCTGAGTTGATATCTGCATACTGCATGGTTTCTTATTTTCAATACATATCTCGTAAATTGCAGGTGACGAGATATGACATGCCCTAGAAAGGGATGTTACTGAGACATGATATATGTTGAATACATGAGTTATGATGCTTCTTATGATATGATTTGGCAGGCCGTGTGAGCCTTGTGAGAAATGTTAAATGAATTATGATTTCTGTTTAAAATGTACCTATAATGTTAATGTTAGACTTAGGTGCCCTGAACACCGTAGAACCCCTTTGACAGATCTGCTTCTTAGGGGTGAAACTCGTGTTGCAACATTATCCGTGCGGAGTCATGGAGACACGAGGACAGAGAGGCAGTGTCCAACAACAACGCGTGCGGAGTCACGGTGGCACTGGAGAAAATAGGGGTTATTCAACATTAATCCATGCGGAGTCACGGTGGTAACCCAGTGAGACTCTCTGCCTGTGTACTCAGGTTAGAGGAGGAGTCTAGAGCACTCGGAGTAGTGCATTGAGGCCGGAGAGCCTGTGGTCCTGTGGCAGAGAAGGGCTGGTGTCAGACTTAGCATTTCCCGGGTGTGTCGCTAAGTATTGTACGGTGTGGTCATAGTGCACTGCGAGTCTCTATGCAGAGTACACTGCATAGATCAGGGCATAATCTAAAATATGATCATATAGGTTCACAGAGTTCTTTTTAAATGGAAGAGTTAAGGAAGACTAGAGCATAGTCTTCTAGTAGTTATTCTTTGGATGCAATATTTACATTCTTTGTTATTTCAATTATATTGTTTTAGAATTGCTCAATGTAGTATTTATTGTTGTTAAATTTCATATCGTTTACTTAAATTATATCTGTAATCACATTAGTGCATTAGTCTGTTTCCTTGAAGTACTCATTCACTGAGCGAGTAGGCTCACCCCTCTACTCAAACATTTTTAGGGTTAACCGCGTGGACTTGAAGATGGTCAGAGCATCAGTGTAGATCTGCCACAGGAGTCAAGTATGAGATTAGTTGAGTCAGTCGGTCCTTGTCACTCTCGGTCCTCGGTAAGAGTTAAGAGAGAGAGTTGTAATTACAATGTGTAATATTGTTCCTCTTTGATATGTATGCTAATTAGCAAGTTTCATGTGCATAATGTGTGAGAGACATCATGAATGTTTATACATGTATCTTTACTATTAAAGTTTGATTAGTAAAGGAAATGTTCAGATTCCCATGTTAAGATGTTTTATGTGGTTCAATGCGAAGAAACAAGAGTTTTTAAGATAAGAAAAAGTTAAGAGTGTTCTTTGTGTTACATATAAATCCTATCTTATGCCCTAATCTCATGATTTGAGGAAATTGTGAGATCAGGGTGTAACAGCTTGGTATCAGAGCTTAGGGTGAGTTGTCAAGGACCATTAAGCTAGTAAGTTAGAGTCCTAAGTGTGGCAGCTAGGAGATGTTTGATGTTAGCTTTGGGGATTTGAGTATTTGGATATCCTGGCCCGATATCTGAGTACTTGGATCAGCCAGTACAAGCTACTCTGTCTATTCTCTCACGTATACCCTGGCCATATATACAGTGGAAGAATGGGCTAGAGAGGAACCCTAGAAATGTTAGGGTTAGAAAACGAGAAAAGAAACAAGAATTAAGAGCATAAATGTAAAAGGAGATAGAACTTACATTTCATAATGTTGTTTTTGTTGGAAATGTATAGAAATGCTCTTATATGTTTGAATTGAAATATTCAATACTTTGAAATATGGGTCTTTAATATCTGTTGTATACTATGTAGTTGTAGCATTTATTGATTTCATTCTGTGTAACAAGTAGACTAGAATTGACCTTTGAATGAGCTTTTGTTAGTGGATAAGTTTTCTTCCACACTTCTGAGATGAATAGGAGTTGAGTAATCCTTTGTAGTTCTTGGCTTCAGGACTTCAGGTTTGGCCTGGTCCGGCTGGCAGGATGCGTTACTAGGATCTAATGAATCCTATCAATAGTATAATAAGAATATAATTTGAATAAATAGACCCACATCAGAGTAAGAATGTACATACAGTAAGATGTTGAAACATATGGGCAAGATCAGAACAACTAAGAATTAGTTGAAACTGATATCTGAGGTTCAACTTTGGGGTCTCAAATGTGAAAACCTTAATTGGGAATAATAAAACATGATATAAGTTTATAATCAGTTTATTGATTAATATTATATGAACTATACATATGAAATATAGAAAAGATATGTGAAATGTATGTAAGGTTCTAGATAGCAAGAATCGATCATGAAGAATGGATCATATAATTGAGTATAATGCTTTTATGAACTCTAAAGCAAAGGCTAAATAGAAGAATAGAGTTGAGTATTCAATAGGTCCATAGAAGTGAAGAGTATTCAAAAGAGTAAAAGTAAAGAGAATTGTATGAACATGTAATTCATAAGACTAGAACAACAAACTAGTTTCTAAGAAAAGAACATAGGTGTAGTTTGACGAATGAATAAGTCATACAAGGGTAGACTATATTCAGGAGGGAAAACTTGATTGAAAGAGAAACTCTGTTAGATCCATGCATGATCCCTTTGATTTAAAAATGAAGAATATTTAAGGTATTAAAGGAATGTTTGAATACAAGAATTCTAAGTCTTAAAATCATCTTTTCTCTCATATATTCCTTAACAATAATAAGGTGGGAATGAAATGATAAGAAAATGAATCATATATGATGCATAACTACCTTGGTAGGGTCATCTAGTGAATGTAATAGTGACATACATTACGATGAAGTGTGATAAGAAATAAATTCTTGTGTGATAGCAAGAATGATGAATAATCTATTCTTACCTTGAATGTTTTAATGTTAGGGATGTTTATTGTATATGATCAAAATGAGAAGGAGAGGTAGCAAAACATAAGTAGTAAAGAATGAGGAGAGAGATAAAGGAAAACACTAGCTTTGTGTAATATGTGAACTCGTTTTTAGAAGTATGCTTTGTTGAAGGCATACTAAGGTATGTAAGTTGGTTCTATGTATGATTTTAGTGTATTTGTGCAAGCTATATGTTAATTAAAGGTGTATGATAGTTGTAGTAATTCATACCAGATATGCATCCTAGTATTGTGTATTTGTAATATGGTGATACAGTTTGGATGATGACGGAAGACATGGAGGGATATCCTGAATAAGGTAGTTATACCTATTCACTCATATTAATAAGAATGGATGATAATTAGATTGTTTGGAAAAGTAACCCTAATGAGGTGTAGCTTGTTATACCTAGCTCTAATATAACTGAGTGATGGTAATTGAATATGATTAATGCTTGAATGAATGATACAATCGTGGATTACCTTATTACTGTTGTTGAAACCCTAAAATGATATAATGCGATGGTTACACTTTGAATTGTGTGTGGGCCCATAACCCACAGATCCCAGGATCGAAACAAGATAGTATGGAATGAGGTGGTAATGTTTCACCTCATGCATCCATGACCCAATGGGGATGCCAAGAGTAGTATTGTACAATTGACTGTTGAATTTAGTCTTTTAATTTAAGACTGTTTTTCTATCTGAGTAGCATGCTATTAAAGTTTAAAACAACATGGTGAACTTGCTTTTGTCACTTAAAGGTGATACTGTACAATAGAACTCTCTGAGTAGCATAAGTTGAGATAGTTGTATCAGAGTATCAGAGTTGCGCAGTGAAAGCGTGGTGGTTTATCTTTGCATTCTATGTTTGACTGTGGCATAAAGAATTTGCTTGATATCATTGAGAACTATTTGAAATATGTTGTGATTTGGTAAAGAATTAAAAGATCTAATGTTGAAAACTACATTCAGGTATGAAATACAAGAATATAATGACATGGAAGGCTTTAGAAGCTTAGAATAATCTTGAATGTATCTTTCTTGCAGGTTTATGTTTCGAGGACGAAACATTCTAAGGGGGGGAGAGTTGTTACGACCCCATCTGAGCTTAATTGGTAAACTAAGGATTTACCTGGATGATTGCATATTTGATTGGATTGATCATTTCTTAAATCTAATTAATGATGATATCTCAATTATAATATGTTAAACCTAATGAGAACCCCAAGCATGTTATCTCTTTGTATAATTAGGGTTTGAGGTGTATAAACTCTAGTCGGTTGAAATAAGGGTTTTCAACGAATGAGCTCATTTGGGAAGGAATGATAGAGTTAGGCATAGAAAAATAGAAATGATAGTTGGATGCTTGGGTAGCATGGCCATGGTGGGTAGCACGGTCGTGCTAGGTCTTTGGTGGCACGGGCATGCAAGGCCACACGGTCGTTTTGAAAGAATTAAACTATTAACCAACTTTTCTACTCAAATCTGCTGAAATCAATGCACCACGGCTGTGGTAGGCAGCACAGTCGTGCTGGGTCCATCTTGCACGGTCGTGGCAGCTAGCACGGCCGTTCTGAGGCATTTTTTCTTCAAATGACATTTCTGCAGATTTCTGGATAGAAGTGCACTGTTATATTTTTAATTATTTATTGGTAACTCCAAATGATCTCAAATTTTAACTGAAGCTTTATAGATCAATTATAAACAACGTGCTAAATTCCCATAATTTTTGGATAAGGTTTGATCTCTGAAATAAACGAATTACAGTAACTTTTGTATAACTGAATATTCAGCCAATATAATAAAAGTTGAGTGTGGGGTCAATATGCAATTGACCCAAGCAGCTCAAATGGTCTATATGAGCAACCACACACACAATCATCTCTCATTCTTCGTCATTCACTCCAGAGAAACGAAAATCTAGAGAGAGAGGGAGAGTTAGGGTTTGAGTGGAGAAAGAGGAGGAATTGCTGAATTAGGGTTTTGCGGTTCCAGGAATGGTGAAATCAAGTAAGTTTGGATTCTTTGCATAGACGTTTATGGTGAATCTTATCTCCCATGTCAAGATTCCGTCCATGCTCTGATTTGATCCAAGATGATGTCGAAATTCCCTCTTTTCTCACCCTTTCTTCATAATCCTTCATTTTCAAGGTTTCCGAGTTGAATGGAAGAAGAATTGGGAGATTTGCTAGGGATTTGATATGAGTTTGAGATCCCCTGAGTTGAGCTGTAGTTTTGAGGTGTTTTCACACCTTGGGGTGAGTGGGTTCTTCCTTCAAACAGTGTAATGCACGAAATTTAATTATAGCATCCAAATCCCTAATTGTTTAGTATGTGATTCTAAAACCTGAAATGTCCGTTTGATTTAAGTTGTTGCAAATTGATATGATATGGATTTCTTTCTCTGTTTGAATGACTCTTATATGGTAAATTCATATCAAAAACATGTACAACACATCCTAGTAAGAATGCTTTTCAGATTTATACCGTATGATGTAATTAGGGTTTAACCTAATTGAGATCTCACTAGAGTTTTAATCCAATTGAAGAGATATCTAGACTTAAACCAAACCTAGGTCTAAATGCTCTTAATCAAGCTTAAGGCTATCATATTTCAATATCTAAACCCTTTGGGATTCGTCACTAAGTTCATGACTTTGATTTCACTAAGTTGAAGCTCAATCGAGCTGTGGCACGGCCGTGGTGGGTGACCACGACCGTGGTGAAGGGTCTATGCCACGGGCGTGCTAAGTAGCACGGCCGTACTGAATGCTTTTGAAACCCTGATCTCTATACACCACGACCGTGGGGGAAGAGCCACGACCGTGGTGAGGTGAATGTGCCACGGCCGTGGGGTGATACCACGACCGTGTTGAAGCAAACCCTAAATGAATACTTAAGAGTCAAAGTTAAATAAAGAAGACTGGTAATCCTATAAGTGGTTAGGATGTACCTCATGGGTTATCTTATTGAATTTTATTCTTGATACATGACATCTCAGTGAATGGTATGGAAACTCTAAATTTAGTTAAATTCCATGGTTTCATGTCTATATTGATTGCATATGATTTGTGGAAACAATCTTTATTTAGTGAATGCTTATATCCTATGAAATTCTTATGAGAGTCATGTGACAAGTGAATGAGGCAAATGAAAAGGTGAATGAGGCAAATGAAACCCTAAGAGTAGGGTGTTGGCATGTGATGAATGAATAAAGCAAATGAAACCCTAAGGATAGGGTGTTCAATGAATCATGTTAAGGTGATATGAAAGGTTTCGATATGAGACGTGGTGATGCTTAATTGTTGAATTGTATGTTTCTAGTGCATTTAACTTTATATGCTTGTTCTCTCTGAGTTGATATCTGCATACTGCATGGTTTCTTATTTTCAATACATATCTCGTAAATTGCAGGTGATGAGATATGACATGCCCTAGAAAGGGATGTTACTGAGACATGATATATGTTGAATACATGAGTTATGATGCTTCTTATGATATGATTTGGCAGGCCGTGTGAGCCTTGTGAGAAATGTTAAATGAATTATGATTTCTGTTTAAAATGTACCTATAATTTTAATGTTAGACTTAGGTGCCCTGAACACCGTAGAACCCCTTTGACAGATCTGCTTCTTAGGGGTGAAACTCGTGTTGCAACATTATCCTTGCAGAGTCATGGAGACACGAGGACAGAGAGGCAGTGTCCAACAACAACGCGTGCGGAGTCACAGTGGCACTGGAGAAAATAGGGGTTATTCAACATTAATCCGTGCGGAGTCACGGTGGTAACCCAGTGAGACTCTCCGCCTGTGTACTCAGGTTAGAGGAGGAGTCTAGAGCACTCGGAGTAGTGCATTGAGGCCGGAGAGCCTGTAGGCCGGAGAGCCTGTGGTCCTGTGGCAGAGCAGGGCTGGCGTCAGACTTAGCATTTCCCGGGTGTGTCGCTAAGTCTTGTACGGTGTGGTCGTAGTGCACTGCGAGTCTCTATGCAGAGTACACTGCATAGATCAGGGCATAATCTAAAATATGATCATATAGGTTCACAGAGTTCTTTATAAATGGAAGAGTTAAGGAAGACTAGAGCATAGTCTTCTAGTAGTTATTCTTTGGATGCAATATTTACATTCTTTGTTATTTCAATTATATTGTTTTAGAATTGCTCAATGTAGTATTTATTGTTGTTAAATTTCATATCATTTACTTAAATTATATCTGTAATCACATTAGTGCATTAGTTTGTTTCCTTGAAGTACTCATTCACTGAGCGAGTAGGCTCACCCCTCTACTCAAACATTTTTAGGGTTAACCGCGTGGACTTGAAGATGGTCAGAGCATCAGTGTAGATCTGCCACAGGAGTCAAGTATGAGATTAGTTGAGTCAGTCGGTCCTTGTCACTCTAGGTCCTCGGTAAGAGTTAAGAGAGAGAGTTGTAATTACAATGTGTAATATTGTTCCTCTTTGATATGTATGCTAATTAGCAAGTTTCATGTGCATAATGTGTGAGAGACATCATGAATGTTTATACATGTATCTTTACTATTAAAGTTTGATTAGTAAAGGAAATGTTCAGATTCCCATGTTAAGATGATTTTATGTGGTTCAATGCGAAGAAACAAGAGTTTTTAAGATAAGAAAAAGTTAAGAGTGTTCTTTGTGTTACATATAAATCCTATCTTATGCCCTAATCTCATGATTTGAGGAAATTGTGAGATCGGGGTGTAACACTTTTGGTTGGATAACCAGTAAGAGACATGAATCTCTTGGACATGATTTATCAATCTTCACTAATGGTAGTGGGAGAATGATTATCCAATTAGGTATAATACATGTGATGTATTTACATACCTATTGTAGTAAATGCTAATACTTCAAAAGGTGTTTAGAGAAATACCAATATGAATATCTTGAAATGTTCAAGGATATCATAGATGAAGTACAAATTTGGTAAAGTGTTAATTATTGATGAGATCAATGAATGAAATACTTAGACCAAAATGTTTAAGATCCTTATGAGTGATTATGATAGTGTATCATAGTGAGCTCATGATTAAGGCATAGTGATGTCTAAATCAAAAGGGAGCCATACTCTAAGGAGTTATAGAATGATTATCAAATAACTAAATTATTCTTAAATAAAGAATACCCTACACTAATAAAGGACATTAAGAATCACAAAGGTTGTGAGTTCTTATATCCTTAACAGACACACCTCGATCATCTATATGATGAGTTGTTCATGAGATGAGTCAACTATCTAGATGAATATGAGGAACCGGATTTTGAGTTATGGTAGATGACCATTACATCCTAAATGACTTCCATGTAAACCATAAGGTATGACCTTGATGGTAGCACTCATTGGGATGAAATCTATAAGTGCGAATAAGTCTTAAGTGTTAAGACACATGGATAACATTTTGAGAAGGATGATGCTTGTTGATTGCAACTTAATGACTAAGACATTTGGCATATGGATACTAAAACAGCATTCCTATGAGGAATAAAACAAGGATGTGTACATGACACAACCTATAAGGTTTATGAATCCACTAATGCAAATGAAGTCTATAAGTTACAATGGACTAATCAATGTGATTGATTGAGTACAAGTAGCTCAGAATTGGATCTTTACTTTGATGATATAGTCAAAGGGTTTGACTGATATGTCAAAGATAAAGAAGGGATCTGTGATTTAGTGGGAGCGTGTTCACATTCTACATGTTGATGTGAAATGGAAATGCTCTAGAATGGAAATCCAAAAGTGGAAATTATCTTTAAGGAAGATAGATATGTTTCCTATGATATAGGAATAGAGATCTATAGAGATAGTTCTCGAAAACCTCTTGACCTGGAAAAAGAGAGAGCATACATTGGCTATTTGTGTGGAAGGGTTCAGTGTGCACAGATTCAGTGGGAGAAAAATATGTCCATATTACATGGAGTTAGTATCCCAAGGCCAAGTTTCCAATTCTTATGAAGAATGGGAACACTAAGAATAGATATGGATCTATCATGTATGTAATCATCCCATTACCTTGCATGTATCGACATGGCAAGAGCAAAATGCATTCATCATCTTGTATGTAGGACATGACAATTTGATGTGCTCATCCTGATAACTCATATGTGGGACATGATGAGTGGATGTCTGTCTACTTCCAGTAAGGGTTACTGGAAACCATAAGAACTTGATAAGTACTTGTGAAGTACTAGTTCTATGGAGATAAGGAAGAGTTCAATGTAAAGATTTACATTGATGCGAACTTCCGAAAAGGACAGAAAATTTATCACAAAATATATATGGGATATAATAAGTGAAAGTTTGTTGATAATTGGAAACGTTCCAATAAAGACATTTAAAAGGAAATGCTGAGAATATGTGTGTTAGAGAACAGCAGTGGATACTATATGGATCTGGAAGTTCATGAGATGAACTTATAGATATTCCGGTCATTGATGACAAGTATGGAATCCTTGATCATGCAATGTGGCTAAAGGTTAGCAAAGGAATATTGGATCACATATTACGGCAGCTCCATCTCATACGTATAACGTACAATGAAGAGATGTGAGACATGCAATTTATACTGACTTTGGCAAGGTGTTTCCATAACACACTATGTTGGCACAAGAGCACAGTAATATGTGGGACATGTTTGAAGATCACTATGAATATGATTCGAGGGTGATTGGCTCGCAGTGCAAGTGGGAGTCTGTTGGTATGTAAGCCCTGAGAGCCAATCATGGGATGATTGATGGGATACATTAAGATTGATTTGATAAACATCAAAGGCAAGCTTCCAATTCTTTCTGGTTTAGTCATATGAGATAGTGATAGAACAGATTGAATGTCTAGAGAATGACAGTACTCAATGACGTATGCTTTTAGGTTCAGGACCTTAACGATGAGATCATACGGATGCTAAGAGTTTGTACATTCTTGTTATGTCCCTAGTCGGATGTCATTGTGGAAGGTAGATAGACAGCAATGACACACAAGACTAGATTGTGGTGTTGGTTGATGACAGAATCTCATTAGTCATGATATAGAGATATCAAACCAAACACATAGGTACTTGTTAGAGAACAAGTGTACCGGACAGACCCACCGTGAGTTTGACACATGGAACCATGACATGGTAGTCACAGTCAGTACTCAAAGTGATGGTGGTGAATGTGATTCTTTGACTTGAAATCACTACACTCAACACATGTCGTTGGGTACACTTTGACATCATCAAATGCAGTCCTAAAACATGGGTTGTTATAAAGGTGATGATTGGGTGGCTTTGACACATGAGGCTTTTGAGGGGTGAGTGATAGATATGGGATTTTTCCCTCCTGAGGGAGTTTGATATCCAAGGCCACTTGATGAGTAGGATTGAGATAGGCGTGCGCACGCATGTGTGAATCAGTATGTGATATTGATGTCATACATATCTCTTCCAATCTGCTCTGAGATCAAGAAAGTGAATGAACATTGACAGGATGACTGTTCCATGCCTCGAGTTCATTCGGGATATCAGTGACAAAGGAATTATACATTTGTTGTAACACCATTCACAGATTGTAGGATTGAAAGTTGTTCTCCAACTTTCTATTTCACTTGGGTAGCACTGATGTGTGACTAGGCACCGCTCTTTGCTTGTGAAGTCATAAGTGTTATGGACTTTCACTGCCAACGTGAAAAGGACCTAAAGGTTCACACACATAGGATTTAACCTGGAAGAGGAGTTTGTCCACAAACAATGTTTATATTGATTGCTAAAGGAGTTTAGTAGTTCAATTAAACACTCAATTAATTGATAGCTCAAAATCATAGTGTTCAAGGTGTTGGACAGATTGATTAGAGTATCAGATTGATTGAAACTACAATTGACTATTTCTGCACAATCTGCACTCCCAACTGATCGGCTCATGTGATGAACCGATCGACTGAGCTTGGTGAACCGATCGGCTCAGGTTGTGAGTCGATCGGCTCATGGACAGTGTGAAACGATCGGTTCAAGTGTTGAATCGATCGGCTCAACTGGTTCAACCGAGCAAGTTGGGAAAGTAGGATTGGTGAGAAATTCCTTTTTCATTTCACTTGCCCAATTTGATTGGAACAAGGATTGGTATTAGGTACCAATTAGAAACAAAAGAAGAAAAGTCAATCGGGAACTGACCAGGGCCACAAACCGACCGGTTCAGAAGTGAACTGACTGATTGAGGTGTCCCAATCGATCAGTTGAGGTGTCAACCGACCGGCTCAGGTCCCCAACCGACCATTTTAGAAATGAAACGATCGGTTCAGGTCACGCAGTTGGTTGTTTTTGTGGAAAATCTCGAACCCTTCTACTCCTGCTTTAGTCCCGCATTGCCTGGGATGGAGAACCATGTCCCATGACCCTCCTATATATAGGGGTATTGGGGTCTTCTCAAAGAACAAATCAGTACAACCAGTTGCTCTGTAAAGTTGTCGTTCTCTCTGGTTTTGGTAACCGAGAGAGCCTGAGCAAGTGCTACCCGATAAGGGAGGCACAGCAAGGGAAAGACAACTGTAGAAAGCGACTGGTGGCAGGAGAGTGTGTCGGTGACTAGTACACTGACAGGAGGGTGTGACTCCTTCCAATTCCTTGTGGGACAAGGAGATTGGAGTTCCATGTGGTCCGTGTGGACTACTTCAGAGGCGGGAGATTTCTTCCGCTCGGAGGACAGCTGTCAATCCCGACAGTTCTGGTGAGACCAGGAGTTGTCAGTCCCGGTGCGACCAGGATTTGTCAGTCCCGGTGCGAGACCGGAGGTGAAGACCGCACTAGCTGCGAGGTATTGTTGCCGAGCAAGCCTCGGGACAAGGTATGATTCCACAAACCATCCCTTTCCTATTGTATAGACGTTGACGCGTTTCCTTGTTCTGGGTTTGGGGAGGAGAAATTTTTTGTTTCCGCTGCCTTCTCTGCCTCCCCTAAAACCCAACATAAACAAGCATACAAACATGAAAAAATATAGATATATGGGGAAGATGATAAAGTAAGTGGAACGTAGAATGGACACCATCATTAGCTAGAGATATAACATTATTTATGAATTTCTATTAAGTGAGAAAAAAATGGGGCTTCAATAGTTTGCCCCTCTCGAGGAAAAATTCAAGTTAAGAGTGAGAACCATAGGCTTAAGCCATGTGTGACCCCTATTTTCGGTCATAACAAGACAAAAATGTTGGACGCATCAAGGATGTTCTAACAAACCTTGTCGAGGGTGCAAAGTGTAACTGATGTATTTTTCTTGTCAGGATGAATTAATGAAATAGTCATTCATAGAAAAGATAAGACTGGTTATGAATGAGTTTTCAAGAATAAGGGTGGCCTTTCACATATGCACTTGCCTATGTCCGACCAGTCACTCATTCCTTTGGGGTTCTAATGAGTCGTTTGAGGTTTATCAGCCGCATAAGTGAATTTTGTCTTTGCGTTAGTTCTTAAATCAATACATGTCTAATTCTCTCACTATTTCATGTAATAAAAGGTGGATGTAAAAAAACATATAAGCTTAGTTTACTAGAAGAACTTAAACTCTAGAGTTTGTGATAGTTGAAAATCACGGCAACTGCTTAATTGCAAAAACATCTTTGAAAAAGGATAATCATCTCCTCATTTTCCTATCCATCTTTAAGTTCTATTTTTAGTGGTCCAATTCAATATTAGGACCAAACTTTTTAAAGGTGGAGTGTGGAAAGTCTTCCTATGTGTGATAGGACTTTGATTGTTACAGATTGAAGATTTGTATATCATATAATTTCCCAGATTGTATTTGTTACTTATCAACTCCATTAGAAGAAAAAAATTGATATTGGTCATTAGATGATCGTCTTGTAATAAGGTGACCTTCAAAATGTTTTCTTCCACTGGCTTATCATCCGTTTCCCAATATTGTTGACAAGTAATTACCCCAAATTTTTGAATCTTCCTTGATTCGAGTGTGATTCAGGATCATAATTTGAGAGGCTGCATGGTTCATTTTTCAGTCATTATCCAAGATTATGTAACATTTTAAGAAGTGAAATCATGGTCGTCTTAGTTTTAGTTCATGATCTAGGACCATACAAAGATTTATGAATTTGAGTACAATTATGGTTTAGTTTTAGGTCATTATCCAAGGGTTTAGTGGGGTATGAATGTTTGGCATATTCCAGCTCTAACTCCAAAAAATTTGAAGATTAAAATCATAGTCATTTTAGTTTTAGATCATGAGCTAGGTCCCATGAAAGTATATAAAAAAGAAGGTAGAGTGACAACCCATTTTTAGATAGTGGGTTGAACCTGTCAAAAATATTTGAAAAGTGAATGCATGATGAGCCTGATGATTTGAAATGAAGTCATGATTGGTTCAAGTTTGTATCATGAGACGGGATTATTGGTAAGTATGCCCATAGAGTCAATGATATGATGATTGTAATAGCATATCTTGTAAATGATTTTACTAAAAATAAAAGTAATCTTCCAATTTATTCTATTTATTTAGTTATGAGATAACGATGTAACATGATAAATGCATATAAATGGATATTACTTGGCGCGCCCCGCCAGTGGTGACACACACCAGTCGATTTGGCTCGACTAGATGTGCCTCACGAGATCAGGACACGCGGGATGGGATTCACTTTCAAATTTTATAATACCTAAACTAACACACCTACTTCTACTAAAACAAATACACCCGCAACCGCACGGGGTCGTGTCGTAGTATAGGAAGGTGACACGTAAAGAGTCGATCCATAGGGAGAAGAGGGGGCACTAGAGTTAGGTTTAGTTTTGCTAGGTTCCTACTGTGGAGACTAGGGTTAAGGGTTTGATGGGGGTTTTGATTGGTAAACTATTATGGACAAACAAGCAATTAAAGGCATGATTGAAATCTAAGTTAACCCTAGACTAGATTAAGGCTAAGTAAGCATGAAAGGATTAAGGTAGGATGAAAAGGGCAAATTGCACTAAGATAAGCAAGAGAGAAGAAAAAGAGAATTAAAGAGCTACACTATCATGAACAAGACAAGAGCAAAGCAAGAAGCTAACTAAGCAACAAAAGAGCTAACTAAGCTAAGCAAGCACAAAATTAGGGTTTTAAGCAGTAAAGAGAGGTATGGGCTATTTAATGGTATGAACTTATCACTTAAGTTGGGGGTGACATATGAACATTATGATTCCATTTAGATTATCCAAACCAAACAACAAGTTAGAGTCTAATGGATTAACCTAAGCTACTAACTGGCTATGGATATGTTAGGTTGTGTATAGGGGAACTAGTCCCTAACGCCCCATGCAACCCTTACGAGGCTCAATTGGGTTAGGGGTTAGGTTCAATCCAATTAGAGTCCAATCAAGTCTAGGTTTCTATATTAGACATTCCTAGGGCAATTAGGGGCTGAGGGTAGTAATGGGGAGGTAAAATTAGGGTTTTGGACCCCAATTCCCCCACATTCTAGCCTTGAGAAGGCTCCATGCTAATTACACTAGAATTATCTAATCTAGCTACTTAGATCACTCACTTAGGTTTAGGGAGATTTATTAGGATGTAGGAATATGGGAGGCAACCTAGGGATCCAAGAATTCAACCTAGGGACAAATCTTAAAATTCACACATATAAGCAATTTGCCTAAATTCCTAAGTGATTTCACACACAAATCAACAAGCAATTCATGGAAAATGAGATGCAAATAGAATATAATCATTAACAAATGTAATTATAAAGTTTACATGCCATTTTCCCCCAACTTGGTATCAAAGTAACATAATTTCCCCCAAACAGCCCACCCAAGGGGCCTAGCTACTCATAACAAAGCAAAATACAAGGGGAAAGGAGATAGAATGAGTAGAGGAGTGAAAAGCCATGATGATCTCGGTGAAGAATCCTCCTTCTCCACCTCCTAGCAGTTGTAGCTTGAGCTCCCTCCAAGGTAGGTGAATGGCATGGATGTGTGTGGAAATGGGTGAAAACAATGGAAAACTAAGGTTTTGGTGATGGAAATAGTGAAATGGAGGTGAAATGAGGTGGGAATGGATGGAGGATGATATGGGGCAGCTGGAGTGGAAGGTAGGTAGCTAGGGGAAGCCTGCCTCAACCTACAGCTGCCACCCCCCTATATATAGGTGTGGGGGAAGCAATAGGTCAAGTAGGGGCAAAGTGGAAAATGTAGTGGAAAAGTATCTAGGTTTTTGTGAGTAGCATGGTCGTGGTGGGGTGTGGGTGGAATGACCGTGGTGGATGGGAAGGGCTGAGGTGAAAATGGTGAAAAATGTCAGGTTTTTTTGGGGGAGTGGTTGGCTCGTAGCACGGCCGTGTTGCGTAGCACGGCCGTGTTGCGTAGCACGGCCGTGTTGCGCAGCACGGTCGTGGTGGGAGTTGGTAGCACAGCCGTTCTGCATGGCACGGTCATGGTGGGATTTGGTAGCATGACTATGCTGTGTGGCATGACCGTGTTGGGTGGTCATAGCATGGCATGCTATGTGGCACGGCCGTGGTAGAGTATGCTTTGCAGCTGTTTCAAAATTGAGATTTTTTCTGTGATTTCTTCATTTGCAGCACGACTGTTCTGTGTTACCACGGTCGTGTTGGGGGCTTTGCTTGCACTTTAAGATTCAAACTTCATTATTCATGGACTTCTTTGCTTAAGCTTGACTCTTGGCCACTAGGGGTAGGTTGGGGGAGCTCTGGGGCCTTCTTTGGGCCCCTCCATCTCTCTCTTCCATCCAAGTATGGTCCAAGTACCTGAAAAACATGCAAATAATGTCCATAAGTGCATTTTACACAAATATGCATATTAAGGAAAATAACATGTAATATAATAGGTGTAGATGTGATTGAAATGAAAAATGCCACAAGATGAAGCCCTAAATAGGGCTGAATCATTACTCAATGATGTATGTCTTTGAGTTGAGGATATGGATAATGAGATCATACGGATGTCAATAGTATATGCATTCTTGTATTGTCCCCATTTGGATGTTATTGTGGAAGATGTATAGAAATCAATCGCACATAAGACTAGAGTGTGTGTTGGTTCATGATAGAATATCATTAGTCATGATATGTGATATCAAACCAAACACATAGAGACTTGTTAGAGAATAGTGTATCAGACAAACCCACCTTGAGAGTGATGCATGGAAACCATAATTGGTAGTTAGAATCATCTCCCATAGTGGTGGCGGTGATTGTGGTTCTTAGACTTGAAATCACTACACTCATCACATGTTGTTCAATGCACTTTGACATCATCGACTATGACCTTGAATAAGGGTTGATATAAAGGTGATGCTTGGGTGCATTTTGACACATGGGGTTGACTATGAGTGGTGTAGATGAGATTTGTCCCTCCTATAAGAGTATGATATCTTGGCCATTAGCGAGGATGAGAAAGGCATGGCCATGTTGATGTGAGTCAATATGTGTCATTAAGATTACATATATCTTAGACAATCTGCTCTAGTTCAAGGAACATAGATTGAATATTGAAGGGGATGATGATTCCATACCTCAAATTCAATTTAGATATTTAAGACAAAGGAACTAACACAATCATTATAACATGAATCACAAATTGTAGGTTGAAGTTGTTCTCCAACTTTTCAATTATTGGCATGTCAAAAATCAGTTATGGACATTCACTTCCAACACAGCATGGAACCTATAGGGTCAAAAACATACGATGCACTTGGAATAGGAGTTTATTCATGAATGTAGTTAAAATTTGATTACTAAAGTGTTAGGTATTTAATTTAAACAACAATGGGTGAAAATTGACTGACCGAATTGTGAACTGACCAGTTCAAGTGTTGAATCAATCGATTCAAGTGTCAGGTCAATTAAACCAATATTGGCAATCAGATAAATGAGATGACTGGTTCAACAAGTGAATTGATCGCCTTAGATCTATGAAATGATAGGTTTAGATTTTGAAACAACCATTTGGTTGATTAATTGGATTGGATCAATGATTGATGTTGGCGTCATTTTGTGCATTTATCAAATATTTCTTGCCAATAAAATTGTGATAGGGAAACATAGTGCAACGACCAGTTTAAGGGTATAACTAGTTGGATCGCATGTGAACGGACCAGTTCAATAGTGAACTGACTAGTTCAACATTCGAGGTTCTAAAAATTAAATGAAATTTTGTCTCTTCAACTTCCACTCAGATTGGAAGCCCAGACCATGTCCCTCCTATAAATGGAGGGATACTGGGGGCCTTCCAGAGACACAACAATAAACTCTGACAATTATTTTCTTATCATAGTTGTGGCAACATGAGAACCTGAGCAAGTTCTACCCTTAAAAGGGAGGGACAACAAGGGAGAGACAATTGGAAGAGCAATTCGGTGTTAGCACATTGACTAGGTGAGGCAACTTCATCATGTCCATCCATCTAGAACGAAAGTAGTTCTTGTTGATCTTTGTGGACTACTACATAGGCAAGGAGGTTGTTGCCACATGTTGGGAGATGCAGTTAACTACCAACACTGGTGATCAACCAGGAAGCATCCGCTGACAGTCGTCCAACTGCAACTTGAAGAAAGGTGGACTCTACTGCTAAAAATTTCCATTGGACTTGCTCCAAGACCAAGTATGAACCTTTCAACCCTCTTTCTCACTACATATTCATTAACACGGTCTACTTTGTAAAGGAAATATGGCAAGTATTTTTTTTGTTTCCACTGTCTTATATGCCATGTTTCCTAACAAGGACTGCAATGATAGAAATTTGACAAAGAATTATGTCTCATGTCATATAGGAAATATTTTATCTTTTAATCTAAGATCTAGAATCCTTAAATTTTTGCAATTTTTAGGTATTTTGTTTTTTGTTTTAGCTCATTATTCTATTTTTTTCATGATATTTACAAATATCTGGATATTCTTCTATATAGGGACCTATTTGCAATTTTATAAAATAATTAATTTTATAAAGATATGAAATTAGAGGAGTTTGAGAATCCCCCTTCATTTAAACTTCACTACAGCAACGACCACGCAAAGAAGGTCAGTTCAAGCAAGAAACAACAATAGCTAAGGTGAGAGGAGAGAGAGAGAGGACTAGCAAATTATAAAGATTTTCCAATTATCCACTTGTGTATCATGGTATTTTGTGATCCCACTCCAGAGGCATGATAAATGACTTCTTTTTAGTGAAGGAGGAGCTTCAAATTGTCCCTCTCAGTGGAGTTTTCATGCAGGTTTCACCTACATTCATCTTCATGGATGTGTCACTTTTTTTCCACTTTGGTTTGGCCATCTTAGCCCTTGGTGGGGAAATCCATATTTTGGTCTCCCAACGTTCTTCATGGTTTAGTGGTTGATGGTGGCTTTAACTCATGTTGTGATTTGAGATTCATCTACTTCTATTGTTTTAATTTTTACAATGTCAGAATGTGCCGATTTTAATCATTATAGGGAAGCTTACATTATTCTAGATGTGAACTTTTAGATGGAGGCTCGTAAATTGTGTGAATAGGATCCCATCATGGATGAGAAGGGTTTGGGTGACAGTGTTGGTACTGGGGCGTATCCATGACATGTATCATAGTTTCATCCATTGAATTCATATATGAAATCTAAAATCTCTAATCTGCATGTGCTCTAAGAAGATGTCATGGCAGTTTGAGTAGGATCATGAGAGAACTACACCCAGTTGAGAGATTTGTGGCTCATCTGGGCATGATTTTTCTAAACATGCATCACTAAGTTCCTCATGCGGACGATGAGATATAACTTGGAAATTTTATTTCTTCTTATTTTCATTATTTTTTCTGAGTATTGGTCAAGATTTACACATATGACGACAATTTTTTTACTTTTCCTTTTGCTCCATCTTTTAGGTTCTTGAATTGTCTAATGTATATATGTGATCCCATTGGAATGCACTATATCCTCCCTTTGGTTGAAAATTTCCTCACTGAGACTAGTTGTTTTCAATTCTCCTTTAGCGAGTGATCATAACCCCTAATGAGTTTATTGGTATCACCACGTGAGGCTCTGATGGGGTTCCCATTGGTTCTTTGCCATATAGCCAGGAGTGGGGGTGTCATTGCCTTTATGAGATATTAAGGGTGAACCCTAATGACATTGGCATGGCCTCCAGATATCATGTAACATACTAAAATTTATATAGTAAATCTATTTTGAGCTTTAATTCTTAATTTTCTTAAATTTGAGTCCACTCTTACATTAGTTGTTGATTCCATTTCCCATTCAGATATTTTGATCAATCATTGTGTGCTTTGAAACAAATTAGTCTCCATCTAAGTTCATATAGTAAGGGTCTTAACCAACTCGGCTGTCGTCTCACTTGGACATTAAGGTAATTAAACGGAAATGTTTTGAGTAAATTTATAAAAGTAATTTTATACAAGCCCGAATTAAGTTTCACTCGTCAATAGTGTTTGGAAAAATACAACTATTATGATTGTCCCCGTGTAAAAGAACATTGGAACCATTTGTTGGGTGTTGAATATCGGAACTTATATATAAGAAAACTTTGACTTCCTAAACAAGCAATTAAATATAATAACGGAAAAGTAATGTACATACGACAAATATTCCTTGCATGTACGTCTTCTTATATATTTAGTTATTTGAGTCGTCATTTAACGGAAAAGTAATGAAAGACGCATAATAGTCATCTTTATTCTTTTTTCAGAAAAACATTCACTGCATTAGATTATGAAGGGGTGACACTCTGGCCATTCACCGGGTCTTGACAGGTCCAAGCCCGGTTGTAATTGTCCTCCTTATTATATTGCTTAAGAAGAAAATTGGGGCAGTGATCTAGAATGACTTTGGAAACAGATTTCTTCAGGTACCATTTGGCCAGCAGGTCGACCAAGGTATTCCCCTCCCGTTTGCAGTGTTGAATGGTGCATGGTTGAACGACAGACTTCGACTCCAATATCTTAATTTGCTGTTATAGTTCGGAGATATCCAGGTACGTCTAGTTTGTTGTCAAGCATTTGAGCGGTCGAGTCTGTCAAGATGAGGCACTAAGTGTGGTGGCGTTTGTTCAGCTCGTCTAAGCCAACTGCGATGGCTTGTAGTTCTCCTTCAAGAGGATCTGCTCCCCTGAAGTTCATGGCTCCACCACTAATCCATATTCCAGTTGCCGATCTTAGAACCCAGCCACCACAGGCTAGCTCCATATGGTTTTGCATGGCAACGTCGACATTAATCACCACCCATGTAGGTAGTACCTTGGGCTTGATGGGAAGGACTTCAGTTCTTTTGTGCGCCAGGGTGGCTTGCTGATCCATCCTCCCAATTAGCTCCGTCTCCCAGATCCTTTGGGCTCGGATGGAATCCCGGTGAATCCTCTTTTATTGGAGAGAACACAAATTCGTTCCTTGCCTTCGATAGTAACCAGCACTTCGTCAGAAAAAAGGCCAGCCAGTTTTTGGTGCCCAGCGGTTCGTCCAGGTTGTGATTGATCCATGACCACATTGTTTCTGTCTTGTAGAAGTTCGATTCAAGATCCACACAGTCCCGGAGCCACGTCTCCCTGCTCCCAGGACAGTCGTGTGGAGGGTTGTTTCAATTTCGCCACACCTATGACAGCGTCCATCCGTCGTCATCCCTCGCCTCAATCTAAGTTGGTTCGTCATAAGCCTCTCATGAGCCATCAGCCACGCGAAAACACGAACCCGCTGAGATACTTTGGCAGAACCCAATCTATGCCATCTGAATTCCGGTTGACTACCAGCTTCTTCTGTAAGTAGTCGGTAGGCACTCTGGTCGTGAACATGCCTTGGTTCCCTGGCTTCCAGTGCCAATTGTCTGAGCCAAGACTGGGTTTAGGAACTCCCATCCTGATTAATTATATCTTCAATCGACGACGTTACGAACCAATCTTGGAGTAAATCTGTATCTCGTTGGTTGTTAGCACGTACCATGCTGCTCACCGTCATGTCGCTTAACTCGGCAGGGACACTGCGGTCTGGTCGCAGCTCTGGTTTTCTTCCACCACGAACCCACTCGTCGTCCCACACATTGGCCGTGTGACCGTCGCCCAAGGTTCTGCTCACATTGGCATCAATGATTGGCAGAAGCGGTGCAATTGCAGTCCATGTCGTAGAGCCTTTGGGGGGTCAATCCCTGTCTGCGAGTGTATTTGTGTTCACACACAGTAACCCATGGAGCGAATCTCCTTGTCCTGAACTCCCAAGCCAATTTCAGTAGGACTGCCTTATTCTGCTCTCTTGCCCTTCGAATCCCCAGACCTCCGCAGTGGGGGGGAGGCCGTGAGTTTTCTCCACGTGACCAGCGGGGTACCCTGGCCAACGGTCTGACCACTCCAAATGAACTGCCTGATTAATTGGTCGATCCGGTCACAGATTGACAGTGGTAGTGCTGACGTTTGCATTACATGTGACGCCGTGTGTGTGAGTACTGACTTGGCCGAGCGTGGATTTGCTGCACCCTATTTTAGTGGAGTTAGGCTACACACAGTTCCCCTTACACCCGGCCACCCACCCGTTTTTTTGAAAAACGCATCTGCAGCATTTGCAGTTGTCTTTGTATTAATACTCATGCAAAGTCCATGCAACAATATCTCTCTCCACTCTTCTCTCATGTAAAGTCCATGCAAAGTCCATGCAAATTCGTTTTTTCTCTTGTAATTATTCTCTCTCATTCTAATGCATCCACCTGCATTCCCGTATTTGTACAGTACCTACGGAATCCAATAACAATATTGATCTGGAGCATAAGTACAGTACTTACGAAATCCAGTAGTAACATTTGTCATCTGGACATAAGTACAGTACCTACGCAATCCATGCAAAATAAGTACAATACTCACTTGTTAATTCTAACTCAGTTTTTTCAAACATAAGTACAATACTTACCAAATTATAAAACCAAGCATAAGTACAGTACTTAACAAATTACAAAATCAAGCATAATTGTATAACTGATCTGGAAGCATAAGTACAGTACCTATGGAATCCATGCAAAATAAGTACAATACTCACTTGTTAATTCAAACTCAGTTTTTGCAAACATAAGTACAATACTTACCAAATTATAAAATCAAGCATAAGTACAGTACTTAACAAATTACAAAATCAATCATAATTGTATAACTGATCTGGAAGCATAAGTACAGTACCTACGAAATCCAATAACAATATTTTTCGCATGGATATAATTTTTTCAAAAATATAGTGCACATCTGGTCCATAATAAACTATAAAATGCATCCATAATTAAAAATTTTCAACCCAGTTTGTCAAATATAAGTACAGTACCTCTCAAATTCATTTGTGAATGTATATGTATTTATTCTAGGTACAGTACTTACGTAATCTGCAGTGGGGATAAATATGCAATAGATTTTTTTGTAAGCTATAGTGGATTGATATCTGCCATTTGCATGACAGTTGCATGGAGTAGGTGGCGAGATATGGTGGATTTTTATTTGGTTACGAGATCATGCATCCTTTTTGCATGTAAACACATATAAAATCGCTGCTGGAGATAATGTGCATGCAGCAGGAGGAGTTAGTGGACTGGCGCAGCAGTAAAGAAAAACGGCTGTTGAGGTTTCCCGAGGACCGGGTATGTGGCCGGGTATAGGGTGTGCTATGTGTAGAATTTTTCTTCTAGTGGGAGTAGGCTAGTCCATCTTTTATCTACTAACACGTGTCCAGACTGTCAAACATCCTCGGTTTTGATTAATTTTGTCCAACGCGTGGCTACATCTGGAATGAGGAGCAGCGTGATCCTTGTTAATTCAGGAGCAGCAAATCCTGCAGCGACTTGGCCAGTGTGGCGCGTCCTGCTAAGGACAGTCTCGTATTTGCCCAGTTGCCAATACGGCTCTGAATGGAAGACGAACAGAGAAGTAGGCCTCCTTCTTCCTGCCATGAACTATTGGAACTCCCAAATGCTTCCCAAAAGAGGCCGTTTCCTTCATACCCATCTCGGAACAGATATGGGATCTCAACTGTCTGGGTGTGCCTTTACTGAAGAACATAGCTGACTTTTCTGGAGATAGTTGCTGCCCCGAGGCCTTGCCAAAGGTCCGAAGACACTTCAATATATATCACTCTGGCTTGCTTATGTCACGCTCTACCGAAGAGGATAATATCATCTGCAAAGCACACATGTGTCAGCTGAGTTTTGCCTTTAGCCAGATCCTCTTTTATGTAATGGACTAGCAACGTATGAAGTTATTAGAAGGAATTGCTCGTTTTGTTACCTCTGTGAGAATTACAACCACATCCTCTTCCCAATTTACACCTAAGAGAAGTCATTCCATTGTGAAAACTCAAGAAATGAACCAACGTTTTGATAACCCCAAATCTGACAAGGCATAATCAATAACTATCCATACCTTGGTGCCAAGGTCAGAAAATTCTGTTATACTTCCTAACTTGCATAATCCCTGACAACCATTCAATACCTTTTCTGATATATAGTATTGCACCCTCTACCAATATAACCTCCAATAATCCTCATCAAGTCATCCACATGCCAAGATGGAAGAATTAAAACCAGACCTTCAATAGATCTGCAACACAATACAGTAAAACACATAACCCACAATATAGTAAAATCAATACTCCTCCGAAATTTGAGTGGTACCCCCAAAATGGTACTTGGGTTCACAAGGATCCGCCACCAGCTGATACGTTGATCTCAGACGCCTTACAATACCACATCTGAGCTTACATGGTAAATTAGGGTGTACTTGGATGATTATATATTTAATTAGATAGATCATAGCTTAAGATGATTAATGATTGTAGCCCAATAATGATATTTTAACCCTAATGTAAAATCTACACATTCTTTTGTGTTGAATAATTATGGTTGTAGAGTATAACCCTAGTCAGATAGAATTAGAGTTTTGATGGTTTATGAATAGAGAATTTGATAAAACAATGGTGTAGTAAATTATTATTAGTATTTTATAGGTAACTTGGATTTGCTTAACATATGAAGATGGTTTAAATAACTCAATTTTGGGTATTATTGCAATATTTAAGAATTTTTTGATGTTCTTTGAGTATGCAAGTTGGTCAAATTGTAATTCGACCGACCATATTACAGACCGCATTATAGCAGTGTAACATTTGATTTGTAGTTATTTATTTGTAACTCTAAATGACCTAAAAAAAATTTCGAGCTCCAAAATTTTATACCAAACAACATACGAATTTTTCATAACTTTTGGAGGAGTTTGACCTATTCAATAAACTTTGTCTGTAACATTTTATGACATAAAATCCCACTGAAATAAAAGAAAATGTGACAATGGGTTAATTTACAATTGTCCCAAGCACCTTGATTGCTCTATATGACTAACCTTGCACTCTAGTATTTGCCATATTGAGAGGGATCTTCTGATCGCATAAAACTCCAGTTGCACTCCTCCATTTCAACCATCCTGTAGTGATCCGGTGACAAACATCATAATAGACGGGGATGTCCAAAATGATGTTTGTCACCGGATCACTACAGGATGGTTGAAATGGAGGAGTGCAACTGGAGTTTTATGCGATCAGAAGATCCCTCTCAGGTTAAAAAGTAAGTTTTATAGAACAGCTATACGACCAGCCATGCTCTATGGGAGTGAATGTTGGGCGGTGAAGAAACAAGGTCTCAACAAGATGAACGTGGCTGAAATGCGTATGCTGAGATGGATGTGTGGGAAGACAAGAAAAGATCGTTTGAGAAATGACTATATCAGGAATAAAGTGGGGGTGGCGAGCATTGGGGACAAGTTGCGTGAGGGCCGACTCAGATGGTACGGACATGTGCAACGCAGACCTACTAGTGCGCCTATACGAAGCAATGCTATTGAGCCAAACACTATAAATAGAAGAAGAGGAAGGCCTAAATTAACATGGGATGAACTTATAAAGAGAGATTTTGAATCTCTACATCTCAATCAGAATATGACCCATGATAGAGCTGAATGGAAACGAAGGATCCATGTAGCCGACCCCAACATAGTTGGGATTGAGGCTTAGATGATGATGATGATGATGGAGTAACTCATTCTAGAGAAACAAAATCCTAAAGAGAGGAAGAATTAGGGTTTGTATGGAGAAAGAGGAAAAGATGGTGATCTAGGGTTTTATCTTCCTAGAGTTTATGAAATCAAGTAAGCTAGTAATCGTTAGATAGCTTTTCTTGGTAATTCTTTACTCACAATCCTAGATTTTGTCCCTCGTATAATTGGATTCAAAATTATATCAAATCACCAGGTTTTCTCATTCTTTCTCTACAATTTCCATTCCTAGGGTTTCCAAAAGGTGAATTGCTTGAGGTTTGATATGGATTCAAGAATTTCAGATGTTGGGATACGAAATTTAAGGCATTTTAAACCTTAGATGAGTGGATACTTACATCTAACAGTAGAATGCACCAAAATGGATTGAATGTGACAAATTATTTAGTTCTTTATCTATGTAGTAATAAACCTAAAATCTACCTTCAATTCTAGATTTTACAAGATGATTTAGAAATGGATTATTTTCCTCATATGGTAAATTTTATGATGAAATCAAATTAGAAATGGATATAAATTATTTTAAAATATAACTCCTAAAGTTATTGCAGAAGTTAGGGAAATATACCAAAACCTAGGACTCTTGGTTACGTATGAAATTGATGTATAACTAAGTGAGGAACTTTACCAATTGAATCTTCTTATTCATTGACTGATTATTTTATATGAATGTTTGGTATAGATGAAAGACTGATTTTTAGGATTTTTAATTTATTAGTATTTTCTTGATATCACAGTAAAGAGAGTGAAACTCTAGATGAGTGCTAAGTTGGAAGCTTGTGAATAGACATCGTGAAATCCAATGGAAGGGATTCTTGAAACATTCTAGATTTATTTATTCATGGTTATTCTTGATGCATGATATTTCATTGAATGGCATGAAACCCTAATTTGGTTCCATACCAGGGTTTCATATATATGTTTGGTTGTACGTGAACTACCAAAAGCAATCTTTTTACCAGTTGAAGTTTGTGGTGCAATAACTCCTTATGCGAGTAATGCTATATGTAAATGAGGAAAATGAAACCCTAAGGATAGTGTAAATTATAAATGAAGTATTTTTATTTCAAAATTTCTCAGTATGGTAAGTTTTGTTTCTCAATAGCTCAATTTATAGTACATATTATAGATAAAAGATGAAAAGAACAATTTACAAGGTTAAACTAAGAAATGTTGATTTGTTTATTGAACCATGAATTTAAAGAGGGAGTTAGACATTAGATGCCCTGAACACTATACAATCCTCCGTAGGAGGCTTGTATTGTGAGGAAGAAATGTGATTCTTGACTAGAGTAGTCTAGATTGAGGTAAATTGCAACGTAAAGGTAGGGTGTGGGGGTCTAGGACAGTGGGGGAAGACTTCTTATGATTATGAGCAATCCAGCATCAATAAGGGAGCTGGTAGTAACTGTGTTATAAATTAATGGTTATCTTTGATAGGAAAATTGATACAAAATAATCCAGAGTGCTTTGACTCTCTGCCTGAGTACCTAGGTTTTGAGAAGGAGTCAAAATATTAGACCGCTCCCATTAGATGCCAAAATCCAAATGTGTTGAGGTCCGATGCAGATGGGGTCATTTGAGATTACAGACTTAGGATCCTAGACATTCTTCTATGTCTTATAGAGTGAGATCATATCTTTCTATGATGCTTTCACAAGTTGTGGTAAACTTCATGTGGGTTCAGGGCATAATAATATGAATAAGAGATTAACCAAGTTTGTGAAGTTATTCATGTATACATTGCAGTTATCTAGAGTCACTTCTTATTTGTATGTTTCTGAATGACTCTCTCCCTAGTGATTAATAAATAATGTTTAGTTTTTGCTTTATTCCTTCTATTTATATAGAGAAATTATTCCAATTATATTTTTGTGAATGACTAGTTCCTTTATAGCACATTACCATTGTACATTAAATTCAGTTTCTCAAATAATATATCTTTTGACTATTTAAGTGCTTCCAGTTGTTTCTTTGAAGTATGCATTCACTAAGTGAGTAGGCTCACCCCTCTACTCGAAAATTTGTAGGGAAAACTTGTAAATTGAATAATGTCAATGGGAGAATAGATCTGCCATGAGAGCTAAGAATTAGATTAGTCAAGTTTAGTGGGTCCATGTCACTCTATGTCCTTGTAAAGAAATAAGGGAATTGTAAATGGTGTTGCATAATTTGTTTCCTTAATAATAAAGTATGTATCCAATTATCAAGTTGTATGGATATGGAAGGTGAAAATAGAATGGAAGTTTGAAAAATGTATCTTTATTGTTGAAATCGAGTTAGAGGAATCAAGGTTTAAATTCCCATGTAAAGTTAGTTTACATTATTGAAAGTGAAAAAATAAAGAGATTGAAATTAGAAAAAGGTTAAGAGTGATCTTTGTATTATTTTTAGTACTCAACTTAATCATTAATTTCATGATTAGTGGTTGTTCTAAAATGTGGGTGTAAAAAAGTCCTAGCTTGTGTTGTAAGTTGATGATTTATGTATGGTTGCAACCTAGGAAGATCGATTGAACCCTATCGAGCCCTAAACCTAGCAGTTCCATCCTCATTTGAATCCTTTAAGAAAGAAGATCCAGAACTAATTGTAAACTGACCACATAATCAATTAGCACCGCAAACATGTAGTCAAAGTCATTATGAAATCTTAATACTTACATTAAATACAACTCTTGGTTTTAGAAAACTACTAGAAAAAGACATATTCAGTGAAGGATTAGATAACACTCATTAGTAAGGATTGCATATAGAATTTGCATGTGCACACATATACAAACAAATGCATCTATAAACTAACATATGTATCCTAGTATATCTTTCAATGTCAAAAGTTTCTCAGTATGGATAAGAAATAGAGTAATGTGTATGGCATAGTTAATCTTAGTAATTACATGAATTCTAATATTTTCACTATGCATAATTATATAAACAAGTATGCTCATATGATATGTATAACAGTTATGAATATCCATAAGATAATAGTGATATATCAAGCATTGAACTTGTTGTTGTCGTACATGGATAAAAGCAATCATTGATGTATTACTCATTCTAAACGGCTAATCAATACCAGCATACATATGCAAGTATAAATGTTACTAACAATAGGCAATTTCCTGTATCTCATACAATGTATCTTCTTAATACATAATTCAATTTCATAAAGTTACAATATATAGCATTAAATATATGGCACTAGTAGATAATAATGAATATGGTAATAGAATAATCATATACATCATGCATGTAGTATGCAACTTATAAATCTACACATATATGTATCCTCTAATTCATTCTATAACTTTTTTAATGATTGACTTTATCATATGAGACATAACTAGAAAAATAGATGTATATAATGTGATAACTAGTAAAATAACTTAGAGTTATTTATATTAGTATACATCCTATTATACGAGCGCTTTCATGTGCATATAAGGAAATAAATGGAATTCAATATCCTAGATTTATAATGTAATGATCATATGTTGATAACATAATGTGATAAAGTGACAATATGATTAGTTGCATGAATGAATGACATTATGATATTCTACGAGACTTTGATCATATATGACCTATTAAAAAATCATCGAGATGATTAGAATGGAAAAAACTCAAAGAACGAGATTCCTTGATGAAAAAAATAGGTCATTTAACACAAATAAACTTATGTCACAAAAGGATTCCAAGAAAATAGTAACATATTCTCTTATACATTTGTAAATCTCTTTCTAGAAAGTCCCTTGGACTCAATACTTGGAATTATGGCATTTTGGATACTTATGATTCAAGGTACAAATTTATTATTATTTTTGGAACATTGATATCCCTCTTATAAGAATTCATAGTAGGTAGGTTAGTTGTCCTAAGATGGTTTAAAACTTTATCATTTATCTTTGAAAGTCTACCAAAAATTATTTTTGAAATAGTAGCACATTGTTTAAACGTTGAAAAAAGGCATGTTGCTGCCCATTAGTTTAATGGAATTACACTTTCATGTCTTTGTGCAAAGATAAAAACATAGGATCCCTAAAAATATTGGAAATTGGTTGGTGTGTTGTAGTTTCCATAGGAGAGAGAACATGGCTTTCCCATCAAAATAGACATTGACATGAGCTATCTTTTTGAAATTTGAATTAATAGTTTCAAAATGTGATATTGAATCATGTTGATTTTGGAAACCATTTTCTATTTGATCTTGCCTATGTTATTTTATTTTTTGCATTTAGTCATAAAATTTCTTTGTGGATAGGTTCATACGTATGTAATTTCCATGTATAAATTTCATGTCAGTCACTAGACTGACTCATCTTCCCTTCTGGATCAATATATGGCAATCAAAGAAAGACCTAGAAGAGATTGAAAGAGATGTCTATAGATGAAGATTACATTAGTGAAAACCTAATTTGATAGTATTCAATGTATTTGTATCCTTTTCAACAATAACAAGTACTCTGAGAAAAAAATTATGAATGAAATGACTTGTTAATATCTTCTAATACATTTTTTTATTTTATCATAAAGACTGGTTCTTTATATGATGGTATCATAGAAATAAATAGTCGAGCTCATATCCAATATAACTATAGAGTTATCTAGGAAACACAATAATAATTTTTGAACTCAATTAAGTATTTGCAAATGACCCCCCCACCCTTAAATGTATTATCTACATGGAATTCAACTAGAAAACACTAGAAACTAGGTACTCATGGACATTCAGATGTAGCTACACATGCAACATTTAGTCTTCCTCTACTAGAATGTAGAATTATCTATGAGATTCATGACCATGCATAATTTCATTATAAAATCTTTTTAAATGTAGAATGAAGAAATCTCATTATAGTAAATTTCTTGAATATTTTCAAATTGAACCTTGAAAACAATTTATGAGATATGACAAAGTGTGGTTAATCTTAAATAATATTAGATGACTATAGTCTAAAATATATTGATTAGTGAAGATGAATTATCACTATTTTTGTGGACATGGTTTTTTGTGTCTAATGAATATAAGTTTAGTAAAGGTTCTAGTTTAATCACTCTTGACCCACATAGGTGGTGGTGGGGTTCCTCACTTTACAAGTCAGTCTAGGAAAACCAATGTTGATAACTCTAAAAATAAATAACACCACCTACCTAGTTTAGAATATTTAGAAATATTAAATGAATTTTTTTTAATTTTTTAACCTCCCACAATATGACACTATAGTAAAGTGATTAATTTGAAAATTTAAGTAAGATAAAAAGTGAGAAATAAAATTTTAATATGATAAGACATATAGGAAAACTATACATAAGGCATATAGTTGTAAATTGGATCATGTACTCTTCCTTAAACGGACACAGTGATATTTTTTTAAAAAAAGTAAAATCTTAAATGAAGGAAACTTACTATATTTACACAATATAAGTACACAAGGATTAGATCTAAGTCATTGCCCTAGAATGCCTCCGCTCCCCCAACGGAGTCAAGGTTTCAAATCTCACCCTGGTAGCTGAGATCCTTAATGTTGTTTTTGATCCAAAAGGTGGTCACTAATCTTTGAGTGTGGAAGGTTGCCTCTAGGTTTTTGGTAGAGATGGCTAAAGAGATAGCTAGACAATGTTGAGCATCGACTTCATAACAGGATGATATAGCAACCTTCTCAGAAAAGTATGACGTATTAGATTAAGATCAGATGGATTTTGTGTTGGAGACTAGGACTCTAACATAATGCTCGTGTGACTTCAATTCCTTTTGAAGAACAACGAGTACAATTTGGGGGATAAAGAGGAACCCTCCTTTCAAGTAAATCAGGCACAATATCATGATCATCAAGAGAGAAAGGAGAGACAAAGAAAAAGTGATGCATGGATCACCATGGAATTTTGACAACAACTTTATCTTCTTCAAAGAAGTAAGCAACCTCATCCAACCTTCAAAGCTAACGATTATTGAAAACCTGATGTGGATTAGGTTGTACAACCTTCCATTTAGGTACAGAACCAACAAGGAAGTGGCTTATTGTGACTGGGAAGGTGGGAAAGTTATTGGAAATAGACAATTATGAGACATATTGGGATAGAGAATGAAGAGTCAAAATTACCATTAACATTGAACTACCTCTCAAAACAAAGTAGAAGATGAAATGTTTCCAAGGAAATATTGTGGAGATTGATATTCTCTACGAAAGGCTTGTGAATTATTATTGTGATTTTTTCATAATGGGGCACATCCGAAAAGCACTATCATGAAAGGATCAGTGAAGGAGAAGGTCTGTGGGGAAATTGGGCTCGTGCTTTCCCAAGAAAGCTGGCCAGAATTAGAGTGGAGACAAGCTACAAGACAGCCAAAAGACAATTGAACCTGAATGAAATAGAAGAAGAGTAGAGTTAAAGGCAACGTAAGGCACACTGGAGAGACATGGTCACACAGATGAATGGAAATAAAAATCTAAGGAAAATGATATAGTACAAGATGTGGAATGAAGATTTCTTTCCACAAAGAAAAGAATAAACCCATCAGTGGAGAACATAAACATGGGGGCAGCCATCAACATAGGGCATCCACTCCCTCATGAACACACGATCCATTGTGTGAGCCTAATGCTCTATCATGGAGAATGTGTCAAAAGGTAAAGAAAAAATTACCCCTACAATTTCACCTATCACACCCTTGTTTAAGGAACTAGTAAATTCCCTTCAATGTAGGTCGGAGTCACCAACCAACCCACCTACTGATTGCAAGTTGGCTTTGGAGATAACTATGATAAACAACACACTTAAGGTTACTATTGTAATGCTGCATTTAGGGAATCCAACAGTTATTATGAGCAACAACTACAAAGCTACATAAGATAAAACATACAAAAAGGTGAAAGTAGGAGTCTTAACTTAAAGTGCAGTAGTCATAGTTGTTTCCCAACCTAATGAAAAGAATAGAAAGAAGCTAGGAGACAGAGGTCCCCCATATCCATGATGAAATGAAAGGTTAAAAAAAATAAAAAAGGTAAAAGTGAACAGATGGTTTGGGAGTCTTATTCCAACCAAGTAGTGGAACCTGATGGTGTTCAGGCTTATGAAGAACAATGAAACTAATTAATTGGAACTGGCAAGGTGTGGGCAACCAAGGCACATTCTGCACATTACAATATATGTGCTGGAGTGAAGCCAAGATTTTTTTATTCCTGATAGATACCAAAATCAAAGATTCTAAGATTGACAAGATATGGAAAAAATGTGGTTTTGACAATAGTGTTTGCATCAATAGTCATAGTAGTGAGGGGTAATGGGGTTTTAGTAGAACACGGAGGGTGTTGTGGATAAATATGGGAGACTGGGGATGCATAGGGATTTATGGATGGCCTCAAATACAACATAAGAATAATACTTGGGACATGATGATGACCTTGCAACAAAATGACAATCTCCCTAATATTTACATTGCAAATTTCAATGAGATAACCAACCATGACAAAAATGGGGATGTATAGACATAAAAGAAAGAAACATCATCAACTTAAAAATGGCCATTAATATTTTGTGATTTAGTTGATCTTAGCTTCATAGGTAACCCATTCACTTGGATGAGAGGGAAGAAACTGGAGACCAAAATCATGGAAAGACTTGATAGGGACTTGGTGACTGTCTCTTGGAGTTCCATATTTCCTTTTGCTATTTCCATCCACCTTCTTCATTTGAACTCTAATCATGCCCCCATTCTTCTCTAAAGTAATGAGGAAAGTAAAGGTTGTAAAAAAACTATAGCTTCAAAGTGGAACAAATCTAGTTACAAGACCGCCAATGCAAGGAAATCGTCAGCAATTACTAGTTTGATGTTGGAAATCAGAACATATCTAGAATATGGGGGCCTGATCAATTTCTCTTGGCCAATGGACTAAAGCAAAGTTTGCGGACATTGACAAGAACCTAAAAAGGGCTGAAAAACAACTTCTTAGAAGCTAATTACACTGATGACAATCGACAATATCTAAAAATGTGCCAATCTATGTGAAGATACTAAAGATATATACAAAAACAAAAGGAAACATATTGGTTCGCTAGAGAAAAGGTCACAGAATTGAAGTATAGGGATCATAATATAGTATATATTCACAACAATGCCACATAGAGGAAATAGAGAAACAACACTAAATACCATAAAAATAACTATGGGGTTTGGAAACACAAGGATGAAGATATTGAGAATTGTGTTGGAATACTATAAAAATCTATTCAACTTCCAAGGTTGGTCTAAATTCTATGTTGTGATTGATGGGATCGAGAAATATATAACTCATGAGAGAATGATGTGCTACAAAAAGACCCTAAAAATGAGGAGATCAAAAGAGCCCTATTTGATATGCATCCGAACAAGACCCCTGATAACACCCAAATTTAGGCACTTATGCAAAGTATTTATCAATAAGTTTATTTTGTTATCGCCTTAATGTGTTCAAAATAACTCTAAATACTTATATTTGTGTAATTTATTACTTTTTTTAAGATAAAGTTGCTCCTAGCCAATTTTAAAAGTTGCAGGAACCAAACTAAAGAAAACATCGATTCTCCATATTTAGACCAACAAATTTAGTTGAATTCCCCTGAATATGGTCGAATTCCCCTAATTACATTTGATTTCCATCTCTGCCATTTTTTAGTAGTACATGTCGGCTCCATCGACTCTTGAACTTCTGGAGACAACTGAAGCACCATCTTTGTAATGACCCCACCCCTCGATTACCCCTAATTAAGGGATACCAAGAAGCTAGAGCTGCTATCCCAAAATAGGATCAATAGTTTTGCAAATAATCAAAAATAATTAATACATTCTACCAAAGACAAAGCTTAAAGCATGATAAAAATTTACTTTTCACATACCTTTCAAAAATAGGAGATTGGAACTTTACTCGAGGTAGAGTTCTATCTAACTAAATCCTCCTTTCTTTAATTAGATTTATTCTTCAAATATCACTTTACTAATTGCCCTTTTTCATGTATTCCTAAAATACCAACAAACAAAATGTCAATCGGTATAAAGAATATATTGATATGTGGTGGAAATCAATATCTCGCACATATCTCATAACAATCTATTCACATCAAATATTGGTTAACAATCAAAGATTACGTTTTCATTATAACTTCCCAACCATTTTTACTCGTCCTCTGGGATACCCTCTCTTAAGTTTAGTCCTTGCCGGGGTGACATGATTTTACCGTGCGTATAACGCAAGTGCATGCGTCAGAGTAATATAGGCCTTCGTGAGGCCCGAGTCGAACACAGGGACACTGAACTATCGGTAGACTACTTACTAACTACTCGCGATCATCTAGGCCAATTAAAATGTTTTGGGAGTTGATTGAAAAATAAAAGAAAACAAAGCAATCGATTAAATGTTGAGTTTAATCAATTTAGATGGAAATCTTTAGGATTGTGATTTCACCGCGTGTTCTCGTTGTATTTATTTCTATATAGTTAATCACACTCGTCTCTCATTCTGGGTAGTGGCCTGTAGTAAGAATTGTTCACTGTCGTGATACAATTCACTACCTAAATCTAGGTCGGTTCCACTGTCGTAGTAACCTATACCCTAAACTAGGTGCATGAAGACCATACTCTGGGTTTCCACCATTAACCGTACATCACCTTGTTCAAAGGATTTATTAATTAATGTGAATTTCGTCTCTTTTCAACCGTTAATTCTTCTTTCAAAGCAATTAAAGGCATGAGATTATCATTAGGGTGATCAATCATAATGATATAATGGAGAAAACGAAATCATACCACGGATTTAAGAGACAAAATATGAATTACTATGCTAACAATGTCATACAACGATTACCCGGGCTACTCCCGGTCCTAAAGACAAAGGGGATTAGCCCCACATGTTCATCTCAAAGCAAGACATGATGGAAGAAGGGGAAAACATAGAGAAAACATGGATGAAGTGATGTAAACCCCTGAACGGAGAAGATCCAAGCGTTCCTCGACGTAGAGTGTGCAATCTACAGCCTTTCGGCGGTGGAAAATGTCTTCTTCGGCTCTCAGAACGGTTGGGGCGTGCTTCTGGGCTCCATTCTCCTCTTCACACCTCCTCGGGACTTGTGCAGCGGCTAATGACGTGATCGATATCTCCTAGCCACTGTCATTAGGTATAAACACCAAATTAGATCATCGAAATATCCCCACCGTTGGATTCTAATCTGACGGCATCGATACCATCGACGCGGGTCGATGGTATCGACCCCTTGTAGTGTCGGTTTTATCACCAATCTGTCGCTAAAGCTGTAGAACGTCGATAGTATCCACTTTTGTGTCGATAGTATCGACCGGTTGATTGTTGTCTCGCTGAAGGTATCTCGATACCATTGACTTCAGTGTCGATAGTATCGACTCATCTTGGCTCCTTGTGGCTATCTCACTGTGACTGTGTCGATACCATCGACACAGGTTGATGGTATCGACAGCTGTGTATACTCTTTTTTCCTGAAATTGCAAGACAAAACCAAATCAGCTAAGCTAAAACCCATTATTATAATCGTTTATACTCAAAAAGCTAAAATATGAGAGATTTGATACAAAATGAGATTATAGACTAGAGTAAGTGAATCATGTGATATTAACCACCAAAATGACTAATAAACACATAAAACGCATGTAAAACAAGTCTATAAATGTGAATCAAAATCCTCACATCAAACTCCCCTAAGCTTAAAATTTGCTCGTCCTCAAGCAACAAAACTTTAGAATAGAATTGTGAGGGTCAACTAAAGAACAGATTATCACAACAGACTTTGCTGTATGATCCCCGCCAGACATTCACATTCCGGACCTCACTAACCACATAATGATAATTACCCTCTAGGCGACAATGATCATCCATAAGAAATATCCACCCCAAGATTGATGAACACCATCACATAAGGCAGTTAACATAATAAAATCCTCCAGTTCAGGTTTGGTGCATCTTTGTGATCTTCTATCTATGTTGCTCATTTTCTAACTACCATCTAAATGGAAGCAGCTCTCCTGATATTAATGAGTGAGGAGATAATCACGGTGGCCTACCAATTCGAGCAACGGGTGGATGGAATAGGTGGCTATGGAAGAAATGGAAGCACAATATAGTTTCAACATGCACAAATAACAATAATGACCTAAATGATGCATATGCAAATGAAAATGCCCTAATGCCTACATTTTGGATGGAATGATGCATGTTCCTACTATCCCATCTCATGCGAGATGAAATATCTACAAACTACCTTATGTGCTTATTCTTCCTATTATACGGGTGAGACAAGCTCTTTTCTCCCTCTAAAATCAGCCTTGTTTTTTTTTGTTCTTCTTTTTTTCCAAGCCCCTTCTTTCTCTCAAATTGGCTACTGCAAAATGTACAATATTTTTCAGAAATTTTTTTATCGGGCTTATTTTCACTTAACTGTTATCCTTGAGGCATTACAACTTAATTTCAGAGAGTATAGGGTGAGTTACCTGCTTCTCTTGTTTTTTCTAAAGAAATAAGGCACATACTGTCCTATATGCGCAAAGATATGTCAAAATGAAACTATATGAGATCAGTTATGCAACTGCGATGACATGCACTCAAGAATGTGTGCATGGATGATTCATCTACAATTTTTTTCATTTTCCATTTTTTTATGCAAAATCAAACTAAAATGCAATCCTACCTAAATGCTATGCAATCAAAAGATGAAAACCTGTAATGTGCTTCTAATTCTTATGGTGGAGTATGAAAACAATGGGGTGGATAGATCACAAGATTAATTGCCCGAACCATTGGAAAATATTATATGTCCCTCCTTATTGACCTGTGTAACAATTAAGAGGTTTCTCTCTCTTATTTCAGATTACCATTTGGTCAGTTTAGGCTCAAACAACCAATTTCGTCCACTTTTCATGAATCATAGGCATGTACAGTTGTGGTGTTCTATTTTAAAGTTGACAAACCCAATTATTTTCATAAGTCATGTGCTCAAGTTTGAACAAAAAAAGCATGCAAATTCACTAAAAATTTTCGAATTGACCCATGATTCCCATGTGACAAACACAGAGATGACACATTACATTAAACATCCACAGATTCACTAGATAGAGTGTGGATCCTAAAAACTAAGAAAATGACTAGAATAAAAGAAAAAGCAATAAATGATAAAAACTAAGAAAAATAAAGGATAGAAAAGGATAGAAGTAGTTCCAACTCCCCCCCTAAGCTTGAATTCGACTGTGGCCTCATAGTCAAAAACAAACATAAAAGGTGGAACACTGATACCAATCATTGCACAGGTGGTGGTGGCGGGTACTGCGGGGCGGTGGGATCCCATGATGGATACTGCCCCTGAAAAGTTGGATCATACGGGGGCATGGGCGGAGGCTGAGGATATCCCCCGAAGTAGTTCTGGCTCCAATAGTTGTTGTAGAAAGGTTGTTGCTGCATCTCCATCCTATGCAACCTGTCATGAATATTATGTTGGTTGGCGAGGAGGAGGCGTTCGTTCTCATTGATGGCTTGTTGGTTCACGAAAAGCCGATTCGTGGTATCCTGAATACCGGCGAAAGAAGAAGTGTGATGTTGCTGGGTCTGCTGAATCTCCTGCAGCATCGAGTACATTCCCTACATCGAATAGGCATCCTCTCCTTGCTGAGAGGGCTGAGGTGACAGACGCTGCAAAGATGATTATGCACCCTGGTGGAAGCGGGGACGCTTCTGCGGTGCTACTCGTGAACGAAGAGGAGTAAAAGCCTCCTCTTCCTCTTCATGCTCGTCGCCATCATTATTGTTGTCGTTGTCACCTGCATCTTCTTCATCAGAGTCGTCGATGGAAATAATGGGCCACCGGAAATTCTGAGCTCCCTGGATGTTGAAGACGGGATCGGGAAGCGCACACTCCTGGTACTCCTGGTTGACATGGCATTATGCATAGGCCACACCATCACAGAGCGTAAGAAGGTTGGAGCGGTGCAGATGATGCAGGTTGACTTTGATCCTATTGGACAGCGGAGTGAGTTGGGAAAAATCCAACCCAAGGTAGAGAGAAAGCGGTGTATTAAGCCCCCCAAAGTGGATTGGAGCTTTTCTTGTACTCCTCCGCACGACCAACACACGCGTTAAGAAAAATGTGCCCCAATTGCACTCTTCGTGCTTTAACAGCTTATACAAAAAGAACAAGTTTGTCTCTTGAAATTTACTGAGAGAAAGGTCGCCTCGAGCGAAGAGCGTAGTGCACAGCATGCAATGTAGATTTCACACAAAGGGATGCTCGAAATCGGTGACAGCTGCATTATGATAGCTGACGGATTTTCCTGGAGGTGCGGTCACCATCTGGGCAAAGATCTCATCATAATTTGTCTGGTTGTCTGGCCTCCTATGCTGATAAGGATCATGATACCAGTTATACACAGAATTGAATTTGTCGAGAATGAGGGTGTAATTGTTGTTGTAGAGTCTGAAAGACACGCACCCTTTCTTCCACTCCCTATCGGTGGCGATCAGGTCATTGGGCACGACATTGATATCAGGTGATGCCATAAACTCCACCACCAACTCTTTGTACGTCAGCCACTCTTCGAAAAAGGGGTGACCCTCGGCGTGGTATTAGACGTCATCTTCCCTCCTGTCGGTATGCTTTGCTTGCCCTTAAAGGACATAAGCGAGATTGGCCTCAAACCCAAGGTCACGGATCATGGTCTGATCGACGTATCGGGTTGGCTCAATTTTCCTCTTGAGCAACTCCTCATATATCTTCCGTACTTCCACCGAAGGATGAACAATCCTCGGATGAGGAATGCATCCGGGAGGTGGAGGAACAAATGTCAGAATCTCCATCGGGGCCGACCTTGAAGAAGAAGCTCCTTCCGTCCGCACCATCATCACAGAGACAGAGGGGAATAAGAAATAGAGATCGGTGAAGGTCGTAGAAGACGATCTCCGCTCGGTGTAGAGCTCGGTGAAGATATCCCGCTCCTTGGACGCTCGATGAAGGCCTCCGGTCTCTCAGCAATGCTCAATGCACAAGTGGAAGAGAGAAACTCCAAAGGTGTGAAGAGATTGGAAAAACAACCCTTCCTTTTATAACTGAACCCGTCGCTGATGTTACTCCATCGATACCATCGACGGGGTGTTGATGGTATCGACACCTGAAGCACAATTTGTGTCTTCTCTAGTATCGACAGTTGTCGATTGCTTGATGTGGGGGCCCGGATCGATGAAGCGTCGATACTATCGACCCATCCCACTGATCGACTTCCTTGATGTAGTGGTCGCCGTTGATTTCTTCTCGCAGATCGATGATGTGGCGCGTCAATACCATCGACTTGAGTCGATGGTATCGACTCTGCATGGATCAATTACCCTCGTGAGGCCCGGCCGCCGCTTCCTTACTGTTTTCGGGTCGATACCATCGACAAGGCCGTCGATGGTATCGAATTTACTGAGACAATTTCTTTTGTAAATCTTCAGGGATCTCGTGAGTATCGACATCCTAGTCGATACTATCGACCACGTGGCATCTTTTGCTTCGGCGTCACTGTTGGTATGTCGATACCATCGACGAGGCTGTTGATGGTATCGACTCAGAAAAAATTCTACAGCCGGCTCCCTGTACCCATGTCGCTACCATAGACACAATGGTCGATAGTATCGACTCTGCCTCAGTTCTGCACACTGAACAAATGATCAAGTTATCATTTTTACACTAAAAACAAAATTAAACCAAACTAACTTGTAAATGCGAAGGAAAATGAAGAACTACCAATGGTTGGGTTGCCTCCCAACAAGCACCCTTTTTTAACGTCTTAGGCTAGACAAAATCAAGCTATTCATGAATCCTTAAGTACCATGAGTTTAACCTCATGTACTTTTCTTGTGTAGTCCTCGCCAAAATAAAGCTTCAATCTCTGTCCATTAACTAGAAATGTCATCTCACCATCACGCACCATGACGGCACCATGTGGCCATACCTCCTCCACAATAAAAGGTCCACTCCACCGGGATTTCAATTTCCCGGGATGCAGCTTCAACCTCGAGTTGAACAATAACACACGATCTCCCTTTTTGAAGACACGCAGTTGAATGTGTCGATCGTGAATTAGTTTTGTTCTCTCCTTGTAAATCTGTGAGTTTTCATAGGCGTTCATCCGCAACTCGTCCAACTCATTCAGCTCTAGCATTCGCTTCTTCCCTGCCTCATCATAAGTCAAATTAAGCTTCCTTAGCGCCCAGTGCGCCTTGTGTTCCAACTCTACCGGTAAATGGCAGGCCCGCCCATAAGCCAACCTAAAAGGCATAGTGCCTATAGGTTTCTTAAATGCGGTCATATATGCCCATAATGCATCCGGTAGCAAAGTACTCCAATTCTATCTTGTCGAAGCCATGGTGCGCTCTAAAATTTTCTTGATTTCTCTATTTGACACTTCGACCTGCCCTTGTGTTTGTGGGTGGTACGGGGTACCCACATTATGCTTCACCCCATACTTTCTTAACAATGCAGCAAACTTTTGATTCTTGAAATGGGTGCCTCCATCACTAATAATCATCCTTGGCACATCAAATCTGTAGAAAATGTGATCTTTTACAAACATGCACACTACAGCAGCGTCGTTAATCCTTGTGGGTATTGCCTCTACCCACTTCGATACATAATCAACAGCAAGTAAAATGTACAAATTAGAGTTCGAGGACACAAAGGGTCCCATAAAATTGATGCCCCAAAGATCAAATACCTCAACTTCTTGAAACACGTTGAGGGGCATCTCTTGCCGCTTGGAAATATTACCTGCCCTTTGACAGGAATCACATCTTCGCACATAGTCATAGGCATCCCGAAAGAGTGTAGGGCAATAAAGACCACTCTCTAGCACATTGGCCTCCATTCTTGAGCTCGCATGATGACCACCAATTGGTAGTGTATGACAATGACTAAGTTCAGTCGTGGCTCGCCCTCTCTCTCTAGAAGTCACTCTGCCTTCTCTCTAAACCCTCGCTAGGGTTTCTCCGCTGGGGGGAGGGGCACCGCTCCACTGGGTGAGCCCTCCCCTTGGCCCTGCTACCCCGATCCCCTCCCCTCCTACCCCCTGATCCTACCCTTCTCTACCCCTGCCGGCTCCCTGCTTACCTCGTTGGCCTTCCCGGTGGCCTGTCCTTCGCCCTGTGGCCATGGCGTGACCTTGGTGGCTTTGTGCCCCTGGTCTGTCCACTCGATAGTGGTTCTGTCGGTTGTGGGTGCCTCTCTGTTCTGACCACCTCAGCGCTTCCCCTCTCCGTCTGGGTGTGGGGCTCGCCTTCCCTGTGGCTGGCCCGGTGGCTCCCTTGGTGGTCTGGTCCGGGCCCTTGGTGGGGTTGCCTTCCACCCCTGTCGAGCGCTTCTGCTCCGGGCTGTTTGTGGTGAGTGGTGGGTCTCCTGGTGACCTGCCTTTTTCTTTGGTGGTGCTCACCCTGACTCTCCGGCAGTGATGTGGCCCGCTCGATGTTCTTGCACTGGTGGTCGTACCTTGGTGGCTCCGCCCTTTGGTGCTGCTCTTCTCCGTGCGTTCGTGATCTCTCAGTCTGTGTGTAGGTCCTCATTTTTCGGGTTTGCCTTGTTGCGCGGTTGGGTGCCGGCGTGTGTCTTTCTCCCCCGGTGGTTTGCTTCCTCGCCCTGCTCCTCCGTCACGGCGTCACCCTGACATTGTTCGTTGGCGTCATCACTGTCTGTGGCCTCGGCGGCTGCGCCTACTTGACCTAGGGTTCGCTCGTCCGACCGCTGGCGTCGTCCCTGACGTGGCGTGCTGACTTCCCCGGCATGGCGTCACCCTGGCGTGGCATGCTGACGTCCCCCTCGGTGGTCGTTCCACCTTGCGGGCCCCTATTGGGCTGCCTTGGTGGTTGCACCCGCGCTGGTGCAAGCCGGCTAGGGTTAGGGCTTCCTTGGGGTGCACGTGGTCCGCTCGTGGCCTTGGTGGGGCCTCGTGGGTGTGCGGGTCCCTGTTCTCTTGGTGGACCGGGCGGTTTGGCCCCTGCTGAACCGTCTCGGTCCTGGTGGCTTGAGCCTGCTGCTTTTGTGGTTCCTTTTGTGAACTTTTCGTTTGTGGGCTGGTTGGGCCTTGTTATGTCTTTGTGTGAACCTGTGGTGGGCCTCTGGCCTCTGTTACGGTCCCTGCGTGGGTCGAGTGGCCCGGCCTTGTGTCGGGTCCCCCTGGTGCCCTGCGTGGCTATTGGGCTTCGGCCTTCCTTTGACCCCTTGGGTGGGTCTTCGCCCATGCGTGGGTCTCGGGCTTCGACCATGTATTTCCCTTCCCTCTGGGCTTCCCCTGTGGTGGGTTGGCCTTCGTGCCTCCCCTGTGTGTTCTGAGTGGTGATCTCTGTGGCGGGGTCTCCCCCTCACTTCTGGTGAGGGGTCGAGGGTAACACTGTGAGCCTTCTTTGTGGCGGGACGGCCTTCATGCCTCCCCTGATGCTTGGTGGTTTTCCTAGTCGTGTACGACTGAAGACAGGTCTCCCCCTCACGTTTGGTGAGGGGTCGAGGTATAACCCTGTGCGGGTCTGAGCCTGCCTCCTCGTGAGGCCTTCGTCGTGGTGGGTTGGCTTTGTGCCCCCCTTTGTTTGCCGTTCGGGGTTGCCCAGTCACGCTAGTGGCTGATGACAGGGCCCCCCTCCACGCTCGGCGAGGGGTGTTGTTCCTCCCTGTGTGTTCCCCATATTACGACCGGTGACTGGGCCACCCTTATAGCTTTTCACGCTCGTCGGGTGGGTGCCTTGTGCACCCTCTAGTCATGGTGTTCTCCACCTCGCTTGTGGCTGGTTGGAAGGCCCCGCTTCCCTTTGTAGTGTGGGTTCCTGGTCTGAGCTCGATCCTTACGACCGGGGTGGTTTTCCTGTTGCTCTAAGCCCATGTGTTCCTCGCCGGGGTTTTGGGGGCTTTCCCCCGCGCATCATTGACCTTTCCCACCTCACCCCCTTCTTGTTTCGCCTACCCCTAGGTGCATGGTGGCCCTTGACGCTGGGGCCTGAGTGCTGTGCGGTCCGCCTATGCATTTGTACCCTACCTAGCTGGGCTATTTAGGTACGTCGAGTTGTTGAGCATGATGTCTTTGTACCACGCTGGGGTTGGGTGGGCAGGATTGGCTGATCCGTGTTTGGACATGATGCCCTCCTTGGTTTTCGATGGAGTGGTCTCTTCGGAGGGGTTTGCACTCGTTCATTGTCGTTCACTGTGATACCTGTTTCCTTTTACAGGTACCTCAACCCTTTGGGCCTTCCTCCAGGGGCAGGTTGTGGTGGTCGAAACCGTGGCCTTGGTACGGTCATGGTGTGGCCTGGGTGGGACTAGGCACCCTGCCTGGGCTGTAGATCTCTTGACCTGCATGGACTCTCTGCTCGGGTGTGTGGCATCCCGGCGGTTTTGGGGGGAGCTTGTGGCGGTCTGTGCTGGTGAGCGCCTCCGGGTGCCCTTGCCTTCGGGACAGTGGACCCCCTCCTCCCTCCCTTCTTAGTCCCATGACCTTGTGGTGGCCATCCCTTGACGCGTCGGTTGAGGCTCCTACCGCTACTTGGGCCCCTTGGCCAAGTGGGTGTAGCCTGTCAGTTCCAGCTTGTCGTGGCAACAAGTGGTGAAAATAGGCTGCTCCCTTCTCCCATGTTTATTTAAATGACCCATGCGTGGGTTTTACCTTTGTAAACTGACCCCTGCGTGGGCCTCTCTGTTCCTCGGGTTAGCTAGGGGTCTGTCCCTGTGAGGGTCCCCGATGATACTTCCCGAGTGTAAGGTTTGGCTTTTGTTTGGATCCGTTGGGTACGGATGGGTCGCTGGCCTTGTTCCTGTCTCCCATGTCATGTAATCTTTGGAACTAGGGTTCCACCTTTTGGTGGTCTCCTCATCTATTTACCTGCCTTGCAAAAGGCAATTCCGATGACAATGACTAAGTACACTGTCATATTCTATCTCCGGTACACACCTACGCAAAATGCCATCCCTGCATTGCTTCAACAAAATGGGATCATCCCAGAAATAATATCTCAAAGAATGGAAATTTTTCTTTTTCTCTTGATAACTCCAATCATCTGGGATTATTTTACAGGCAAGATAATTAACAATATATGAAACCATGGATCCTTGGATTTTACATAAAGGATTTTCTCATCAGGGAATGTCTCGGTGATGGGTATATTAATGTCCTTCTCATCTACCTGTTCTAACCTAGACAAGTGGTCCGCAACCACATTCTCAACCCCTGCCTTATCTTTAATTTCAATGTCAAAATCTTGTAACAATAAGATCCACCTAATCAATCTAGGTTTGGCATCTTTCTTTTCCATCAAATATTTTATGGCGTGTGGTCTGTCCATACCACAACTTTTGACCCTACTAGGTATTGCCGAAATTTTTCGAATGCAAAAATGACGGCGAGAAGTTCCTTTTCAGTTGTGGTGTAGTTAAGTTGTGCTTCGTTTAAAGTCTTGGATGCATAGAAAATCACAGCGGGTTTGTTTTCAAAACATTGCCCGAGAACAGCCCCTACCGCAAAATCTGAAGCATCGCACATTGGCTCAAAAGGCTTTGTCCAATCCGGCATTTGAACAACCGGTGCGGAAATCAACTTTTCTTTTAGTACATTAAAAGCATGCAAACATTTTTCATTGAATTCAAATATCGCATCTTTCTCAAGCAGCTTCAACAATGGTTTAGCGATTTTCGAGAAATCTTTAATAAAGCGGTGATAAAATCCTGTGTGACTGAGAAAACTCCTTACCCCTTTAACCGAATTAGGTGGGGGTAATTTTAAAATAACCTCAATCTTAACTGGATCCACCTCCAGCCCCTTGCTAGACACTTTATGTCTAAGCACAATTCCTTCACTAACCATCATATGGCATTTTTCCCAGTTGAGAACTAAATGTGTATCCTCACATCGTTGTAAAACTTTATCCAAATTATACAAGAACTCATCAAAAGATGCACCATAGATGGAAAAATTGTCCATGAAGACCTCTAAACAGCGCTCAACCATATCAGAGAAAATGGCAAGCACGCATCGCTGAAAGGTTGTTGGTGCGTTGCACAAGCCAAAAGGCATACGGCGGTATGCAAATGTTCCGTAGGGACAAGTGAAGGTAGACTTCTCTTGGTCCTTAGGATTAATGGAGATCTAATTGTTGCCAGAGTAGCCGTCTAGAAAACAAAAATGAGATCTACCAGCTAGTCGCTCTAGGATTTGATCGATTAACGGAAGTGGAAAATGATCTTTCAACGTAGCAGAGTTCAATTGACGGTAGTCAAAGCATACACGCCACCCGGTTACCAATTGGGTCGTGACCGCCTCATTTAACAAGTTGTGAGTGACAGTGATTCCCCCCTTTTTAGGGACTACCTGTGTGGGGCTTACCCACGTCGAATCGGAGATAGCGTAAATGATGCCTACAGAAAGGAGTTTGATCACCTCCTTCTTGACTACCTCCATCATGCTTGGATTGAGTCTACACTGCGGCTGGATTACAGGTTTGGCTCCTTCCTCAAGCCGTATCTTATGCTGGAAAAGTGTAGAGGAAATCCCCTTGATATCCGCAACTGACCACCCAAATGCGCCACGGTGGTTCTTCAGCACGATCATCAATTGCTCTTCTTCATCGGCACTCAGATATGCCAAAATAATCACCGGTAGTCTTTCACCATCGGTTAAGAATGTATACTTCAAATGGGGAGGCAATGGCTTCAGTTCTAACTCTGGTGGACTGATCAATGATGATTGAAGCGGTGGTCGTAGGGGCCCAAGATCTTCATAATACTTGGAATAGTAGCACGAAAGCACTTTAAGCATCTTGATGTATTCTTGTAATGACTTGCTTCTCATCCAGTCATGCATTATGTTGACAAGGCAAGCTGCAAGGGGCAATTCTGGATAGGTGTCAAGGACCGAGCTTGCTATTGCATCATCTTCAGTAGAAAGTGGAATTTCCTCCTCTTCATCATTTGGGTACCCCACAACTCTACAAAGAGAAACGACCTTGGTTTTTTCCATAATATCTACAACCAGTGTCCCCTTATCTACCTTAGTCATTACATGAGCCATATCTAAAAATGGCTTCCCTAGACAAAGAGAAATGTTCTGATCAAAATGTTTCGCCATGTGACACTACTCCTTTGCCTTTGATTATGTTGTACTTGGGGGCATAACCATTTCAAATCGGTCATCTGTGATTCCCAATGTCAGACGGCCTCTTCCCATCTCGAGTATCATATCTGCAGTAGCTTGGAAGGGTCTTCCAAGGAGTAGCTCATTTCCTTGTTCATCTTGCATTTCCATTACCACAAAATCTTCTAGAAATACAAACATGTCAACTTTAACCAAAACATCCTCGCAAATTCCATACGTCTTAACTACGAAATTGTCTGCTAACTGAATCGTCATATTGCTATGTCTCGATTCCTTAAGTCCCAGCTTCTTGAAAGTAGAAAGAGGCATCAAATTGATACTTGCCCCGGAGTCGCATAATGCTTCGCTGAACTTCACTTTACCGATGCAACATGAAATATTGAAGCATCCTGGATCTTGTCTTTTAGGTGGCAATGTGCCCATAATGAAGGCACTCACTTGTTCTTTAAGAACCATGACCTTGGTATCAGGAATCTTCCTCTTCTTTGTGATTATATCTTTCAGAAACTTGCCATAAGAGGGTATCTTCTCTATTGCTTCTAACAGCGGAATGTTGGCAGAAAGTTTCCTAAAGCTATCTAGGAACTTCTTGAACTGAGCGTCCACCTTCTTGGCCTTCAAACTATTTGGATACGGCACTAGGACAGTTTTTGCCCTGTGATGTGGCGGCACATATGGTGTCATCTTTGGAGTTTCTTCCTCAGCAATGGGTTCTGGTGTGGCTTCCTCTACCACATCAGCTATCGGCTCTGTGATTGTAACCTCCTTTGTGGCCTCACCTGCAGTTTCTGGCTGGGGTGTTCTCGGTTCATCGGCCCTGGGGTTTAAAATCTTCTTTCCACTCCGTAACAGAATTGCCTTGGTTTGCTGATTTCCTCCTGGAACATTTGTATTTCCGGGAAAACCTTGTTGTGTTGGCTTTTTTAGATTTTCTATCTCAGCTGCCATCTGTGCTAATGATGTTTTGATAGTTCTCATCTGAGCCCCATGACTTTTTAAGGTCTGCCCAAATTGATTCATAAATTCTCCTTGTTGCTTAATCTGTTGACCAAACGTGCTCATGAGTTCTTGATTTTGCTTGATTACTTGATTGAGCAACACATTGCTCTTGTCCTCTGCCGGTGGTTGTGGTTTTGCATCGGGGTCCTGCAGCAAATTATTTGGGTCCTTCTATGAAAATTTCTTATCTTTCCTCCAAGAATAATCATTGTTTATGTACCCCTGTTGCTGGCGCATAAATTTCACATGTGCTTCATCATCAAATTCGGTGTCTTCCTTTGCTAGCAATTTCTTGGCTAAAAGGTCCATCTTCTCATTCAGCTCCTTGATTTCCTTTGACTCACCTGCCACTCGAACCTATTCGGGTGCATCTCTATCACCCCAAGACTACTTTTTTGCCATATTCTTCAAGATCTCCCAACACCTAGTGCCAGTGTTGTTCAAGAAGAACCCCGAACCTGCTGAATCCAGGTTGCTTCTATCATGCTTAGAAAGAGCAAAATAGAAAATCTTGACCTGTTTCTCCTTGTCCAGCCCATGATGTGGGCACCTCCTCAACATTATCTGAAAACATTCCCAAGTTTTAGAATACATCTCCCCGGCTTTCTGGATGAAGTTGTGGATCTTCCTTACAAGATCATTAGTCTTCTCGGGCGGAAAGAATCTCTCAAAGAACACCTCGACCATATGATCCCATGACTCCACATACTCGTCGTCCAAGTTATGCAGCCATTCTCGGGCATTTCCCGCTAGCGAGCTAGGAAATAATTTCAAATAGAGCGTCTCTTGCGGGAACCTGTCGATTTTGATCATATCACATTTCTCCACAAACTGGCTAATGTGAGTCATCGGATCTTCATTTTTAAGCCCGTGAAATGCATTTGATTTGACCAAATTGATTAGGCCTAGATCGATCTTATAATTGGGAATGTTGATAGCCTGCCTCTTGATCGGCCCTTTCGATGCAGATGCAGAAGATACCTTGATCTTCTCCCAGATTGTTTGTTCCTCAGCCATAGCTTCTGGTTCAGAGTCTGAATCTATATCCTCCAGTTGGTTTTGAATGTTGTTCTTATCGTCGTCTGATCCCCAGAATGGGACCTCTGGTGATGGTTGTGCGTAGTGTGTACTACGCGTCTTCACCAAGCACTGGTACCTGCAAGGTAATAATTTTGAATCAGTACAGTGCTAAACGATTACCAAATATGAAAGATGAACGATGAATTTCAAAAATACAAATAACAAAACAAAATGTGGCCTAGAGTGGCTGCTTGCAGCACTCGTAGTACTGACAGTTACCGTGTCCCCGGCAACGGCGCCAAAAACGTGACATGATTTTACCGTGTGTATAACACAAGTGCACGCGTCAGAGTAATATAGGCCTTCGTGAGGCCCGAGTCAAACACAGGGACACTGAACTATCGGTAGACTACTTACTAACTACTCGCGATCATCTAGACCAATTAAAAGGTTTTGGGAGTTAATTGAAAAATAAAAGAAAAATAAAAGAAAACAAATCAATCGATTAAATGTTGAGTTTAATCAATTTAGATGGAAATCTTTAGGATTGTGATTTCACCACGGGTTCTCATTGTATTTATTTCTATATAGTTAATAACACTCGTCTCTCATTCTGGGTAGTGGCCTGTAGTCAGAATTGTTCACTGTCGTGATATAATTCACTACCTAAATCTAGGTCGGTTCCACTGTCGTAGTAACATATACCCTAAACTAGGTGCATGAAGACCATACTCTGGGTTTCCACCATTAACCGTACATCACCTTGTTCAAGGGATTTATTAATTAATGTGAATTTCATCTCTTTTCAACCGTTAATTCTTCTTTCAAAGCAATTAAAGGCATTACATTATCATTAGGGTGATCAATCATAATGATATAATGGAGAAAATGAAATCATACCACGGATTTAAGAGACAAAATATGAATTACTATGCTAACAATGTCATACAACGATTACTCGGGCTACTCCCGGTCCTAAAGACAAAGGGGATTAGCCCCGCATGTTCATCTCAAAGCAAGACATGATGGAAGAAGGGGAAAACATGGAGAAAATGTGGATGAAGTGATGTAAACCCCTGAAAGGAGAAGATCCAAGCATTCCTCGACATAGAGTGTGCAATCTATAGCCTTTCGGCGGTGGAAAACGTCTTCTTCGACTCTCGGAATGGTCGGGGCATGCTTCTGGGCTCCGTTCTCCTCTTCACACCTCCTCGGGACTTGTGCAGTGGCTAATGACGTGATTGATAGCTCCTGGCCGCCGTCATTAGGTATAAACACCAAATTAGATCGTCGAAATATCCCCGCCGTTGGATTCGGGCCGATCTGGAACAAACACTAATCTGACGGCGTCGATACCATCGACGCGGGTCGATGGTATCGACCCCTTGTAGTGTCGGTTTTATCACCAATCTGTCCCTAAAGTTGTAGAACGTCGATAGTATCGACCGGTTGATTGCTGTCTCGCTGAAGGTATCTCGATACCATTGACTTCAGTGTCAATAGTATCGACTCATCTTGGCTCCTTGCGGCTGTCCCACTGTGATTGTGTCGATACCATCGACACAGGTCGATGGTATCGACATCTGTGTATACTCGTTTTTCCTGAAATTGTAAGACAAAACCAAATCAGCTAAGCTAAAACCCATTATTATAATTGTTTATACTCTAAAAGCTAAAATATGAGAGATTTGATACAGAATGAGATTATAGACTAGTGTAAGTGAATCATGTGATATTAACCACCAAAATGACCAATAGACACATAAAATGCATGTAAAACAAGTCTATAAATGCGACTCAAAATCCTCGCATCAAGGGGACTTTAGGCTACCTCCTCCATCATGAGCTTGGTACCTTATGGGTCACCTCTCTACATTCCTTGTGGTCTTCCTTCCTGGGCTTGACCACCTATAACCTTCTCTCCAGGGCTTTGTCCTCTTAAATCATAAATCTTACATCCAGAGATGGTATGTAGGTTTGGGCAAGTCATAAATAATTACATTGTGATAATCATAGTCACTTTATAGATTGCAGGAAATAAAGTCATCCAAATAGTTATTTTCAAACAATTGATGAATCCTCAGAAATTGCGATGAAACTAAAATGATTAATCATAAATAACCACATACCTGATTTGGATATCTTGAAGAACAAGAAAAATCCAATCCAATTAGGTAATCCAATCAACAAACCATGCCAATTACACAAGCACAACAATATTCCGAAAAGCATGTATGGCCTAATTAGTACACATTCATCATAAACTCATTTTATTGACTTGGGAATGCTTTCTATGGTTTCTAGGTTGAACTAAGGTTTCCTTAGGGTTTCTCATACCACTTTCTCAATATGTATCTTTTTAGGTCAACAGACCCTAAAACAACATTCTACATCATAAAACCCTAATTACATCAATTGTCCATATTGAGGATCTCTATTCTCAAATTAGCGTAGCATCATCATATCCCGGTCTTATTCATGAATTTTTGAAATAAAAACCATTAAAATCTATAATCATAAAAATTAGGTTTTCTAAGCCCATTAATGCACTTTATACACATGAAACCTTAAATTGAGCCAATTAATCATAAAGATCGTCTTTTTAGATCTAAATCTTCCTTTTTATCAATAACAGGTTAATATCAACTTAAATCATCCAAAGAACTTTACGATATCTCAATAATATCACAACTAGGGTTTTCTATTCATAAATGCATTAAAGGTGACAACTTTATATACTATCTTGTAAATAGATTCAAGATTCAATTATATTTTTAATGAATCCCTTGCATTCTCCCTATAAATTTTCATATATAATTCGTCTATATCTAAGTTACCAATTTGTTTCTAGAATTTTCACAAACAAAATAGTTATGGGCCAATCAAGAGAAGCCACGTTACCTTTTATTTTTCTTTCCTTGCTTATTCCTTTTTTTTCTGGGCTCGCAGATCCTGGCTAGGGTCCACGGACTTAGGGATCTAGATCGGTTGATCCTCTTCCTCCTCGCACTGTGGTCGCATGGATAGGAGGTTCCTCTCCCCTATTTCTTTAGGAAAATAGGGTACCTCACCCCTCCCCAGCAACGGCCACCCCTACCCTCAAGTTGTCTTGCAAGGGCACAGCAGAACAAGAAACACCCATCTTCTCCTTTTTCCTATATCCACTGAACTCGGTGGTGATCTCATATTTGTTCAAGAAGGTAGGAATAGGGAAAATAGAGTTAGAGTCTCACTAGCGGTGAGAAGGCGGAATTGAGAGGGTTGTAGGTGGGGTAGCGAGCATTTCGTCCTACCTTTGGTCCACTAGGACTCTGACTGGCCTCACTAAGAGTCTTCCTAACTCCATCACAAAAGCCCAAGTCCTTATATAGGGAGATATGGAAAGAGGGGTGTTCCCTGCCATTAATGGACTTCCCAATCTGGAAAGGATTTGGGGAAACTCTGATTCCTCATGAAACAAAGGAAATCAATAGGTTTTTGGGTTTGATTTAATGTCCTAATCTCAATGGAGTTATTTCCCAATGAGGACATTGCTTAGAGAGAGAATCTAAGGGAGGAGGATTGATAATACTATAGCAATAGTTTCCTAAAAAGTCTAGAGGTAGGAGATAATTCACCCACCATCAATCTTGATATTGATGGTGAGGAAGCCACGCGCATCAAAAGGCCAAGCCATGTTAATTCAAATCCGGAAATTGTGACCTTTAACAATATCCCTCTCACTTTAGGAATTATTATAGAAATCATATCTCCTAAACCGCTTATCCGTTTGATCTCAAATTTTAAAGGAAAGCCTATAATGACTTAATATACTTGTGTGACAAGTTTGGGACTCAAATTAGAAATTATGAGAGACTTTTATTCATATGTAAGTTATCCCTTAATAAGACATATTTTATTCATATTTTCTCTCTCTTACTTTTTTATTTCCTTTATATGGATTCCTTTTACCATTAGAAACCATGTGGATTTGAAATATATTCCATGATGATCAATCATACAACTATTCAGAGAATTCCACATATTTCTCATCATTATCTTCATTTCTTTTCCTTGTTATGCATTATTTGATTTCTTTCCACTTTTCTTCCCTTTTTATCATATTGGACTTACTAAATTATTAGGATTCATGAACTCACATATACAAAGGAAACAATAGAAACCCATTTATTCAACATAAATCATACAATTTTGTAATCATACATTTTTTAGGAGAAATTACATTTCAACCCATATGAACCCAAAAATTGCGGTTGTAACATCCTTCCACTTTTATAGGAATTTTTCCCTCAAAATTCAACCAAACATACAAACAATTCAGGATAAGACTTTTCCATGTCCATCATCAGCTCTCATGTGGCTTCATCCTCTCCATGGTGCTTCCAAAGAACCTTTACCATCACTATCCTTTACTCTTGACCTCTCTCACCTTGGTATCTTGTACCCTCATAGGCGACTTAGGGTAAGTCAGCCTCCCTTAGAATTCAATAGGCTCAATGCTAATAAATGTGTTTTCATCACTTTTATTTGCATCTTTTAGATATCTTTTTATGATTGTTTTGTTTTTTATTTTCTTAGTTTTATAATTAATTACATTATATTATATTTTTCTCTTCAAGAAGAATTTTAATCATATTTTCTTGGATTTTGTAGGAAATGGGATAAATATTCTTGGAGTATAATTGCACAATTTACAGCAGTCCTGTAATTATTGTATATCTGTCACCAAAAGTGTCATAACTCTTGCATCCAAAGTCCAAATTGAGTGTACAAGTATTAATTGGAAAGGAAATTTAATTTCCTAAAAGAATATCCTATTATTTGGACCGTTTTTGTGCGTTTTACGGAAGTGAAATGCGTTCGAAATCTCTGTTGCGGGAATCTACATTGAAGAGAGTTACATGGTCAAGACAATTAAAGTCTATCAAATTCCTATTGACTAAATCTTGAAAATTCAAAAGGATAGCTCCCTCTCTTTTTCCCCCTCATTTTTTGGATAGCCTACCCCTCCTTCTCCTATAAAAGGAAGGGCACTTCCTCCTCCCAAGCATCATCTTGGATTTCTTTGTATTGGGATTCTGAAGCAATCAGTCTTGTAATCATTTTCTTATTATGCAATAAAGTAGATCTTCGTTCAAGTATAGCTCTTTCATACTTATTCTTGTCTTTTATTTACGCCTTAGTTTTAATCTTCTTTTCCCCGTTCTTTAATCCTGGAGCAAGGAACAAAGAACTAAGCCATTTCATTGTCTCTAGCATAAGGATTAATCTCCTAATTTTTGGGCTAGACTATGGCTTCATTTATTTCTTCCTCTGTCTCCCCTCTCTCCATGTGTGAGTAGACTTCTATCGGGGCAAGGGGAATAACCCCTTAGCCATGGTTTTAACGACTTCTTCTTAAACGACTAGATGGTAATCGATTTTAATTGAATAGTTGATCTTCGGATCGCATGTTAATCCGGATGGATATGACCATGGAAATCCGGATTTAGAACAATAAAATCGATTACATAGACGTTTTGATATGACCGTGGATTTTCGTCTTTTAGGATGATAAACTAGGAAGCATGAGCACCAAGACCAATGGGCTCATGTGGAGTTTATCTCTTGTGGGTTTTTAAAATTCGCAAACCTTCATCGAATCGTCGTTTAAGATTTAGTTGTTATCACCTAGGCTAAGGTGGTGAAAACCCCTACGAGCCTCGATTTCTATCTCTTGATTTAATCACTGCATCCCATGTTTTCTTTAATTCTTAGTCTTTCATTCACATAGTTTTGCTTGTGTTAACAATCATCTTATTTTTTCCTTGTGCATGCTATTTCTTGTTAAGTGCATTTCTTCTTGCATTAGTGTAATCAACCAAACCCCCAACTGGACTTTACTTTCTTCTTTAATCAAAAGAAAAATATAAAAAAACAAATAATAAAGTTCTTCAAACTTTGGGTTCTAAAGAACAATCTCTTAAAAGTTGTCCTGTGGGATCGATTCTTCTATACTACCCTTAAAACTGGAAGTAAAAAGGTTTAAACTCTAGGATTAACCATCTTAGTGATTGATATTGCAAAACAACGAGTATCAAATGCTCAGTACATGGATCGGGTACCTCACATAGTGATCTAGATTGGACACATGGAACACATCACACATCATATTATCCTGAGGGGTAAGGCCAAACAAAGTAGCTCCACTAATCTATTCTAAAATCTCAAACTGACCCATGTATAAGGGAATCAACTTGTCTCTATTCTTAGCCATAGTACCGAGCAGCCAGATTCTCAGAACATGTCCACCTATAGTGAAGTGCAAGTCAGTTTGCTTTGCATCAGCATGTGACTCTTGTCAATCCTAGGCTTTCTCTGTCATTGCTCGATCGAAGCAACTTTCTCACCATACAACTGTGGTTTCTTTGACCTCTATAAGGTCTTCTCACCAACATCATCCTAGTGAAGCTTTGACTGACACATCCTCCCATAAAGAGCTTCATATATCCTGATACTAGTTGTGGTGGATGTTATAACAAGCAAACTCAGCTAGGGTAAGTTACTACTACAATCCACTCCAAATGAGCACATATGCTCTCATCAGACCTTCTAAAGTCTAGATCATACCTCCTTAACTATCCATCAGTCAGGGGTGCTATGTTGTGCCAAACTTCAATCTAATATTGAGTTCTTCATGCTCCTACTTCCACAACATGGAAGTGAACATAAGGCCATACTCAAGAATATTCGAACTCATATCACTACGTAGTCGAACCATCTCTCAAATATATAGCTCAACTAGATTTGTCACATTGGTAGTGGCCCCTAAGGCAAGGACATGTACTGATGTGGTAATGTGATCTACCATAACCTATATTGCATCATGACCTCTCTTGGTCCAGGGGAGGCCCACCACAATGTCCATGGTGATCCGCTCTCATTTCCTTTTAGGAACTCTTCATCGTCTGTAGTAATCCACAAGGTTACTAGTGTTTATCCTTCACCCCCTGGCATGTATGGCAACTGGCCACATGCATCTATATCCTTCTTTATTCCAGGCCTCCAAAGTACCACTGCATATAACCATCTTGGTAGTACCATGGTGTGCGGTGTACTTAGAATCATGAGCTTCTTGCACCACATGATTCTTCCAAGGTGATTTCTCAGAAACCCTAAAGAACTCTAGTAGTGTATTTCACCACCTACTTTTCCTAAAAGGTGTATCTGAGGTTCTTATAATAATCCTTTTATCTCATCAAGCTCTGGGCTGGCTAACTAGGAAACCACCAGCTCGACCAATAGGTATGGTTGTATATGGATGTTAGCCACACATGTCTAGTCTTCTAATGGTCATTGGGTCTACCTAGCAACCTCTTTCATCTCTCTCCACTGTCTAGACAAGACAGCTATACACCTGAGTTGTGTCTTTGCTAAGAGTATCTATTACCACATTAGTTTTCTTATGTGCTAGGTGATGGTGAAGACAACCTTCATATACTCCACTCATCATCCTAGCCTTGGGTTTAGGTCTGTCTGACTCAAGAACACTTCAAGCTCTTGCATCCACCATCTCAATTATCAAACCCAAACTTTAACTCATAAAATCCTAACTTCTCTTGACAAGTATGTCATCGTATGATGATTACTTTATTCCATCTATACTTCCAACCCATATATCAAATATACCTCCAATAGGGTGTGATACTTCTTCCATCCTCAATCGTCATAGAAGGGTTTCAACTCATATTACCTTTATCCTTAGTATATGGCATGCATTTTTCCTATTTCTCACACCCATAAAAAGATGAAATAAGCATTTGGCTACAGTCAAAATACAGAGTTCATCCATTCCAAGAGTAAAGATGGTGCATCACACATCGCCAATTCACTTTCTAGTTTGAGTCAAAACATACTTCTCATGACTACACACCATGAATATCTCAATTCTATGTCTAGACCCATGGGAATAATTTTCCCATCACCTTTGGGTCTTAACATTGTCCTTATGTACAATCCTTAGTCATTTCCTCAAGGTCTCTAAGGTGTCGGTACTTTTTGGGGTGATCTTACCCTTATGCATCTAGGGAGTGCCTCTTACATTTACCCCTTAGGCCCCATGAACTCATGAAGGTGGCCAACCTCCAAACCCATGGTTCTTTGGAAAAGGTAGTTTTTACCTCCCGACCCTATGGTCTTGTGCATCCGGGGAATAGACAACTCCTACTTCCATCAGTCTTATCCCTCCTCAACCTTAGTTTTGACTTAGGATTCCATCATAGCTTGTATCTCCTTCTTTGATACCCAAGCACATCTCATCCTTGAATACTCACCCGAATCTCCATCGTCTCTCTGGGCACTCATGGTTAACCTTGCATCCCTCATAGGAATCATGGTGACCTACCTAACTCTGTCAGACCCCATGCAGGATACCTCTATGTCACATATCTTCATGCCCCTTAGAGATGGTCACACATGGGTCTATATATTCATGATCATACTATGTGCTCTTACACTTTAGCTCATTAAGTTCTTATAAGTTACCTCTTAAGGTTACCTCAAGCCTAGACAAGATTTGGTTCCTTTCCCAGGATAGGAGAAAACTATCACTTGATAGCAACAAAGGTAACAAAACATTCTTGTATCCAAGGTTTATATCATCACGTATATTCTTAGCTCCTATCATGCTACCTATGATCATGGCTAGAGAGAAGGTAACATATTAAACTATTCTAAATTTCTTGGTATGCCATACTTGTTCGTCATTCCTCAAGGTTGGACCAAAAACATATACACATATATCACCAACTTATGTGAGTGGTTTATCAATCATATACCTCAATTCAAGTAGGGTTTCCTTTTTCTCTAGTACATGGGGGTGTCGTGCTTATTTCCTATAAACTCAACCATCCCCGTGAGCATCATGTACACTAGGTATTGTTGCTGCCCCTCTTTGGTTTAGGAACCCTAGGTTCACCTCTTATGCATCAGCTGTCTAATGAATGCACATATGTTCAAACATGAACCAAACCTATACAAAATAGGGCATAAAGCTTGTAAGACTCTTCCATGTAAACAACCCTTAGACTCCTACACAAGGAAAACCCACTGGGTTTGAGGCCCCACATCTTGTTATCATGCCATACCTCTTCAGGGTCTTTGGAACTCTCTTTCCTACACCAAAAAGGTAGGCACTCGTATCATCTATTTGTTTGTTCAGGAAGCCTCTTTCTCTTTTCTAGGGTTTAGTTCCTCCAAAGGAATCTAAGGTATGACAATCCTCTAAGGATCATGAATTAGGAAACCACATACATCTACTCAAGGTCATCCATTCTAGGCCACATCATACCAAACTTCTCATGATTCCTCATATCTCAGAGTCTAGGTCTCCGACTTTCTTCATCGGGGTCTCACTCTCTCTCTAGATCTAACCCTATAACTTATCCTACCATTGGAGGTTTTCTCTTTAAATATGGGTCAAGATTTTAAGGATACACATCTATCCCTACTTGTGTGAAACTACTATTAAAACTTATGTCCGACCAAGATCATCCAAATCTTTGCATGCTTCTCATAAACTATTAGGCATAACCCTTATGGCTTAGGTCTAAAAACCTACTGTCATCCCTATAGTCACTCACTTATATGTAGGTGCATGCCTCTTTCTTCTCCTGCATGCCCATTAGGGTTCCTATATGGTCACCATTAACCTTGTCAATGAGGGAGAGATCCCTCACCCTCAACAGGCACGACCCACCCAAGGTCGGGTCACCACCAAGCATTAGGGGTCAAACAACCACACATAGTCTATGGTTGTCATGTGTACTCAAAACCTCTTTCTAAAGCATGCATGTATAACCCACATACATACATGTATGGTTGACTATGATGTCCAACTCATCATGTTTTCTCTTTCTCTATCCACTGCTTAAGGTTTTGGGTTGAGCATCGTTCTTAGAGGATGTTTCAAGTCTCTTCCTCTACCTGGAGGCTTATTCCTCCAAGGCTAACCCTCTCCTCTTAGCCTATGAAATGGTCTAACCTCAGGATTCTCCTGAGGGGTATCCAAGGGAACAACAACACATGATATACAACCTAAGCATGTAACTAAACTCAGTCTAAGTTTCATCATTTAGACTTATGTCCAAGACATCTTTCTTACCAGCCCCGAGATTGTGATCCTTTTCTAGACACCCCCATATTTGGAAAATCCTCTCATAACTCCCTTGGGTAATAAAGAGTTTATAAAATTTAATAATTATTACATATTAAATGGAAAATCATGCTCTGATACCAATTGTAATGACCCCACCCCTCACTAACCCCCAATTAAGGGAGACTAAGAAGCTAGAGTCGTTGTCCCAAAATAGGATCAATGGTTTTGCAAATAATCAAAAATAATTAATAAACTCTACCAAAGACTAAGCTTAAAGTACGATAAAATTTTACTTTTCACATACCTTTCAAAAATAAGATATCGAAACTTTACCCAATGTAGAGTTCTATCTAACTAAATCCTCCTTTCTTTGATTAGATTTATTCTTCAAATATTAATTTACTATTTGTCCTTTTTCAAGTATTCTTAAAACTTCAACAAATAAAATGTCGGTCGGTATAAAGAATATATTGGTATGTGGTAGCAACCATATCTTGCACATATCTCAAAACAATCTATTCGCATAAAATATTGGTCAACAATCAAAGTTTACATTTTCATTATAACTTCCCAGCTATTTTTACTCATCCTCTGGGATACCCCCTCTTAAGGTTTAGTCCTTGTAAGGGACTTTAGGCTACCTTCTCCATCTTGAACTTGGTACCTTATGGGTCACCTCTCTGGGTGCCCTTTGGTCTTCCCTCCAAGACTTGACCACCTGTGACCTTCCCTTCAGGGCTTGGTCCTCTTAAATCATAAATATTACATCCCGAGATGGTGTATAGGTTTGGGAAAGTCAAAAAGAATTACATTGCGATGCTCATAGTCACTTTATAGATTGCAGGAAATAAAGTCATCCAAATAGTTATTTTCAATCAATCAATGAAACCTCAAAAATCATCATGAAACTAAAGCAATTAATCATAAATAACCACATACATGATTTGGAGATCTCAAAATAAAAAAAGCAAAGTCCAATCCAATCAGGTGATCTAATCAACCAACCAAGCCAATCACACAAGCACAACAGAATCTTGAAAAGCATGTACATACTCATCATAAGCTCATTTTATTGACTTAAGAATTCTTTCTAGCATTTCTAGGTTGAATTAAGGTTTCCTCAGGGTTTCTTATATCACTTTGCAAATCTGTATCTTTTTAGGTCAACAAGTCCTAAAACAACTTTGTACATCATAAAACCCTAATTACATCAATTTTCCATATTGAGGATCTTTATTCTCAAATTAGCATAGGAAGATCATATCTCTAACATATTCAAGAATTTTTAAAATAAAAACCATTAAAAGTTATAATCACCCAAATTAGGGTTTCTAAGCCCATTAATGCACTTTATACACATGAAACCCTAAATTGAGACAATTAATCATAAAGATCATCTTTTTAGATCTAAATCTTCCTTTTTATTAACAACAGGTTAATATCAACTTAAATCATCCAAAGAACTTTACTAAATCAAAATGATATCACAATTAGGTTTTTCTATTCATAAATGCATTAAAGGTGACAACTTTATATACTTTTTGAATTGAAAATAGAATCAAGATTCAATTATATTTTTATTGAATTCCTTGCATTCTCGCGATAAATTTTCATATATAGTTTGTCTATATCTAAGTTACCAATTTGTTTCTAGATTTTTCACAAACAAAATAGTTATGGGCCAATTAGGAGAGGCCACATTACCTTTTATCTTTCTTTGCTTGCCTATTCCATTTTTTCTGGACTCACATATCCTGGCTAGGGTTCATGGACCTAGGGATCTGGATCTGGTTGGTCCTCTCCCTCCTTGCACTGTGCCCATGCGAATAGGAGATTTCGCTCCCTTATTTCTTTGGGGAAAAATGGTACCTTGTCCCTCCTTAGAAATGGCCATCCCTACCCTCATGTTGGCTTATGAGGACACAGAAGAAGAAGAACCGCCCATCTTCTCTTTTGGCCTGGCTCCACCGACCTCGGTGGCGATCTCAGCTTCGAACGAAAAGGTAGGTACAGGGAAAACAGAGTCAGAGTCTCACTGGCAGTAAGATGGGGGGAATCAAGAGGGTCACAAGTGGGGTATTGAGTGTTTCGTCCTACCTCTAATCCACTGGGACTCTGATTAGCCTTGTGGAGAATCTTCCCGACTCTAGGGCCAAAGCCCTTGGTCCTTATATAAGGAGATATAGCAAGAGTGGTGTTCCCTTCCATTAATGGACTTCCCGATCTGGCTAGGATTTGGGGATCTCTGATTCCTCATGAAACAAAGGAAATCCATAGGTGTTTGGGTTTGATTTAATGTCTAATATCAATGGAGTTATTTCCCAATGAGGACATTGCTTATAGAGAGAGAATAGTAGGGAGGAGGATCGACAGTATCATAGCAATAGTTGTCTAAAAAGGCTGGAGGTAGGAGATAAGTCACCCATCATCGATCTGGAGATCGACGGCCAGGAAGCCACATGCATCAAAAGGCCAAGCCATGTTATTCCAAATCCAAAAATTGTGGCATTTAACAATATCCCTCTCACTTTAGGAATTCCTTACAAAAATCATATCCCCTAAATTTGTTATCCATTTGATCCCAAATTTTAAAGGGAAGTCCATAATGACTTAAACTAATTGTGTTGGGACTCAAATTTAAAAGTATGAGAGCCTTTTATTCATATCCAAGTTATCACTTAATAAGGCATATCTTATTCATATTTTCTCTCTCTTACTCTATTATTTCCTTTATCTACATTCACTTTACCATTAGAAGCCATTTGGATTCAAAATCTAATCCATGATTATCAATGATACAACTATTCAGAGATTTCCACATATTTCTCATTATTATCTTAATTTATTTTCCTTGTTATGCATTATTTGATTTGTTTTCAATTTTCTTCCCTTTTTATCATATTGAACTCACTAACTTATTAGGATCCAAAAGAAACCCATTGATTCCACATAAAGCATATAATTTCATAATCATACATTTTATTGGAGAAATTGCATTTCAATCAATATGAACCCAAAAAAATTGGTTGTAACAATCTTCCAATGGCACCAATCAAAGGGAGACTTTGAAGGTCCCTTTTTTTATGGTAACTTCTGATGGACCCCTCTTCCAATGGATCATCTTTCAATGGTCCATTTTGAATGTCACAAATGAAGGTCAGTAACCCAGTCAAATGAGTTCTTATACGACCACCAATCAAGGGAATGAATTCAATCGAATTCCCACTAATCAAAGGATTGAATTCAGTCAAATCCCCTAAATTCGGTCAAATTCCCTTGAATTTAGTTGAATTCCCCTGAATTCGATCAAATTCCTCTAACTTCGATTGAATTCATTCCCCTCCTCCATCGGCTTTTTTTTCCTTCAGAAGATGGTTAGATATCCTCATGTTAAAGGCCATCTTTTGATGGTTCACATTTTGAAGGTTGGTTCTGAATGTTTATCTTCTGATGGTGCCTTCTAAAGGCACCAACCAAAGGCACATCTTCTGATGGTGTCCCCAAAAGATGTGCCCTATGATGGTCTATTCCAGTCCATTCCTAAAAAATGAAGGAATGAATTTGATCGCATTCACTTGAATTTGTCAAATTCATTTCCACTCACATATATTCTCTTCCTACCCCTATAATATTCGCCCCTTGCTACCTATCCAAGGATTCAACTCCAATTTTTTGGAGTGCATTTTGTAGCTTTGACCTTAAATTTACAAAGATCCATCCTTGGGTTACAAGGATTGAAAGGGATGAAGAGATCATCCTGCATCCATCCCTTCATATTTCCTCCATGCAATATTGCTTTCCATCATATTATACCTCAATCAACCATTGTCAATCCATTTCCACCATCATTCAGCCACATCCTAACCATTTTCAACATCTTCCACCTTCATATATCCATCCAAGTTGTTGTTGGAATAGAATCAAGGATAAAGGAGTACAAGGAGTCTGGAAGATCAAAGGAAGATGACCCAAAATAAGGGATCCAGTCCATCCAATTGGATAAGGAGCAAGATACACATCCCCTCTATGGGCTCAAACTTTTCTTCTTCCCCTTTCTTATGATTTTGTTCTTTGTTTATATGCAAATGATGTTCTTCCATCTGTGTTCAATGCCAACTATCTTGTCTCTGGCTAGTTGATCTCCTCTTTCCTATGTAATCTATTTTGGCTGTGTTTATGTATTTTTACTTTAAGCAAGTAGTCTTCATATAGATCTAGATGTTTTCCATTCTATCTTCTCATTCTGGTCATGATTGATGGTTTGGGTGATGTCTTACTTTATTGAACCTTCATCTCAAGATCAAGAGATTTACTATATAAACATGTAGAGAAGGTAGTTTGTATTGAATCTGAAAGGAGGACATCGAAGGGACTAACTGTCCAGAACAAAAGTCAGAGAAATCTGACTCAGAACCTTCAATTTGACTGCATTCACTTGAATGTGGCTTAATTCATCCTTATGCAACCCAATTCACAATCCGTGTTTAGTGTAGATTTGCAAATATTCCTAACATCCTTGAATATTTTGGACATGAGAAGGTATCCACAATATTTAGTGGTATTGGTTCATTGTCCCTGAGAGAGGTTTCATACAACTGAGGGGTTTTAGTCATGATGTACGAGAGTGAGTGGGATGAATCTCATATGAGAAGCTACTATGATACGTATGATGTTTGGATGTTAGTTGTTTGCTAGGGTGTTCAAGGGTTGTCTACACCTGAGGAAAAGTGTATAGACTGCCTAACTTGTTGTTACAGAGCCAGGTACTCCTTCTCTTGATTTAGTTTACTTTGTTTTATTTCATATCATTTTTCTAGACTTGTTCTAGTTCTTTGCATATATCAACTACCAATTTCACTTAACTGACTAAGACCAGGATCTTAGTCATCCTAAACATCCCCACATCCCTATCTTCGACCCCATATATCTATGTTGACCATGTATTGAGTTGTGGGGGTCTTTGAAGGCTTTGGGTTATAAATTTGAAGTATGATCCTTCAAGTCTGCCTCTTTTCAGACACGTGATTTAGGGCGATCAACTCTTAGTGATGATGTTGGGAACACATTTAGATGCCAAAAGATTTTATTTTGTTAGCATATGTTTGTACATATATGCATAGTTCTTCTTTTATTTTGCTCATACTTGCTCATACGTACTGAAATAGTTTACCTTTTCCTTGTATTTTTCAACCATGGACCTTGTTTCAACAAGGCAAGTTATCTTGTCCACCTGTCCTCCCAATTTTTCCCGCAGCCCCAACTACTAGATAATAATTGGAAGTTGCGCACTCCAACAAGTCAAGCTATATTCACCCCCACCATCATCATATGTAGAATCTCTAACAATAGAGATTGTTGATCATCATATTTTCAAGAACTGGTCAGATCAGTAGTGCTAGAAAGAGAAAGTGTTGTTGTACTCATATCTTTCTAAGCAACTCATCTCCAAAACCATGCTAATCTGCTTTGAGCACTGCTTGAAAGGAAAGACCATTAGCTCCAGGTATCCATCGAGATCGCAGACCGCAGTATAAGTATGATACAAACTATTAAACAAGGGTATGTCTAAGTGTAATAGTTTGATACAGTAGAATTCCAACAATCGTGCATGGATGGATTGGCAAATCTTGAGAGCATTTCTGTCCAATTTAGGAAACTTCATTATGAGGATGTTTAACATTGTAGGAGACTTCAAGAACTAGTCAATTTAGTTACCACACGTTACAAGAGACATATCACAGTCTTGAAGACTTCAGTCTTGAAGACTTCAGTCTTGAAGACCATTGCATTGAACCTGATGTGAAACTTATCTCACCTTACTATTCGGACTACTAGTTGGATACCAAGATATTTCTATGAAGATTCACCAATCCAGGGAAGCATTTCACTTTCTCCAAATGATTTATCTGAGCAACCAATGGAGGGTACACATCATCTTCGTGAATGGTTAGATGATGATCCCTTATACCCTCCTCAGGGTAGCTACACAACCTCACAGCTCGAGGATTGGTTCGAGCAATCTGACTCAACCTTTATTCTAGACCAAGGTGATACCTCTCACATTGAGACTTCTCACTTTGTTTCAACTTGTATGCCTACTGTGGTATGGAATAATTTGTTTGAGAATGATGATGATTTTTCAATATAGGGAAATGAGTATGTTGATGAAGACAAAGTAGAGAAACATGAGCCAACTTTCACGACCATTCCATTACAAGGATTGGTAGGCATTGAAGGAACAGGATGAAAAATTCATCACAACATGAATGTTTAACATGAAGATGACTTTGACCCCAAAAAATGACAAGCTTGGGGTAGTTGGACTGCCATTGGATTCATGTAGAATCACTTCATGTTCAAACCTTGATTGGGAGTTTCAGGTGTTCAACGATGGATTCTCATATCATCCACTCTCAAATTCAGAGAATGGAAGCATCCATCTCACCCTCTATCGACATTTTTGGGCATGCAGATCTAGACACTTACATCTGGAGGATCCCAATCCATTTAGTGCCAAGGACTTCACCTCGATGCAATTCAAGATTATTTCAGGACAAGGATGAGTCCACCTCATCAAGGGACAACAACTCACCACCTCAGACTTGGGATGCAGATTGTCTGTTTCTAAATACAATTAGTATAGTAATACATAGGTAACCCAAAATTGAAAACTAAGGATTTGGGATTCGAGTTTAGGGATTATGGGGAAACAAGCCCTCTTCCCTAAACAATTTTCCCTTTTGTGATATTTTCATGATAAAAGTCTTTTTATAATTTTTAGAATAGATTTATCTTTCTTCAAACTAATTAGATTTAACTTTTACTCTTTGCATCATGCATTTTTGCCATCTCATCGGTATAGAAACTATGATCCAAATTCAAATATAGGAATTAAACTTCATATACATATAAATATCACTTATAATAGGATGGACATGAAGTTTTAATTCTTCCCATGGTTTTAAAGAATGATTTTCAAAGTTAATCCTAATCGGATTTGACCACACTACATTCAATTTGGTCAAATTTGACCGAATCTTTTTTGAATCCTTCTCCTGAAAAATTAACAAAGAATATAGTTCCCTTGACCTCTTTTGTCCAACTTTGTTGATTCCATATTTTTATTTTCTAGCTTTTTTAGATATTCTGTCATGCGTCAGACTAACCCTCTGATAAGATTTTCACACTAGATTTTTGTGGGGCAAATTTGACCGCATTTGTTTGAATTTGGTCAAATTCATCCTTTTATTTTTTTCTCTACTTTTTTGCACTTTTCCATACCTGGTCAATGATGAGACAGACAGTTTGACACCCATCATACTGACACACTGAGAATCGTGAAACATTGATAGAAGTCAAACTATTGGTGTCGGACTGTCGGTGTCAGACTAAATTTTGACCACTTTTTGATTGCCTTTTGAAAGAGAATCTTGCCTCTAAAAGCTTCCAAGGAATTCGACCAAATTGAATTGACTTTAGTCGAAATCACAACCCTAGGTCTGCTGGGAACCTATAAATAGGAAGGGTTTCTGATTGAATTCTTCAATTCCAACTTCACTTGCCTTGCTTGTTTCTCTTTGTTCTCAAACCCTAGTTGCCATCCCTAGCCTTCATTCATGCACCCGCATTGACTCCATCACAACCATGCTTCCTCCCGACCAGATCCCACTGCACCATCTTGCTTTCTGCTACTTCATAGTTGTGATTTGCAAATTTTGCCCCTCTATAGCCTCCATTTTTCTATACAATGATAAGCCCATCTCTGGACCAACACCCTTGTGACACCCACAACATTGTCCATCATGTTTTCCATGTTGTTGCACCATCATATTGTCATCCTGTAGCGTCACTGCCACCAGTAGTTGTCGTAGAAGGGTTGTTGTTGCATCTCCATCCTATGCAACCTTTCATGGATATTCTGTTGGTTGGTGAGGAGGAGGCGCTCATTCTCGTAGATGGCTTGCTGGTTCACGAAAAGTCGGTTCGTGGTATCCTGAATACTGGCGAAAGAAGTAGTATGCTGTTGCTGGGTCTGCTGAATCTCCTACAGCATCGAATAAATCCCCTACATCGAATAGGCATCCTCTCCTTGCTGAGAGGGTTGAGGTGGGGGAGGCTGCGAAGAAGATGATGCACCTGGGTGGATGCGTGGACGCTACCATCAACTTTGTGGTCGATGGTATCGACCCTGCCTCAGACCTGCATCATAATCAGTCCGGTTGTCCGGCCTCCGGTACTGGTCTCTCCCATGATTCCAGTTGTAAATGGAATTGAATTGCTGGAGGGTGAGAGTGTAATTGTTGTTGTAGAGCCTAAACTGACCAAATGATAATGAGACCTTAATTTGAAATAAGAGAGAGAAACCTCTTAATTATTACACAGGTCAATAAGGAGGGACATATAATATTTTTCAATGGTTCAGTCAATTAATCTTGTGATCTATCCACCCCATTGTTTTCATAATCCACCATAAGAACTGGAAGCACATTACGATTTTCATCTTTTAATTACATAGCATTTAGGTAGGATTGCATTTTAGTAGTTTGTGCATAAAAAATGGAAAATGAAAAAAATTTGTAGATGAATCATGCATGCACACATTCCTGAGTGCATGGCATCACAGTTGCATAACTGGTCTCTTGTAGTTGCATTTTAGCATATCTTTGAGCATATAGGACAGTATGTGCCTTATTTCTTCTGAAAAATAAGAGAAGCAGGTAACTCGTTTTATACTCTCTGAAATTAAGTTGTAATGGATCAAGGATTATAGTTATGTGAAAGTAAGCCTAAAAAAAAAGAAAAAAAATTGAAGAATATTGTACATTTTGCAATTTGAGAGAAAAAGGGCTTGAAAAAAACAGAAAAAAAAGGCTGATTTTAGAGGGAGAAAAGAGCTGGTCTCACCCGTGTAATAGGAAGAATAAGCACATAATGTAGTTTTTAGACATTCTATCTCGCATAAGATGGAATTGTAGGAACATGCATCATTCCACCTAAAATGTAGGCATTAGGGCATTTTCATTTGCATTTGCATCATTTAGGTCATCCAGATATATGTGCATGTTGAAATTGTATTATGATTCCATTTCTTCCACAACCACCTAGTCCATCCACCCGTTGCTCGGATTGGTAGGCCACCGTGATTATCTCCTCACTCTTTCATATTAGGAGAGCTGCTTCCACTTAGATGGTAGTTAGGACGAGCAACGTAGATAGAAGATCACAAGATGCATCGAGTCTGGACCGGAGGATTTTATTATGTTAACTGCCTTATGTGATAGTGTTCATCAATTTTGGGGTAGATATCTCCTATGGATGATCATTGTTGCCTTGCGGGTAATTATCATATGGTGGTTAGTGAGGGCCGAAATGTGAATGTCTGGCGGGAATCATACGGCAAGGTCTGTTGTGATAATTTGTTCTTTAGTTGACCTTCGCTATTCTATTCTAAAGTTTTGTTGCTCGAGGACGAGCAAGGTTTAAGCTTAGCAGAGTTTGATGCAAGGATTTTGAGTCACATTTATAGACTTGTTTTACTTGTGTTTTATGTGTTTATTGGTCACTTTGGTGGTTAATAGTACATAATTCACTTACTCAAGTCTACAATCTCTTTCAGTATCAAATCTCTCATATTTTATCTTTTTGATCATGAACGATTATAATAATGGGTTTTATCTCAGCTGATTTGGCTTTGTCTTGCAATTTCAGGAAAAACATATATATACAGTTGTCGATACCATCGACATCTGTCGATAGTATCGACACAGTCACAGATGAGCCAAGCAGTGTCGATACCATCGACTGGGAAGTCGATGGTACCGAGTTACCTTTAGGTTGCCAGCGATCAGCCGGTCGATACTATCGACAGAAAAGTCGATACTATCGACGTTCTACAGCTTCAGTGTTGGGAAGGTGACAAAATTGACACCTAAACGTGTCGATACCATCGACCTGCGTCTATGGTATCGAGTCGGCATCAGGCGGAGAAAAGAAGAAGAAAGGAAACCTGTCGATATCATGAAGAGTCGATACCATCGACTCGCGTCGATGGTATCGACACCGTCAGATTAGTGTTTGTTCCAGATCGGCCCGGATCCAATGGTGGTGATATTTTGGCGATCCAAGTTGGTGTTAATACCTAATGATGGCGGCCAGGAGCCATCTATCACGTCATTAGCCGTTGCACAAGTCCCGAGAAGGTGTGGAGAGAAGAACAGAGCCCAGAAGCACGCCCCGGTCGTTCCGAGAGCCGAAGAAGACATTTTCCACCGCTGAAAGGCTGTAGATCACGCACTCTACGTCAAGGAATGCTTGGATCTTCTCCGTTCAGGGGTTTACATCACGTCATCCACGTTTTCCCCATGTTTTCCCTTTCTTCCACCATGTCTTGCTCTGAGATGAACATGTGGGGCTAATCCCCTTTGTCTTTAGGACCGGGAGTAGCCCGGGGAATCATTGTATGATGTTTTTATCATAGTAATTCATAATTTGTCTCTTAAATCCATGGTATGATTTTGTTTTCTCCATTATATCATTATGATTGATCTCCCTAATGATAATCTAATGCCTTTAATTGCTTTGAAAGAAGAATTAACGGTTAAAAAGAGATGAAATTCACATTAATTAATAAATCCCTTGAACAAGGTGATGTACGGTTAATGATGGAAACCCAGAGGTTGATTCTAATGCACCTAGTTTAGGGTATAGGTTACTACGACGGTGGAACCGACCTAGACTTAGGTAGTGAATTGTATCACGACAGTGAACAATTCTGACTACAGGACACTACCCGGAATAAGAGGCGAATTTGATTAACTATGTGGAAATTCATACAATGAGAACCCGCGGTGAAACCACAATCCTAAAGATTCCCATCTAAATTGATTAAACTCAACATTTGATCGATTGCTTTGCTTTCTTTTATTTTCTTTTTCTTTTTAATCAACTCTCAAAACCTTTTAATCGGTCTAGTTGATTGTGAACGGTTAGTAGTAGTCTACCGATAGTTCAGTGTCCCTGAGTTCGACTCGGGCCTCACAAGGGCCTATATTACATTGACGCGTGCACTTGCATTTTACGCACGGTAAATTCATGTCACACGGCATCACCATGAACCCCATCAAGGGTTGCACATCCCCCATGGGCATAACACCATCAACCTACCGCTTCACATCAACACAATTGCAACACTCACTCTAAGTAACTAGTTGCATCAATAAAATCGTTGCCTCCACTTCTACAACAAAGTTTTTGCACCTATTGTGATTTCAATTTGACTAAAATAAAGCCAATTATGTCGCATTCATCGGCTTCAATTAGATCGAACTTAACCCATTTTGATCCAATTTGACCCTGTCATGTGACATTTTTTGCATAGCCACGTTGACCAGACTCAACCATTTCCCTTCAAATTCCCACTCCACACCACCCCTCTCTCCATCACATCATCATGGACCACGTGAAGAGAGGATTCAAAAGGCTCAAGAGGGCATTTTTAAGGAAAAAGGGAGAAGGGAGTTCATCAGCACTGATGCTCTCCAGCACACTGACTCAGTTCGGATGTTACCCGCACGCGCCTTGCAATCCACAAACCCATTTTATGGGGGCAATACCCATCGTTTGTCATCAACTAATTTTGGGTCATGTGAATCCAATCCTGACTATCTATGTGTCTTTTCCATTTTTGTGGACACTAGTAGTGGGGAGTTAGATGATGTAGAGGAGGTTTCCAATGAGGTGTGATCTCACTCACACTACCATGATGTCAAACTACGCACTACATCAAGTCAACACACGAGCTCTTCCATAGGGATGTTACACTAGGCCTCGTATGTTGGAGATGGCTAGAGACCTTCTATAGAGCGAGTGGTATCCCTACACTAGTCGTCTTCATTGTGTGAATCTTCCTCGGTCGGGAAGCCCCCTCCCCCAATCTCCTCTACCTATGTTGCATGGTAAATCATTCCTCCTTCATTCCACAACATGGAGTAGAAGAAGAGGTTCAAGAAGTTGAGCAAAGATAGGTGGAAACATGTTGGATTGAGATACGCCAACCCCATCACCACCATCTCCCTCAAAGATCACGATTAGGTCGACACTTGGCAACGATCAACCTCAACATCCTTGTGTATGTATACTAAGACATGTATCATAGACTCACTTGTGAGTTCAATGATACACTCATCGTTGCATAAGATACACACCATGATGTTCTTTTATTCCATCTATTGAACCAATTTTGGGTGGTCACTGATAACCAATCGATTGGTTGGCTTTCACGCTCCTCCAACGACTACTTAGAGATGTCCATGGGTGGATGGAAACATGTGACATTGGATTCAACATCAATCAATCCTCAAAGATGCAGACTAGGTTAGATCATTTAAAACCCACCACAACCAAGTCTTCACACATCCACAACCTGACGCTTCATTACATGCATTGGGTAATAGTGAATTGTGTCCTATCCAAACTAGATAGTTAGGGAGCAGTCAACATGGCTAAACTATACATCATATGGTGTAGTGCAATCGGATGAAAGGTGAACATGGAAAACTTTGTGATTTGACACTTACAAAACTCAATCAGAAGACAACACAACTACATGCCAATGACGGGCATGGTCAAATTTATAACACACCACAAAGGAATCAGAGACACCCACTCTCCTTAATGACAAATGTGGTCAAGCATTATAAGGTAGACTTGAACTACCTTGTGAATTTTGGGGTGATCAAGACCTATTCTTGTATTTATCTATTCACCTTAGGATAGGACAATCACATAATTCGATTGATGTAGCACCCATATTTCACATTTTAGGGGTTCCTCATCAACACCTCAGTCTTAGATAATAATGGAAACCTAAGAGATTGATGTGGTATTGTAGGTGCCTCTTCTTTGTCATCACATATTCTAGTTTTCTAGGAGGCTCAGCAGTACGCTGGGGAAATCTTCCACGATATTCTATAGTAGGTTGTGCCCCACACGAAGGAGCCTACTTCTTTCTATTAGTAGAAAAATCTACACGTGTAGCATCCTAAAAACTTTGAGATGGAGAGACTTTATGAGATGTTGATGGACATTTAGTATATCCTCACAAACTTCTAGTTCGATACAAGGTGTCATTTATACGACACTCAATAGAGGTTCAATGCAGTAGAGCAGGATCTACAATATCTCTGACATAGGTTCAACATAGCCTTTCCACCACTGCCTCCACTGATCACCCACCAGCAGTAGTCGCCCCAGGAGTTTGCCTGCCACCCTGTTTAGTCACTTCAACGTCAACCCCACACGGAACCAAACTTCAAGTTACCACCTGGATGTGATGATGAACTCAAAGCCATGTTGAGAAGTTTCCACAACTATGGTTACCAGCAAAAGTTGTATCCCCTACAATGCAAATTTTGATATTTGCTCGAGGATGAGAAAAAAAATTGAGCTTTAGGGTGGCAGGGTGTACCACTATCTATCTCTTCATTTTTCATGCATGCATGTTTACTTCCTACATTTAGTATAAATTTTCAACAGTTGATCCTAGATTTATAGCTTTTTAGTACTTTATTATGTAATTTGTACCTTTTCAATTAAGTCTATGTCATGTGAATCCTATTGTTACATGCTTATCCATGCACTGAATTGCTCAATTTTCACCTTAATTACTTGATCTCTTTCTTTGACTAGCTCTTTATATCTTTCCTTAAGTTTAATAATCAATCTAAGGTTATGTGTCTTTTCATAGTTTAAAATGATGTTCCCTTGATCTATGTTGCGAATGACAAACTCACAATTTGTGATTGTTGGAAAGAGGTAGAGTTTGATCAAAACTTTGAGCTGTGTTTTTCATGAACCCAACATTACTCTAAGGATCCTTTAATCACAATTACTATTTTTAAAACATGTATCAAGTAGGAAAAAATCAAGTTGAAGTGTTTTCCTTTGATGGTTTGTGTGCCCTCTCACCTCAGATTGAGTCAAAATGATGAAAATCAAAAATATGAAAAAAAAAGACTTGGCAGCCCAAAATTCCCAAAATATTCAAAATAGTTTTCACCCAATCCTATAAATTAAAATACAGAGAATAAAGCATGAGTCTAAAAAAGAACTTGTGTGTTTGTTTTCTCTTTTGGGAGAGTTGAGGATGGTGCCCAGTAGCTGTATTATTGTGCGCATGAATGTGGGTATGTCATGTGTGGTGTGCCATCCTGAAAGCTCACTAGAGAGCCCTTAGGAATCCCGGTGACACCTATGAGATCATCCCAGCAGAAAGGTTGGTTCTAGCATGATACGAGGAGTTTGTCTCAATGATTTGGGTCAACTTGCCCAAGCCATAGGGACCATTTCTCATTACATGGGCCAACCTGTCACATATCGAGATCCTCAGAATTCATTAGAGTCTTTTTATTTTATTTCTTCTTAGGATCCAAACAAGTGTAGGCACGTTGTTCCTGATTGGTTTACATGAATACATGATGACAGTTCATCACCCGCCCCCCATCGCCCACCTGATTAGCATGGTGACAATGTTATAAGGCTCCAATACAATGGTTCAAGCTCCAAAGAGCATTGAAAGGTTGTAGTGAATTCACTTAAACATGCCTGGATGCTCTTTGATCTTACTTTAGTAGGTTTTGTTCAAATGGTGGGGTTTGTTCTAAAAGAGCATGTATTAGGAGTATTTCTATTTTAAATTATTTTTCTTAACCTTAGTATTTATCACCAAGATTAATTTGGATGTTATATTTTGGCCTTTGAGCATGGTCTTATTTGAGGACAAGCAAGGTTAAGCTTGGGGTGGTTGATAACACCCAAATTTAGGCATTTATGCTAAGTATTTATCTATAGTTTTGTGTCATTATAGGCTTAATATGCCCAAAATAAATCTAGATATGTATACTTTGTAAATTATTACTTTTTGAACATAAAGTTGCTCAACTAGCCAATTTTTAGACTTGCATGCACCAAACTTAAGTAAGCATCAATTCTCTAGGCATAGCCCAATGAATTCAGTCAAATTCATCCCCACCCTTTAGCATCAGTACAAATTAGTGCTCCATCGACTCTTTTTGTTTGGGAGACAACTAAAGAACCATCTTCCAATGTTTTCATTTGATGGCACTAATCAAAGGATGGCTCTGAAGGTCCCTGTCACATCCCAATTATCATAGTCAATTTAAACTTAGTATGGATCTTTTCCTAAATAATAATGATTGAGGGGTTTTAAATCAAAATACCTATAATGGTTGTCTTTATACAAAAATAGGATGAGAAAACTTAAGATAATATCCAAAGTCATATTTCATTTTTAAATATGAATTATGTATATCCATTAACTCATATTAAATTCTTTCATTTTCTCTCTCCTCAAAGATGGCAATAAGGCTCAAAAATGGAATAAAGATATGATCATGTGACTCTTTAGTGAGTGAATAATGTATAACTCAAAATTGAGACACAAGGATTATATAATAGGAGCCTTTTCAAATTATATTGCCTTTAAATGCATTAATATTAAGATTAATAGCCAATATAGGAGTTATGGACCAAGATATGAACAAAAATGAAATCTAGTTTCATATGAATATTCTTGACCTTCTAATTTTCCTATGGTTTAAATTTTAACTGTTTGGACCAGTGTTTGCACCCTCAAATCAATTAAAGTACATTTGAATATAGTTTGACCATTGTTTGAATGCAATTTAATTAATGCAAGGAATTTAACCTACAGCTCCACATTATCCACCTGTTACATGTTACTTCATTTGATTTTTCTCCTTTGAACACCATCCATCGGCTCAGATTCACCATTCTCACCAATTTAAAGATAAATATATCAGCCCCTAACTCCTGCTTTCTTCATAAGTCAGAACATAGACTGGTGTTTGCCTTCTACAGATGGTTCTCCCTCGTCTTTCACATGTTTCATGAAATGACTTCACCACTGGCTTCATCACAATTTCCCAATCCGAATGAGTATTTACTCATTTCCCCCTATGATCTATTGGCAAAATGCCCAAATAGGGTTGCCGCCTCTCTTTGGTAGTGGTAGCAGACACCATCACAACATCTTTCTTTCCTATTTAAAGGATCTGAGGGTGTCACCAGACCTCAGGCACTTCTCCTCCTTGGTCAATTTTACAACTAGTTCCCCAAAACTCTAGGGCCTACCCCTCCTCCAACTCCAACAATTTCAACTTTGTCCAGCCTACTGCGATCATCCCAGGTTAATCACCACAACGGTAAGCATACTTGGGTCCTCAAATATCTTTTCATTTTGTCTGTTTGCCCTATAGTCACCACAGTCCTCATATCCTATAGACTAGGTTTTGGACCCCCTCAACATTCATCACCATGACCGACCAGTGTTCACTTGACCTTCGTAAGGTTACAGAACTTGTCCCCCTAACGTTCTTTACATATTTTGCATCTAGTTTTATCACTCTCAGGCTTTCCCCGATGTCGTGTATGTCTCTAAGCTTCTTCCCCTATTCTCACCCTACGGCGGAGCATTCCTGAAGCTCCTGGACACTATAAGACTCAAGTTTAGGCTTAACAAGTTCGCTTGGTAAAAAGGATGGGCGTGATGCTCATGATTTTCAACAAAGGGCACTCTTCACAATCTAGATTCTAGAAGTCGAGGGTCACCTACTTCCCTCCACCATGACTCGAAGGGGGACAATCCAGGTCCTTGAATGACCACAGAACCCCTGTGATTTCAATCACTCTGTAAATATTTCAAGGACATCGATGGTATTTTGATTTCCATTTCATTTCTTTGCAAATTAGATAATTAAGTCGAAAAGACCAAATCGCCCCAACATGCATAATCGATTAATGTATTGTACAAAAGCATTTAAGAAATTTTCTCTACCCTTACTTCTTTGACTGCGGGTTCTCAGTGGCAAGCCTTCTTGCTAATTTCTAACCCTGATTGGTCCAACTCGGAACTGGCCCACAGGATTCACGTGGCTTTTCTTGTTTTCTCATTGGTCTATTTTCAAATATTTATAGTGAATCATAGGATGATCAAAAAAATACAAATAAATAGTCGTTGGAAAGGGTTTTTTTAGAGGAACTTGATTTTATGGTTTTCAAGTCCTGATTTTCCTTTCCACTTTGATGTTTTATTAGAAACCCTGATTGGAATTATGAAACCCTAATTATGAACTATTATGATCCAAACAGTCTAGTTTCCCCAAGTTAATGATGTTGATCAATGAGCCTAACCCTAATGTATTCAAACCTATTTCACCTTAAATCAATCTAGGATCAATTCAATGTATTGAATTATGATGTTCAATAAACATGTACATGTGTATAGAGCCTAATCAAGTCAAGGGGAGATTTGACCTAGATTTGACTCAAGGATCGGGAAGACTATCTTAGGATCTACATTACTCCAAGGTAAATGGGTCATGCTACTGAGCACTAGTATTTATGCTTGATTGCATGTTAAGTACAAGTAGGCATTATCATTGCAAGTTTAATGCTTTAATCATGATCACTCTATGTTATTGCTTGATGACTGCTATATGTTATGTCCTATGATTAAAATGTTCATAATGATTAAAGTTATGAATAAGGACTCATGAAATTCATGTTAATGATCAATAGGGATAAATCCCATCATGTTAAGACATCAATTTAAGAGGGAAAAATCCCGTCATGTTAAATTCAAGAACCATGATTATTTTAATGTTAATGTTAATGTCATCTTAATGATAAAGTTAATTGGAATTGAACTAGTTTTTGTATGCTCCATAATCATGGACCCAACGCGGTTGTTAAGGGCTTTCCTAGCATCAAGGGATCTCCTAGAAATCATGTGCTCCCAATGGGGCGTTATAGAGGGATGCATATAATTACTATTCAATTCTTCATGTTAATAATGATTAACGAATGTTATTCAAAAATGTTTATAGTCAATTCAAGTTGACTTTTTCGTACATGTCAAGTATACTTTATTTTTCCTATGTCAGTACCATTTACTTATGTGTTATTTTTTCCCTTTGCATGGTTGGGGACGCAATGTCCCCAAGAGTTGGAGCAACCAAGGACTCAAGAAGAGCAAGCAAAGACTAGAAGATCTTTGAGAGATAACTGGTGGGGTGCCATCCATACTAGACAATCCAATTATTTTTACATTTATGCATAATTTCCATGTTTAGAAATGTTCATATGTGTTATAGAACTCAATTATAATTTTCTATTCAAAAGAATAATTTATGAATCTCAATGGTGAATTATGTGTTTATTTGCTATGATCTCATAAATGTAACATCCCCCTAAAAGATGAAAGCTATTACTAATTTATGTTGAATATCATAAGGAGTGGTGTTACATTAATGGTATCACCGCTAATAAATGGATGTCCACCAAAGAGAAAAATATATTCATATGTTCTAACCCTAGGATAATATGACCCTTTTTCAGATGGCCCTAAGAGAGAACACAAGGGAAAGGGTAAGGATGATGGTGCTAGCTCTTCTAGTGGGGAAAGTGGACCAAGAGGGAACAATAAGCAACCCTAGAAGATTTGGTCCAAGCCCTCACCAATGTCTTAACATAAGGACAATACTAGCCTAGACATCATGAGCTAACTCTAGTGGATTTCCTAAAGATAAGACCTGACTCTTTCTCAAGTGAAGGAGAGATTGATGTAGTTACCAAAGCTGAGGATTGGATTATAGGCATGGAGCATTGCTTCTGAGACATGGACTGTCCTCAACACTATAGGGTTTTCTTTACAACCCACATGCTCAAACGGGAAGCCCGCACATGGTGGGAGAACTACCTCAACTTAAGGGAAGCTGAAGAACCTCCACTCACATGGGAAGGATTCATTGAAGCCTTCCAAGAGCACTACATGTTCGAAGCTATGATTGAGAAGAAGGATCTAGAGTTTGCCAATCTGGCTCAAGTGGGTGACGTGATGGTTACCCAATACATCATGAAGTTTAGGGTCCTCCAAAAGTATGGATATGATTATGATGAACGTCACGGAACCAAGAAAATCATCTGAGGACTCAAGCCGAACTTGAATTTTGCCTTGTCAGGAAGAGTCCACAGGACCCTCCAGACTACCCTAGATGTAGCCCTAGAGCTTGAAGATTACCTTGGGAGAACCTATAAGAAAGAAGTTCCTCATAAGAACAACCAATATCAACCTGTCAACAACCCTAAGAGGAAGGTACCTAAGCCTGCAATAGAAGCTGAGAAGCCCCAATGTCCGACGTGCAAGAAGAACCATACAGGCCCATGCAGGTATGGTACGAGTGCATGCTACTATTGTAGAGAAACCGAACACCTCAAGTCAAACATCCCTAGGCTCATAAAGAAGGACCCGGACCAAAACAAGGACCACCATCCACCTACAAAAAGACAAGCTAGAATTTTTGCTATGGAAAAGATGAAGAGTGATGTAATAATTAGCTTGTGTTTCACTTTTTCATGCAAATTTTAGTAATGCTTTTATTAAGTGAAGGAGTAACTAAAACCCTAAGGTGGGTAGTACCTTAGAAAATTTCGAGAAAGATATTTGTTTTAAGGTGGGTAGAATTGTCACATCCCAATTTTCATAGTCAATTTAAACTTAGCATGAAGTTTCTCCTAAATAATAATTATTGAGGGGTTTTAATACAAAATACCTATAATGGTTGTCTTATACAAAAATAGGATGAGAAAACTTAAGATAGTAGCCAAAGTCATATTTCATTTTTAAATATGAATTATGTATTTCCATTAATTCATATTAATCTCTTTCATTTTCTCTCTCCTCTAAGATGGCAATAATTCTCAAAAATAGGATAAAGATATGATCATGTGACTCTTTAATGAGTGAATAATATATAACTCAATATCGTGACTCAAGGATTATATAATAAGAGCCTTTTCAAATTATATTGCCTTTAAATGCACTAATATTAAGATTAATAGACAATATAGGAGTTACAGAACAAGATATGAACAAAAATGAAATCTAGTTTCATAGGAATATTCTAGACCTTATAATTTGCCTATGTTTTAAATTTGAACCCTTTTGACCCATGTTTGCACCCTCAAATCACTTAAGGTGCATTTGAATATAGTTTGAATGCAATTTCATTAATTCAATGAATTTAACCTATAGTTACTCATTATCCTCCTATCACACATTACTTCATTTGATTTTTCTACTTTATGTGCCATATAATGGCTCAGATTCACTGCTCTCATGATCTAACGATACATATATCATCTCCTACCTCCCGCTTTCTTCGCAAGTCAAAACATAGATTGACGCTTGCCTTCTGTAGATGGTTCTCCCTTGTCTCTCACCCATTTCACGAAATTACTTCACCACCGACTTTGTCACAATTTCCTGATCTGAATGAGTATTTACTCATTTCCCCCGTTATCTATTAGAAAAACACCCAAATAGGTCTCGTCGCCTCTCTTTGTTGGTGGTAGCAGACACCACCACAACATCTTTCTTTCCTATTTAAAGGATTCGAGGGTATCAACGGACCTCAGGAACCTCTCCTCCTTGGTCGATTTCATAGGCAGATCCCCAAAACTCCAAGACCTACCCCTCCTCCAACTCCAATGATTTCAACTTTGTCTAGCCTACTTCGATCATCCTAGGTCAATCACCACCACAGTAAGCATACATGGGCCCTCAGATATCTTTTCTCATTTTTTGTTTTCCCTGTAGTCACCACAGTCCTTGTATCCTATAGACCATGTTTTGGACCTCGTCGGCGTTCACCGCCATGACTGGCCAGTGGTCACCTGAACTTCGCAAGGTTTTAGAACTTGTCCCCCCGACCTTCTTTACATATTCCGCATCTAGTTTTAGCGCTCTCGGGCTTTCCCCGATGTCATGTATGTCTTCGAGCTTCTTCCCTTGTTCTCCCCCTGTGGCAGAGCATTCCTGAAGCTCCTGGACACCACGAGACTCAAGTTTAGGCTTGACGAGTTCTCTTGGCAATAAGTATGGGTGTGATGCTCTTTATTTTCATCGAAGGGCACTGTTTCACGATCTAGATCCCAGAAGTTGAGGGTTGGCTACTGCCCTTCGCCATAACGCAATGGGGAACAATCCAAGTCCTTGAATGACCATGGAACCCCCCTGATTTCAATCGCTCTGTAAATGTTTCAAGGGCAGCGATGGTATTATGGTTCCCATTTCATTTCTTTGTGAATTTGATAAATAATTCAAAAAGACCAAATCGCCCCAACATGCTTAATCAATTAATGTATTGTACAAGGGCATTTTATGAATTTTATCTACCCTTCCTTCTTTGAATGTGGGTCCTCAGTGGTGAGCCTTCTCACAAGTTGGCCGACCCCGATTGGTCCAACTCAGAACCGGCCCACTGGATTTGGATATATACACGTGGCTCTTTCTTATTTTCTCATTGGTCTATTTTTAAATATTCATCATAAATCATAAGATGCTCAAAAAATACAAATAAATACTCATTGGAAAGGGTTTTCCTATAGGAATTCAATTTTATGGTTTTCAAGTCCTGATTTTCCTTTCCACTCTGATGTTTTATAAGAAACCCTAATTGGAATTATGAAGCCCTAATTTTGTAGAGATTATGATCCAAATCAGTCCAGTTTACCTTAGTTAGTGATGTTGATTAATGAGCCTAACCCTAATGCATTCAAACCTAATTTACCCAAATTCAATCTAGGTTCAATACAATGTATTGAATTATGATGTTCAATAAACATGTACAAGTGTATCGAGCCTAATTAAGTCAAGGGGAGATTTGACCTAGATTTGACTCAAGAATCAGGAAGACTATCTTAGGATCTACATTGCTCCAAGGTAAACATGTCATGCTATTGAGCACTAGTATTTATGGTTGATTGCATGTTAAGTACAAGTAGGCATTATCATTGCAAGTTTAATGTTTAAATCATGATCACTCTATGTTATTGCTTAATGATTGCTATATGTTATGTCCTATGATTAAAATGTTCATTATGATTAAAGTTATCATTAAGGACTCAAGAAATTCATGTTAATGATCAAGAGGGAGAAATCCCATCATGTTAAGACATCATGTTAAGAGGGAGAAATCCCATCTTGTTAAGTTCAAGAACCATGATTATTTTAATGTTAATGTCATGTTAATGATCAAGTTAATTGGAATTGAACTAGTTTTTATATGCTCCCAAATCATGGACCCAAGGGTTTGTTAAGGGATTTCCTAGCATCAAGGGAATTCCTAGCAATCATGTGATCCTAATGGGGCGTTATAGAGGTATGCATACAATTACTATTCAATTCTTCATGTTAATAATGATTGAAGAATGTTATTCAAGAATGCTTATAGTCAATTCATGTTGACTTTTTCTTACATGTCAAGTGTACTTTATTTTACCTATGTTATAATGAGCCAGTACCATTTATTGATGTGTTGTTTTTCCCCTTCGCATGGCTAGGGATGTGATGCCCCCAGGATTTGGAGCAACCAAGGACTCAAGAAAAGCAAGCAAAGACTAGAATATCTTTGAGAGTTAACCGGTGGGGTGCCATCCATACTAGGCGATCAAATCATGTTTACCTTTATGCATAGTTTCCATGTTTAGAAATGTTTAGATATGTTATAGCACTCAATTATAGTTTTCTATTCAAAACAACAATGTATGAATCTCAATGGTGAATTATGTGTTTATTTGCTATGATCTCATAAATGTGACATCCCCCCAAAAGATGAAAGCTCCCATTGAGTTATGTTGAATATCATAAGGAGGGGTGTTACAGTCCCTCTCCCAATGGCGCTTTCAGATGGACCCTTTTTATGATGGACCGTATTCTGATGGTCTATTTTAAAGGTCACACATGATGACCAGAAACCAAGTCAAAGGAGTGCTTTCACAATGACCAACCTAAGGAATGAATTTGGTCGAATTCCATTGAATTCGGTCAAATTCATTCCCATCCTCCATCAACCTTTTTTCTTTGAAAGACAACTAGAGATCCGTTTGTTGAAGGCTTCCTTCTAATGGTTCACCTTCCAAAGGCTAGTTTTAAAGGCTTATCTTCTGATGGTGCCTTCAGTAGGCACCAACCAAAGGCACGTCATCCAATATCCATCTTTTGACAGCACCCCCTAAAGATGGCCCTTCTGATGGTTCATTTCGATCCATTCCTACAAACCAAAGGAATGAATTTGACCTTATTCACTTGGATTCTGTCAAATTCATTTCCACTCACATGTATGCCCCGCCAACCCCTATAAATACCCGCCCCTTTCTACCTAGCCAGGGATTCCATTCAGAATTTTTGGAGTACCTTCTGCGACTCTGACATTCGGTTCCGAAAGATCCATCCTTAGGTGACAAGGCTTGAAATGGCTGAAGAGCTCATCCTATGTCCATCCCTTCAGTTTTCCTCCAACCACCATCGTTTTCCATCATCTTCTACCTCCATGAGCCACCTTCCATCCATTTCCACCATCATTCAGTCACATCCTAACCATTTCCAACACCTTCCACCTCCATACATCTATCCAAGTTGTTGTTGGGGTGGAATCAAGGAGAAAGGAGGCCAAGGAGTCCAAATGATCAAACTAGGACGACCCAAAAGATGAGATCTGGCCCATCCAGATGCTAAGGAGCAAGAGACACCTCCTCTACGGGCTAACTCTCTTCTTTTTCCCCTTTCTTCTACTTTTCTTATTTGTTTATGTACAAATCATGTTCTTCCATATTTATTTGGTGCCAACTATGATTGTCCATGGCTAGTTAAGCTCTTTCTTGGCTATGTAGCCCATTTTGGGCATGTTAATGTACTTTTACCTTAAGCAATTAGTCTTAATATAGATCTAGTATGTTTTCCATTCTATCTTTTCTTTTTGGTCATGATTGCTTGCTTGGTTGATCTCTTACTTTGTTGAACCTCCATTTCTACCCAGATCGAGAGATTTGTTGTAGAAATAGGTAGAGAAGGTAGTTTGAAATGGAATCTGAAAGGATGACATCCAACGGAGGATCTATCCATAACACAAGCCAGATACATCTGACTCAAAACCTTGAATTCGATTGCATCAAGGTCATTTCAACTGTACTCACTTGAATTTGACCAAATTCATCCTTATGCGGCCGAATTCACAGTTTCCATTCTATGCAGATTTTCTACCATTCCTAACATCCTTGAATATTCTAGAAGTAAGAGGGTATCCAAAATATTTAAGGGTGTTGGTATGTTATCCTCGAGAGAAGTTTCAGACCATTGATGGGGTTTTAGTCATGCCAAATTATAGTAAGTGGAATGACTCCCACAAGAGCAGCTACTACCATACATATTATGTTTTGATGTTGTTGCTTGCTAGGTTGTTCGAGGGTTGTCTACGCCCAATAATGTGTACATAGACTGCCCAACTTGTGGTTACATAACCAAGAACTCCTTCTCATGATTAGTAGGATTTGACGAACTCTATTTTCTTTATTTTACATTGTTTAGTTTCATATTATTTTGCTAGACTCGTTCTAATACTTAACATATATCAACTAGTTTCTTAACTAACTAAGATTGGGAACTTAGGTGTTCTAAACGTCCCCACGTCCTTGTGTTCAACCATGCATATCTACTTCCACCCAATATTGAGTTGTAGGGGTCTGTGAAGGTTTCTGATAATAAATTTAAAGTTTGATCCTTCTAAGTCTGCCTCTTTTCAAACGTGTGATTTAGGTCGATCAGCCCTGGGGTCGGAGGGATACCATGATGCTAGCTTCTTCCTAATTCACTTGGTGACTATCGGGAAATACATCTCAAGCTACATCAAAGGCTAGTGTAAAAATGAGAAGGGTCTAAAACGAATTAATAAAATGAATATTGTCCTTATACCTAAATGTCGGGAGCCAAAAAGTATGAAAGATTTCAGAGTTATTAGCCTTTGCAAAACTATTTGCAAAGGCATTTCCAAGGTTCTAGCTTCAAGGGTGAAACCTTATCTCAACAAGATCATTATTGCAAACAAAAATGCATTCATTCCAGGGCGACTTATTACGGATAACACACAGGTGCCTTTTGAAACCATCCATTCTTTGAAATGTAGAACCAAAGGGAGAAAAGGTCGGATGGCTATCAATTTGGATATAAGGCATACGATCGTGTACAATGGGAGTTCATCATCAAAGTGATCAATATCATGGCTTTTGGATATAAGTGTTGTAAATAATCTACCATTGTATTAGTAGTGTTTCTTTTACTTGTATTGTAAACAGTTCCAAAAAGGGCCTTGGGATCCCCAAAAGAGGGCTCCGCCAAGGCGACCCCATATCCCCTTACATCTTCCTTTTTTTGCACGGATGCCCTCTCCTCCGTCACCAACAAGGCTACTTCTAATGGCTAAATCATAGGTGCTCGCATATTCCGGGGGGTGAGGGGGGGTCAAATATCTCTTCTTCGCTAACGACAATATACTCTTAGCAAATGAAAATCTCCAAGAAGTTGAATAAATAGTGTCACACCCCGATCTCACACTAACCACTAATCACGAGATTAGGGCGCGACGGAGGGATTATCACATAAACAAATCACTGAGAACTTTTTCTTTTTAAAACCTCGTAATGCTATCCGGATTATTGCTGTAAACTAAAACATAATAAACTATTGCGGAAGCATTTCAATTAAACTGGCTAGAGAACATAAACAGAGTTTACAACATGTAACATTGTTTAACAGAAAGTAAAACATAACAGTTAATTTACATCTTTTACTCATTCGCCATACATACTCTCTCTCACCCACACTATGTCCCAAGGACCGAGGGGAAAGGATTAAGAGACCTCTAACTAAACTAACTACATATACCTTCTACTGCCAAAAACTAGGATCTTTCCATCCTAGTTTTTGGCAGTAGAAGGTATATGTAGTTAGTTTAGTTAGAGGTCTCTTAATCCTTTCCCCTCGGTCCTTGGGACATGGTGTGGGTGAGAGAGAGTATGTATGGAGAATGAGTAAAAGATGTAAATTAACTGTTATGTTTTACTTTCTGTTAAACAATGTTACATGTTGTAAACTCTGTTTATGTTCTCTAGCCAGTTTAATTGAAATGCTTCCGCAATAGTTTATTATGTTTTAGTTTACAGCAATAATCCGGATATCATTACGAGGTTTTAAAAAGAAAAAGTTCTCAGTGATTTGTTTATGTGATAATCCCTCCGTCGCGCCCTAATCTCGTGATTAGTGGTTAGTGTGAGATCGGGGTGTGACATCTTGGTATCAGAGCATAGGTTGAGTATATGAATACTCTAAGTCAAGGTCAGGGGATGATAAGAGACCAATAGGATTAGGACTTAAGTGTCTTCCTTCTAACTGCAATTTTCTAATAGGAAGTGCTCTGTTATACTATTGCAGATGGCAGGAAGAGGATGTGGTCACGAGAACCAAGTAGAGAGCTTAGGCTGAGTCATCAGGGATCATTAGGATCAAAAGATAAAGTTATAAGTGAGGAAAATAAGAAGTGATATGTCTTTAGCTCTGGGAGGTCTGAGTGTTTACATACCCTGGCCAGGTGTCTGAATACTTAGATTGACCAGTATCAAGCTACTCTGTCTATTCTTCTCTAGATGCCCTGGCCAGGTATGCAGAGGAAGGATAGGCTAGAGACAAACCCTAGAAATCTTAGGGTTAAGAAATCGGAAATTAATACAGGAGTAAGAGATTAAACATAGGATGTGATGCAACTCTTGCCTTATATTTCTTATTTGATTGGAAATCATTAGAAATGCTCTTATATGTATGGATTTAGATTTTCAGTTTATAGAATAAATATGATTCTTTTATATTGTTGTGTGTCATGAAGTGATTTAGTTATTGTTTATATTCTTTGTATTAAGTAGACCAGAAATTATGTTTAAATGAGTCTGCCCTAGGTGGATATTCTTTCCACATGTTTGATATTAATAGGAGTTGGTTAATCCTGAGTAGCTCTTGGCTTCAGGACTACAGGTTCGGCCTGGTCTGACTGGCAGGATGTGTTACTGAGATCTAATGACTCCTATTAATAATATAATAAAAGTAGATTCTGGATAATTTAGACCCGAATCATGGTGAAAAATGTATATACACTAAGATGTTGAGATATAAGAGAAAGATTAGAACAACTAAGAATTAGTTGGAACTGACATCGGAGACCCAACATTGGGACCTCATATGAGCAATCCTTAATTAGAAATAAAGGAACACAATAAGGGTCAGATTAAATTTAATGATTAGGTGAGAAATACCCTTAATGGCACTAATCAATAATGCATAACAAATGCATGGATCCAATACATGATTAGTAAACCCTAGTGGAGGGTGTATCATTGTGAACCCTGGTTGAGGGTGTATCCTTGTGAAACCCTAGTTGAGGGTGTATCATTGCGATTGTTTATAGGCAACTTTATAATAAAGTTATGCCTTAAACTAAGATAAGTCCATATCATGTGAGATAGCTGGACAATTCTAATGTGTGGCCTATGCATTATATGCTAAGGGTGAGTATTCTGTGATGGAATGCATTAAGAGGGGAAATACCTTAATACAAGATAAAGTTGGTTAACTCAAGAGGATCTGAATTAATGAGAAATGGGGAACCCTAACCCTAATTTGGGGAAAAGGGAATGATAAGCCATGTTTGATAGTGAACCCTAATTCCTGGTTAAGGAATGATGGTATTACTATTGTATCACATGATGTGATAAATATCTTGTATGACTGTTATCATGCCTAATAGCCATGCAGGTATGATGAGATGATGAATATAGCCAAGTTTGGGCTGTGACATTTATATAATAGATGTTGATTGGCTTTTTGTGTGTTGATGTTGTTGTTGCTTAATAAAAGTAATAATGTGTACGGATTTTATGAGCCATGTGAATAAGTTGTTGCCTAGTGAGAGGTGACAAGATGTGAATGGCCTTATGAACCATGTGAATAAGTTGTTGCCTAGTGAGAGGTGACAAGATATGAATGGCCTTGTGAGCCATGTGTGATGCTTGGGTAACAAGTATCATGTTTATTTGTAGCATTTGTGTTAATAAGTTATGCTAGAGAACTTGGCTGATGTTACATTTATGTTATATATCTATAGTTCATTGATGATTATTCATATCTGTTGTATTCATTACAAGTAGATGGATGAACTTATGAGATCTAAAGTTTGATTTCAAACTAAGGAAGCAAAGTCACACCACAATAATGCTATGTTACTGATAAGGACCAAACCCTAGAATGTTTAGAGTTGAAGTAGTTCAAGGGATGTCGCTAGTGATTTGACCTTGAATACTAGCATCTCTATAAAACAAAATCATGAGATTTGCACTATGAAAAGTAAATTAGTTTTGATAGTAATCCAGGGTTTAAAGGTAGTTAATCTGAAAGGTAGATAAACAATATGAAAATGATTCAGAGAAAAGAATAAGATATAAATTTGAAATGTAACAATAAGTAGTACCATAGAATGAGGAGTACTACGCGATACATGATCTGAAGTTAGTTGTTGTAGTTCATGCTCTTATGACACAACGTCACTATCTTTATGATGTGACGATAGATTGTCACCTTAGGAAGGCGAATGTAGTAGCAGATGCCCTCAGTAGGAAGTCAAGTTCAATAGTTGATGTATTCTCTATGGCATGTTTCAAGAGAAACCTGCTAGTAGAAATGCGGAAGTTGAACTTAGACTTAGGGGTGACTGAGTAGAGTGGTTTGATTGCACATATGCAAGTCAAGCCTACTTTTTATGATCAAATCAAGGAACTACAGTATGGTGACAGTGAGTTACATCAGATCATGCATCATGATATGGGGTAAAGACCAGAGTTTAGGTTTCATATGATGTTGTGTTGTATCAGCATGACATGTTGTGTGTACCTCGAGACAGTGATTTGAAAGAAAAGATTCTTGAGGAAGCACATGCATCAATGTATGATGCATTCAGGTAACACTGAGATGTACATGAATCTCAAGGAGTTGTATTGGTGGCCTGGTATGAAAAGGATGTAGATGAGTACATGACTAGGTGCAGTGTGTGTCAGCAGGTTAAGGCTGAGCACCAGAAACCTACATGTACTTTGCAATTTCTTCGTATACCAGAGTGGAAGTGGAAACATATCACAATGGAATTTGTGATAGGGTTGTCCAGGACACCTAGAGGTTGTGACTCGATATGGGTGATTGTGGATAGATTGACTAAGTCTGCTCACTTTCTTCCTGTTAAGTCAACCTTTGATGTCCCAAAGTTGGCTAAGATATATGTGGATGAGATAGATAGGTTACATGGTATCCTGGTTTCAATTATATCATATAAGGATTCTAAGTTCACATCCAGGTTTTGGAATCAGTTGCATCGAGCTTTGGGCACAAAGTTGAGGTTCAGTACAACTTTTCACCCACAGACGGATGGTCAGACAGAGAGACCATTCAGACTCTTGAGGACATGCTGAGAGCAGTTGATAGTTGTTCAGGATAGGCATAAGAGTTATGCTGAGAAGAGGCGTTAACCTCTTAGAATTTGACGTTGGTGATGAAGTGTACCTGAAGGTTTCACCATGGAAAGGAGTGTTGAGGTTTGGTAAAAGAGGCAAACTGACTCCTAGGTTTATGGGCCCGTATCCTATCATTGAGAGGATTGGACCTGTAGCCTATAGGTTAGAATTTCCATCTGAATTGTCTAATCTGCATGATGTGTTTCATGTATCTATGTTGAAGAAATGCTATCCTGGTATAGAAAAGATAATGTACCCAGAACCTGCACAGGTCAGATCGGATGTGTCCTATGTTGAAGGACCAATACAAATAGATGATCGAAGGATTAAGAAACTCAAGAATCATGAGATACCATTAGTGAAAGTTTTGTGGAGGAATCATAACCTAGAGGAAGCTACGTGGGAGCTCGAGTCTGAAATGCGTAACAAGTTTTCTTTTCTCTTTTAGGAATTTCGGGACGAAATTCTTATAAGGGAGGGAGATTGTTATGACCCGTTTCAAAGTTAACCAGTAAGTATCATGATTAATGCATAATTAAGTTAATTGAGATAAGTTAAAGTGCCCATGTGGTGGTTAGTGCATCATCAAGTTAATTAAGCTAAGCCAAGTACTTAAGATGTGATTAGTTTTGATTAGCTGAGACAAGCTAATTGGCATGTTTTTATGACTGAGGTTGTAGTAGATCTTTTGCTTGAAAAGTTGCAAAAGGAATCATTTGATTTGGACCTACGGAGAGGAACTTATGAGGGTTTCAATTTATGGGATTGAATATGCAATTTTCCCATTTATTTAGCTTTATAACCCTTCTTCTTTATCCTCTTCGCCCGATCACCGCTTGACCAGCAACGACACGCATTAGTGTTGCACCCGATCAACAACAAAGTAGAGGGGGGCGATCGGAGGGCGATCTCGAGCTTCTTTAGCTCCAATCTGCAGCGCCTACCTTCCTTTCTCCTTCCCCTTCCTGCCTCCTCCTCCACGCCCTAGTACCACCCATCCAACAGGGATGACCGACCTACAGAGTTGCTGCTAGCAGCTGCGGCCGGCGGCTGGGAGCCCTCTTGGGCACAGCCAACACTTCGAAACGTTGCTCTTGAGTTCGTCCATGAGGTCTGTGCTCATATCTGAAGCCCGAGCCCTAGGGCGGCGCCCCTAGCAGGGCTGCGGCCAGCAGCAGCAGTGGCCGACGGCCAGCTTCTTTGGCTCAGCCAGGAGCTCGTTTTGGCGTGCAAATCTCCAGGAAAAGGGTGTGATTGACTTCGGCCAAGAGGTCTAAACAAGAATCTGCCGCCAATTTAGCCCTGGGGCAACACCTAGCCAAGATTTCCGGTTGTGCGTGAAGCTGCTGTTGCAGCAGGATAGTGAACCGAAAAAGTGCAAGGTTGAAGACAACCCAAAAATCGCCCGGAAACCGGCTCTGGACGTATTTCCGGACGAATCCAGACATCGCAAACCAAAGTGAGTAGGAGTTCATTTAGTTATCATCATTTAACTCCTTCGTTGGATTTTTCGATAAACTGTGCATTTTTCGCTGATACTTGGCTTTTGGACAGTATTTGGCGTTACTCGAATTTTATTTCATAAACTGCTTCCTTATGCCGTTATATGATTTAGTTTAGCATTTGAACAGTATGGATTGAATCAGTAGATTTATATGGTTCATTGGAACCTAAATTGCTCATTTGAATGTTGAAATTAGAAATTCATGTCTGAAAATGGTATGATTTGGGTATGAACCCAGGATGTACGATTTCAAAGTTGATATGAATAAATAAAATATGCATGAAAACCCTAATTGCATATATCTTTTGACGTTAATATGTGTAAATTGATATTTACATGAAATGGCACATTTCTCTAAAATATTACCAGAAATTCTCAAGTATTGTTATTAAATTGTATTGTGATATGTAATTAACTCTTAATTGAGTTAAGTGATACACAAACCAGGATTAGGGTTAATGTGCACGTTTTTCAAGAATTTCAGAGAATTGACAAATGTTACGTATGAATTCTCATATGTGAAGTAAATTACTCTTAGCAGTGCACTAAGATGTACAATTGAATGAATTCAATATGCATGTGCCAAATTGACTTGAGTTTGGGATATTTATGAATTTTAAATCTGCCTGCATGCATGATATAAGGATAGGGTGTTGCCGTGTGATAAGTGAATGAGGTAACTGAAACCCTAAGGATAGGGTGTTCAATGAATCATGTTATGGTGATATGAAAAGTCTCGATATGAGATGTGGTGATGCTTAACTGTTGAATTGTATGTTTCTAGTGCATTTAACTTTATATGCTTGTTCTCTCTGAGTTGATATCTACATACTGCAGGGCTTCTTATTTTCAATACATATCTCGTAAATTGCAGGTGATGAGATATGACATGCCCTAGAAAGGGATGTTACTGAGACATGATATATGATGAATACATGAGTTATGATTTCTGTTTAAAATGTACCTATAATGTTAATGTTAGACTTAGGTGCCCTGAACACCGTAGAACCCCAGTGTGCGGTCTGTACCTTTGGGGTAAAATGGTCAGCCCTGGGGATACGCCCAGGCATCGGAGACTCGTGTCCAACAAATACCAAATGTCTCGGTGACACGAAGTCTGAGAGGTAGGATCCCGGTCAGCCCTGGGGATACACCCAGGCATCGGAGATCCGAGAGAATGTCCCGGTCAGCCCTGGGGATACGCCCAGGCATCGGAGACTTAGAGACCCTCCGCCTGTGTACTCAGGTAGGAGGAGTCCAGTTTACACTCTTTTGAGAGTGCAGTGAGGCCCTTGTGAGCCTGAGTGTCCTGTGCAGACCAGGACGAGAAGTCAGACTTAGCATTTCCCGGGTGTGTCGCTAAGTCTTGTACGGTGTGGCCGTAGTGTACTGCGAGTCTCTATGCATAGTACACTGCATAGATCAGTGCATAAGCTAAAATATGATCATATAGGTTCACAGAGTTCCTTATAAATGAAAGAGTTAAGGAAGACTAGAGCATAGTCTTCTAGTAGTTATTCTTTGGATGCAATATTTACATTCTCCGTTATTTCAATTATATTGTTTTAGAACTGCTCAGTGTAGTATTTCTTGTATATTAATCTGAATAATAAACTTGACGAGTTGTTTAGTGATAGTTAAATGAAAAACTATTCACTGAGCGAGTAGGCTCACTCCTCTACTCAAACATTTTCAGGTCAGCAACAGTTCCAGGAATCTGAAGGATCTTTCCATCCTAGTTTTTGGCAGTAGAAGGTATATGTAGTTAGTTTAGTTAGAGGTCTCTTAATCCTTTCCCCTCGGTCCTTGGGACATGGTGTGGGTGAGAGAGAGTATGTATGGCGAATGAGTAAAAGATGTAAATTAACTGTTATGTTTTACTTTCTGTTAAACAATGTTACATGTTGTAAACTCTGATTATGTTCTCTAGCCAGTTTAATTGAAATGCTTCCGCAATAGTTTATTATGTTTCAGTTTACAGCAATAATCTGGATATCATTACGAGGTTTTAAAAAGAAAAAGTTCTCAGTGATTTGTTTATGTGATAATCCCTCCGTCGCGCCCTAATCTCGTGATTAGTGGTTAGTGTGAGATCGGGGTGTGACATCTAAATAAGCAATATTAAACAAGAGATGTATTCATAACTCATGTATTCATCATATATCATGTCTCAGTAACATCCCTTTCTAGGGCATGTCATTTCTCATCACCTGCAATTTACGAGATATGTATTGAAAATAAGAAGCCTTGCAGTATGTAGATATCAACTCAGAGAGAACAAGCATATAAAGTTAAATGCACTAGAAACATACAATTCAACAGTTAAGAATCACCACATCTCATATCGAGACTTTTCATATCACCATAACATGATTCATTGAACACCCTATCCTTAGGGTTTCAGTTACCTCATTCACTTATCACACGGCAACACCCTATCCTTATATCATGCATGCAGGCAGATTTAAAATTCATAAATATCCCAAACTCAAGTCAATTTGACACATGCATATTGAATTCATTCAATTGTACATCTTAGTGCACTGCTAAGAGTAATTTACTTCACATATGAGAATTCATACGTAACTCAATTAAGAGTTAATTACATATCACAATACAATTTAATAACAATACTTGAGAATTTCTGGTAATATTTCAGAGAAATGTGTCATTTCATTTAATATCAATTTACACATATTAACGTCAAAAGATATATGCAATTAGGGTTTTCATGCATATTTTATTTATTCATATCAACTTTGAAATCGTACATCCTGGGTTCATACCCAAATCATACCATTTTCAGACATGAATTTCTAATTTCAACATTCAAATGAGCAATTTAGGTTCCAATGAACCATATAAATCTACTGATTCAATCAATACTGTTCAAATGCTAAACTAAATCATATAACGGCATAAGGAAGCAGTTTATGAAATAAAATTCGAGTAACGCCAAATACTGTCCAGAAGCCAAGTATCAGCGAAAAATGCACAGTTTATCGAAAAATTCCAACGAAGGAGTTAAATGATGATAACTAAATGAACTCCTACTCACTTTGGTTTGCGATGTCCGGATTCGTCCGGAAATACGTCTAGAGCCGGTTTCCGGGTGATTTTTGGGTTGTCTTCAACCTTGCACTTTTCCGGTTCACTATCCTGCTGCAACAGCAGCTTCACGCACAATCGGAAATCTTGGCTAGGTGTTGCCCCAGGGCTAAATTGGCAGCAGATTCTTGTTTAGACCTCTTGGCCGAAGTCAATCGCACCCTTTTCCTGGAGATTTGCACGCCAAAACGAGCTCCTGGCTGAGCCAAAGCAGTTGGCCGTCGGCCACTGCTGCTGCTGGCTGCAGCCCTGCTAGGGGCGCCGCCCTAGGGCTCGGGCTTCGGATATGAGCACAGACCTCATGGACGAACTCAAGAGCAACATTTCAAAGTGTTGGTTGTGCCCAAGAGGGCTCCCAGCCGCCGGCCGCAGCTGCTAGCAGCAGCTCTATAGGTCGGTCATCCCTGCTGGATGGGTGGTGCTAGGGCGTGGAGGAGGCAGGAAGGGGAAGGAGAAAGGAAGGTAGGCGCTGCAGATTGGAGCTAAAGAAGCTCGAGATCGCCCTCCGATCTCCCCCCTCTACTTTGTTGTTGATCGGGTGCAACACTACTGCGTGTCGCTGCTGGTCAAGCGGTGATCGGGCGAAGAGGATAAAGAAGAAGGGTTATAAAGCTAAATAAATGGGAAAATTGCATATTCAATCCCATAAATTGAAACCCTCATAAGTTCCTCTCCGTAGGTCCAAATCAAATGATTCCTTTTGCAACTTTTCAGGCGAAAGATCTACTACAACCTCAAGTCATAAAAACATGCCAATTAGCTTGTCTCAGCTAATCAAAACTAATCACATCTTAAGTACTTGGCTTAGCTTAATTAACTTGATGATGCACTAACCACCACATGAGCACTTTAACTTATCTCAATTAACTTAATTATGCATTAATCATGATACTTACTGGTTAACTTTGAAACGGGTCATAACAAATAGTCTCTATCTTGAGCTATTACAAGAAGGCTTCTGGTTAGAAAATAAACTACACAAAGATAATGTTTTCCATAACAAGAATTTTCTTGAGACAAAAAGAGATCAAATCAAAAGTACACTCAATGCTCAAGAGGTAATTTTTCATGAGAAGTATGTGGGTCTACCGACCATCATCCAGAGATCAACTAGGAAGGTTTTTGGTGATCTTAAAGACAAAAATTGGAAGAAGATCAATGGGTGGAAGGGAAACTCCTAAGTCGGGCGGGTAATGAAATCCTCATAAAGTCCATTATCTGGGCTATCTCTTCGTATATGATGAGTGTTTTTAAGATACCCGACTACATTATCGATGATATACATCACATGTTGGAAAAATTTTGGTAGGGTAGCAAGGACGTACAAGCGAAAAATGCATTGGTACTCATGGTCTGAACTATGTGCATCTAAGAAGTTGGGAGCTTTAGGGTGTTGTGACCTCAAAGTGTTCAATAAGACTTTCTTAGCCAAACAATCTTGGCGCCTTCTTAAGAACCCAAATTCATTTGCTATTTTATTTCTAAAATTGAGATATTTGAACAACTACAGTCTTCTGGATGAAGGGGCCATGATCTTAGATTCATTTGTCAAAGTATTTGGGGGCAAAATCCCCGCTCATGGAAGGGCTAAGAGGGACTGTGACACTGAATTCAGAAATCAACATTTGGACTTAGAATTGGATCCCTGATAAATTGCGGATAGGTGTGAGCAACTAAAGAACATTACACTCCTCCCTAGATGATTGGTGGTCTGATCAAGAACAATATCAAATAGTGGGATATCAACGTCCTGGAAGCTAACTTCAACCATTACCAGATCGAAGATATCCTCAGAATACCCATCTGCCATGCTCATGAAGCTATCCAGTATCCAACTGCCAATGACTCCCTTCTCTGTCCGTTCTGCCTACTAGCTAGGACTGAATGGCCACAGTCGCTGGTACAAATCGGGCTAACGTCAATGGGTGAAGCCCTCCAGTCCGAAGCAGCTTGGACGACTGCTGCTGTTGATTGTGCTCCAATCATGGAAACAGCTCCGTTCTCTGCAGCTCTTAATTGAATGAACGATGATGTCCATTGAGTCTGAGTTTTATCCCTGCTAGCTAATAATATATGAATAAAACTGGAATTTGACGGAAAGAACCGTTCATTCTGGCTGCATATGTATTTAATATTTTAGTCTGAGAGACTGTTTTATACATCACACACATATTCACTTTCTTCAACAATCCTGTTTTGCAAAACAAATAGATCAATTTGGAAAAATGTACAAATACAACCACATTTATTATTTTCGTACTCAAGTTTGAAACATTGAGAGAGACGTTTATACACAATCTATGGTACAGGGCATGTTTGAATTTCCTTGAGACAGGTTGCAAAAATTTCACAAAAACGCTAACAACAAACACCATCCTGACATACCTTGTTTGTTTCCATTCTTTGGTCTCAGCTTAATGGTTTGTAGTACTATTGCAACATCATTTCTCTACGCAAACCTTAGACATGCAAGAGTGCAGTCTTCTGACAACCATTTCTAGCAGCATCCCTGCGGACAAAATCAGATAACAGTTACATTATTTATATTGGATGAGAAACATATATTTGTGGTAGCCAACACCACTGCAAATTAAACAATTAATTACTTGTGATTCAGCATAACAAGACGGAAATTATAATGCTCATTCATCAAACCACTTTCTGAACGTGAATCCAGCGCGCAACTAGAAATAAAGAATCAAGCAAAGGAATTTTTGGCAATATAGAACATGTAACTTGCTTAATTGACTGGTCAAATCTCTATACTGGAGTGCTAGGAATATAACAACAACAAATTGAACTTAATCCAATGAGAGTGTGTTTCCAAATACATGGTTGACTCTGAATGATTCAACGACAATTCTTATCTTAATGAACCAAAGAAATATATAAACAAACTAAATTTAATAGTATAACCCGGCCAGCACTAGCGCAGGTGGTAGGCACGGTGCTCTCCTCAGGGGGAGACCCGGGTTCGAGCCACCTGTGGAGCGCTGTATTTACCACCCGCCAGTTATCTGGGCTATGGCTGGGCAAAGGACGCGGGGGTAGTCAGTAATGGATGTCATAATCCTTTAAATTGAATAGTATATGACCCAGGTGCTAAGTGGAAGTTAATTTATTTGCAAACCAGTTAGAAAGATATAATAAAGTATAATTCTATGCCTCATACCTAGGATTGCAAACCTTCTACACGACCACAACCGTGCTGTACAAGTACGCTATTATACATTACCTAACAAGTAAATCAACCAACTAATATCACAATATAAGCATTTTAAACATAGATCAGATGGAATACATACACCTCAGAAGCACTGCTTGAAAGAAACTATCTAAAATCATATAAAAATAAGACGCAACGCACATATATAATGATACATACATGCCAATGAAGAAAATTTGAACATAGTATCAACGTCTTAAAAAATGTGCAATGTAAGACTCAAGAGCAGGTACTAGCTACTGCAACCCTCTCTATATGCTTGCTGCAGGTGCCATATACAGTTGCGGGTGTGCCTCATCTTCATCTCCTCTTCTTTTTCTTTTGGTCCCTTATCTTCTTTACCATGGTCTAGCTTATGATTCCTTGGAACACAATTGTTTATACGTTTCTGCCATGGGTGCCCCTTATGTGCTACATGTGTTGCTACTTTTCCTTGTATTTGGTTGAGTAGTGATACTCTTCTTCATGTGCTCCACCCTTAATTTTCTTTTTTCACAGTTCTAGTCTAATTTTGATTACCTAATATGCTAGCCAGTCAATAATCACTAGCTTCTCTCCTGTTGTCGTTGGTCTACTACCTATTTCCATGATAATGGTACTGCTTATCTATGTGCTCATGTTAGTTCCTATTGCTATGTTAGCATGCTGACATAACCAGTTGAACCAGTCAACCGGAAAATTAGCTCCACTGTCTTGGGGTAAGTGTTCTCATGATGAACTAATTTTGCAAAATTGCTCTTTAGCCTGCAAGTCATCACACTGGTGGATATTTCTTATCTCAGGCATGAAAATAAAACTCACATAATATGATAATTTCATCTAACATACAAAAACATAGTAAAGAAATGAAAATCAATATTTGTTTGGGGTAAAAACTTGTTTTATTTAAGAAGAAGATACTTCGACCCAAATTTCATGGGGGGAAACTACACAAACATGTAAATATTAAGAAATATGGCTAAGCTCTATGGACCAAATGACTTCGAAACTAGATGTTGGAATTATTTATAAGCAAGAAACTCTATTATGTATGTATAGTTCCCAAGAGAGTACATGTATTACCAGCAAGATAATTGAATCGCCAGTGTTGTCATCATCAATCTAGATGGTGCCCTTCTTCAACCCTCCCAATCCACAATGGGCTTTCCCTCTTCTACTCCCCTTCAATCTAGACGGTGCTTGTTTTGAAAGAACTAATAAGGGGTGACATTGTTCTTCTCATCATCCTATCTTCCCCCTATGTGTCGTCACCTGTTCGTAATCCCAACGACGTATGGTATCATGTCTCGCTCGTCTCACATGTTTCTCAACCCTCCCAATCCCCACTACAAGGTTTCCTTCTCCCGCTCCCCTTCAATGGTGGCGATGGTCAGAGAGAGTGAGAGTGAGTGTGAGAGTTAGGTCAAAAAGATTAGGCAAAAGGGGGGGATACATGGTGGGCAATAAGTGTGTGAGTGGAAAAGGGAGCAAAGGGAGATGCAGTCTTGCTCGTTGATTTTTTGGTATAAGAATATTTAGGGATTTGGGTTTCCACTTTCCAACGGAAATTAAAGGGGAACTTGCCTCCATGCCTCGACCCCCACCTTCTTGGATCCAGCTCTCCATTGACCTCAAAGCCCATACCCCCATCCAAACCTCTACCTCAAGCATGCCCACCTCATTGCCTCCCCTATGAAGCCAGTTGGGAGCAGATGTTACCATCACAAGGAAATGGGTGAATGCGGTTGAGAAGCCGCCTCCTTGCATCTAGGGTGCCATCACTATTGATCCCAAGAAAGGCTACTTCAAAGAAGGCGACCGGAAACCCTAGATTAGGTTTGTTGACCCCGTTAGGGAGGAAATAAACAATTATCATCGTTCTCGGTCAGATAGTCTGAATCCCAGCTAAACGGCAAATGCTCTCCAACTAAAAGGATAGATGGCAAAAAATTGAAAACCAAGGATCCAGATTTATAACCAAATCCTAGCTAAACGATCAAGAGTTGATCAGACTTGTAACCAAAACAACAATATAATAGTAAGGTATAGGATACACAGTCAAAATACCTAGATAAAATGGAACTCACATACATACCTTATCCTATACATGAAAAACATGTAGACATTGAGGTTGAGATTCCAACCTCTCCATCCATCGTTGTTAATTGTTAGTTCCTTTTGTGATGTATGTCTCACTTGATATAATAGCTTTATCTGAGACTTGAGTCTACAAACAAGAAATCTCTATATATCAATATGGCCCACAACATGGACAAATGAGCTCAGAAAAACCCAAGCAATGGTTGGTGGTTCCATGCTCCAAGAAAGGAAGAAGTGAGATGGAAGGGAGGCCATATTTCAGAAATGTTAGAAAATGGTTTGATTTCTTACAACGTTTATTACATTCCCTAGCATTATATAAGATATCATGCCAATTTGACTGAAACATTAAGTTAGGTTCTTACATAATGATGGATGCACCCAAAAGTCATTTGAGATCCTTCTAGGCATTGCGTCCCCTAAACAATTGCAAAATTAACAAATGGCAATCAAAAGTGAGCAATGGAGATTTGCATCCCAAAATTCTACAATTCCATTAATTCATTATATAATTAAATACAAGTAAAATCTTATTCATATGAGATAAAAAACAAGACACAATCTAAAGTGGAGAAATTCATAAGTAACATCATATTAGAGATGTTCAATTTTTCTACTTGTCCCTTTGCCTCCTTTATATTGTCAATGGCCTTATTTTCTACTTCAAAAGGGCCATCAGTTGCTCTCTTCAATTACTTACATGTAGAAATCAATTCAGCACACAATTCTTAGCTCTAACCATTTACAATAGAAGGTATGAACGAGTTATGTAGTATCAAATTTACTAATAAGAAAACATATAAAAGAATTTCATAAATACATCAGGAGTAGAATATGCAAATATGTAATAGGTTTACTTATTTATTAACTTTGATTATGGGAAACCAATACAAGATCTAACATCATAGGATCCATGGGTCGACTATTTCAAGGAGTCACTTTTTTAGATGACAATTAACTTGAATAAGAAGCTATTATAGTGATTGATACATCAAGAGTCACCCTAGGCATAGTAAGGGTCCAATTTTGAAGGCTTGGGTGTTCGAACATATTAGCTTTGTTTGTTTATTGGATGATTATTGTATACTTCCTTCAACTAAGGTGTGTGATTGGCCTCAAGGGAACTAGGAATTGAACGAATAGAGAAAAATATCTTCCTCAATTATTCCTAGGCACTTTACTTATCAATATAGAGAAGGACATAGAAAGTGTTGGGATGAAATGGATGACCCTTATCTAAGTGGGACTTTTTGTTGAAGCCACTATAAGGCATGACTAGTAAGGAGCTCTAAATTGTAGCCAAGAAGATTATAGAAGCAATCCTAAGATGGTAAAGTGTAAAATGAACAATAGGGGATGGTGGGTACAATCAATAATTGGTTAGGATCAACAAAGAAAAAATAGGAAGAGGAGGAAGAGAGTGGGAAACGGAAAAATAATATGCTAACACAAATGAAGAGTGGGAAACCAGACCTAACTTTTTGTTATATTGAGACCAAAATCGGCCAAATTTCTCCTATATTGACAATAATGAGAGATAACTTGGCCAAATCAGGCCCAATTTCCTCAAATCAGACATATTTCTCCAAAAATTGCTCATGTTTTCCCCAAATTAGACCTAAACTTTGCCCAAAATTGACATGATTTTGCCTAAATTAAACTAACTTTGCATTATATGACGTTATGTGTAGCGACCCTGCCTCCTGGTAAGGGAGACCAGAATGTTAGAGACGTTGTCCTAATATTTTAGGATTCATGGTTTGACGTTTAATCAAAAATAATTATCAAATTCTACTATTACTAAACTGAAAAGCTGGAATAAAACAAATCTTTTTACATACTTTGTAAGATTTGGATCTAGAATTCTATCCACAGTAAAAGTCTAAGCTAACTAATCCTCCTTGCACAGGTTAATTGTATCTTCACAATGTTACTGTTTGTCCATTTTCCGAATTGTACCTAAAACGCCGACAAACAAAACGTAGGTCAGTATATTTCTATACTGGTATGTGGGGGACAATTAAAATTTCCACAAATAGTTTCTAACAACCTAATTATCACAAATAAGTTATTAACAATCCAATTTACGTTTTCAACGTGACATTCTCAACTGCTTTTGCCCTAAACCCTAAATTACCCTCTCTTAGGGTTTTGTCCTTGCAAGGGACATAAGGCCACCTTCTCCATCTTGAGCTTGGTGCCTGGGGTCACCTCTCGAGGTGCCCAATGGTCTTCCCTCCGGAGCTTGACCAAATAGACCTTCCCTCCGGAGCTTGATCATGCAACGTACATCAGGGTGGCATGTAGGTTCGAGATTACACATATATACTAAATTGTGATAATCATAGGGACTTTATAGGATTGCAGAATTAAACATCCAACAGTTTAGGTTGCATCCGATCGATAAAACGTTCGGAAAACGCCGTGAAACTAAATCGATTATTCATGAATAACCACATACCTGATTTGGAGTCTAAAAGAAGCAATATATACAAATCCAACTAGATGTCCAATCAATCAATCAAGCAAACATTGATCCTGAAAACAGGTATAACACCTAGTTGTTACCATGACATTCATATAGCTCTTTATTGACTTGGGACACCTTTCTAAGGTTCCTAAGTCTCATTAGTATTCATTAGGGTTTCTTAGATTAATTTCTCAACTTTATCCTTTTTAGGTCAACAAATCCTAAAACAGCTTTTCTACTTATAAAAACCCTAATTACTCAAATTATCCACATTAAGGATCTTTTATACCCAAATTATCTTAGGATCATCATATCTCTGTTTTATTCATGGATTTACACAATTAAAACCATTAAAAGTCATAATTATCAAAATTAGGGTTTCTAAGCCCATTAATGCCTATTCATGTACATGGGACCCTAACTTAAGCCAATTATGCAATAAGATCATCTTTTTAGATTTAAATTTTCCTTTTATTAACAATAGATTAATATTAGCTTAGATTATCCAAAGAACTTTATTAAATTCACTAATCACCAAAACTTAGGGTTTTCCATAAATAACACCATTAAAGGTGACAACTTTATATTTTTTTGAATTGCAAGAGGAATTAGGCTTTAATTGTATTTTTATTAGATTCCTCATATTTTTTTGAGCAAGATGCATATATTATTTGTCTTAAATTGATCATCCTATTAATTACTATGATTTTTGTAAGTTAATACATTTTTTAGCCAATCAGGTGCCGCCACGCGGACACGAGGCACCCGGCCCCAGCCTGCCTATGCGGCAAGGCTGAGCCAATGGGCTCGCGCCAGGTGGGCGGCCCACTTAGCTTAGCAATAAACCGATTGCACGAAAAAAACGACGAAAGGTCAAAAAGACCCTTACCTTGATACAGCACGCATGGGGGCAAAAGCGACCTTGTACCCGGGGTCGTCTTCCACCTCGCTGCACTCGCGAGCAGGTTGCCGCAGTCAACCTCTTTGTTGAATTCGAGTTTCCGAGCCTCTGCACATGAACTAAAGGTACATACAGCTTTGCCTTGGCTTCCCGAACTCAGAGAACTTGCCAATTCCGCACCTGCTCCATGCCAACACGGGGAGGACACCGTGCAACACCTCGTCGGACTTGTTCTGAGACGACGGTGAAGGTTGAGGTGAATTCTCCAATTGACAGAAGCCAAACGTTCGTCGCACTCTTCCAAACTCGTGAGAGTAGTTTGTAGATGTGCTGCCACTGCGGAGTCCCCCCCCCATATATAGGGTAAGTCCTCGACTTCCCTGGATTGGGGACTCCTGGGTTTCACCACGAAACTCCACTAAACCTAGGATGGTTAGGTTCGGGAAGGTCTCCCGGAGACATTAAGACTAGTCTCAGATATGCCTATTTCCTCTCACGCGATCTAATCGCCAATGTAAATCACCAGAATTGTGCTCTATTCCTGGTAATCTGTCGCGACCGGGACTGAACCTGATCCGTGAATCTTAGATCCACTGGTCAGCGTCGCGCGAGTTCTTGAATAACCGAATCTCAATTCTATTCTTAGTGTGACATTTAATACAATTAGTGGATTATCCATTCTCTTTAGGAAATCTTGTAAAAACCATCTCTCTCTCCTTGTTTATCCTTTTTCATCCAAATTTTAAAGGAAAGTTCATAATAACTTATACTTCATGCGTGCAAAGTTTGGGACCCAAATACGAAAGCATGAGAGAATTTTCTTTATATGCAAGTTATCACTTATTTTAGGCATATTTTCTCTCCTATTCTTTTATTTTCTTTATTTGGATTTCTTTTATCATTAGAAATCATGTGGACTCAAAATCTCATCCATTATGATTCCATTATCCATATTTCCACATATTTCTTATATTTTCATCATTATCTCAAATTTCCTTCTTAATAATGCTTTATTTTGATTTTATCTCTTTCGTCTCCTATTATCTTTGCAACTTGGACTCCTTAGAACCCAAGAGATCCTAAAGATACAAAATTCCTCCTTGAAGGATAATTCTTAGCCTTCTAGATGCTTCCACATCTTTCTCTTCTCATTATCTTAGTTATTCTTTTACTAATTGATTCCTTTTCTTTTTTTATTTCCTTTTTCTTGTTATTGGGCCCACTAGCCAACAAGGCCCATGAAATCAAACATACAAGGCTATTTATCAAAGGAATTTGTTTAAGGCACAAATCACACAATTACACAATCATACATTTATTGGGGAAATTGCATTTCCAACTAAAAGAACCCAGAAATTTGGGGTTGTAACATCCTTCCCCTCTTATAGGAATTTTGCCCTAAAAATTCCAATAGAATGAGACTTTCTCATGTCCATCATCAGCTCTCATGAAGCTACATCCTCTCCATGGTGCTTCCAAAGAACATTTATTATCTTATATTCTTACATCTGAGTTCTATCACCTCGTACCACATACCCTCAAAGGTGACTCAGGATAATTTAGCCTCCTTAGAAGCTCAATAGGTTCATGGCTCAACACATGGTTCAGGTACATTACATAGTGCTCTAGATTGGACTCATGGAACACATCATACATCATTTTATCCTGAGGGGTAAGGCTAAACATAAGCATCTCCACCAATCCATCTCAAATGGACCCATGTATTGGGGACTCATCTTTCTCAGCTATAGCTCAGAGGGGTCGGGTTTTTATAACACATAGTCTCCCACAGTGAACTACATGTCAGTCTGCTTTGCATCAGCTCACGACTCATGTCGCCCCTGGGCTTCTCAGCCATCACACGATCAAAGCGACTTCATCTGCACACACTGGTTTCTTTGACCTTCACAAGGTCCTTTCACCGACATCATCTTAATGAAGCGGTTCGGCCTCCCTTACAGAGCATACTGGCCATGGTGACTATCATCACAAGCAAACTCTCTTAGGGCAGAGACTGCTCCCATGTATCACCCTGAACGAGCACACATGCTCTCCTCAGACCCTCTAGTCTAGATCATACTCTCTTGATTGTCTATCAGAAAGGGGTGATAGGTTGTGCTAAACTCCAATCTAGCATCGAGTTCTTCTTGTACCTATTTCCACAACATGGATGTGAACTTGAGGTCATGCTCAAGATATTGAACTTGGATCACGATGTTGTCAAACTATCTCCTTTCCTCATGTATAGTTCAACTCGATCTATCACACAGACAGTACTCTCTATTAGGCAAGGGATTAGGTCAACTTAGTAAGGCGATCTACCATAACCCATATTGCATCATGACCTCTCTTGGTCCAGGGAAGACCCACCACAACGTCTATGGTGATATACTCCCATTCCCTCTCGGGGATTCATCATTATCTGTAGCAACTCACTGGGTACTGGTGTTCGGCCTTCACCTCCTGGCATGCATGGCGACAAGCCACATGCAACTCTATATACTTTTTCCTCTCAGGTCTTTGTAGTACTTCTGCAAACCTTAACTATCTTAGTAGTACCACGGCGTATGGTGTACGTAAAATCATGAACTTCTACATGTCATGATCCCTCGAGGTTGACTCCTCAGAAACCCTAAAACACTCTAGTCGTGGGTTTCATCACCTTCCTTTCCTGAGAGGTGTATCTGAGGTTCTTCAACCATCCTTCTGTCGCATCAAGCTCTAGGCTGGCTACCCAAGAAACCACCACTCGACCAACGGGTCTGGTTGTATCCGGGTGTTAGCCACATATGTCTCATCTTTTAATGACTGTAGGGTTCTCCTAGCAACCTCTTCCAGTCTCTCTACCCCGGAGTCGTCTTCCACCTCACTGCACTCGCGAGCAGGTTGCCGCAGTCAACCTCTTCGTTGACTTCAAGTTGTCGAGCCTCTGCGCACGAATCAAAGGTACATACAGCTTCGTCTTGGCTTCCCGAACTCGGAGAACTCGCCAATTCCACACATGCTCCATGCCAACACGGGGACGACACCGTGCAACACCTCGTCAGACTGGCTCTGAGACGACAGTGAAGGTTGAGGAAATTTCTCCAATTGACGACAGTCAAACGTTCGTCGCACCCAAACTCGTGAGAGTAGTTTGTAGATGTGTTGCCCCCGCGGAGTCCCCCCCCCTTATATAGGGTAAGTCCTCGACTTCCCTGGATTTGGGGACTCCAGGATTTCACCACGAAACTCCACTAAACCTAGGATGATTAGGTTCGGGAAGGTCTCCCGGAGACATTAAGACTAGTCTCAGATTTTCCTATTTCCTCTCACGTGATCTAATCGCCAACGCAAATTTCCAAAATTGTGCTCTATTCCTGGTACTCTGTCGCAACCGGGACTGAACCTGATCTGTGGATCATAGATCCATTGGTCAGCGTCGCGCGAGTTCTTGAATAATCGAATATCAATTCTATTCTTAGTGTGACATTTAATACAATTAATGGATTATCCATTCTCTTTAGGAAATCTTGTAAAAACCATATATCTCTCCTCGGTTATCCTTTTTCATCCAAATTTTAAAGGAAAGTTCATAATAACGTATACTTCATGCGTGCAAAGTTTGGGACCCAAATACGAAAGCATGAGACTTTTCTTTATATGCAAGTTATCACTTATTTTAGGCATATTTTCTCTCTCCTATTCTTTTATTTTCTTTATTTAGATTCCTTTTATCATTAAAAATCATGTGGACTCAAAATCTCATCCATTATGATTCCATTATCCATATTTCCACATATTTCTTATATTTTCATCATTATTTCAAATTTCCTTCTTAATAATGCCTTATTTTGATTTTATCTCTTTCTTCTCCTATTATCTTTGCAACTTGGACTCCTTGGAACCGAAGAAATCCTAAAGATACGAAATTCCTCCTTAAAGGATAATTCTTAGCCTTCTAGCTGCCTCCACATCTTTATCTTCTCATTATCTTAGTTATTCTTTTACTGATTGATTCCTTTTCCTTTTTATTTCCTTTTTCTTGTTATTGGGCCCACTAGCCAACAAGGCCCACGAAATCAAACATATAAGCATACTTGTCAAGGCGCGCACCTAGGCGGCCGCCTAGGCGTCAAGGCGCCCCAGGGCTGCGCCTATGCGAGGACGCCTTGCTTATAATGTTACAGTAACCTAATTTTGTGGGTTTGGTTGTATATTCACTTATTTTAATGTTTGATATGGCTACACCAATGCTCAAAATTAATAGTGTTGCATATTTTATGTGCCAAATATCACTTTTTAATTGGATCTAATACTCTTTTTTGGGTTTGACTGGATCTAATACTCTTTTTTGTTTGACTGGATCTAATACTCTTAGTACACATTTGATTTTTCTTAGTTTGCACCTTCAATTCAGATTGTACTAAGTAGCTATGCTATGAAGGATAGTGATTACATTGCTTAATATGTGTAGCTATGTATGACAATAAATATATATTTATATGTTGATCACTCTTACATTCTTTACAATAATTCTTTTTGTGTTCTGGACATTATTATCAAATGATAATATATTAGAAATGTAATTGGTTATTTTTTCATACAATAAAATATATATATGGAGAGATCGACTATAAATATGTAGATAACTACATATATAACTACACAATGTGTGTGTATGAGTGGGGAAAAACCATGACACGTATATATACATAAAATATATACATAAATTATTATTTTTAAAGGTCGCCTAGGCGCAAGGCGTTCGGCCCCAACGCCGTGTCACCTTGCCGCCTTAACAAGTATGCATACAAGGCTATTTATCACAGGAATCCGTTTAAGGCACATAAATCACACAATTACACAATCATACATTTATTGTGGAAATTGCATTTCCAACCAAAAGAACCCAGAAATTTGGGGTTGTAACATTATGAAACCTAACTATCCCCAATTTGTCCTATGTTGAACTAAAATATGCTTAATATGGCCAAACCAGACCTAAAATACCCATTAAAGATCTCTTTTGGATGTTTTCTTTGAATCGGATCTAATCTACAAAAAAGTTGACCTAATGGGCTAAATTAGACCCATTTTAACAAAAAAATGACTTTGTTTAATCTTATTTGATCAAATCAAGATAAAGAATAATTAATAATGAATAAGGCAATCAAAGATAAAACTTATCATTAGCTTAAGGTATCGAGACAAAGAATAATAAATTCGTAATTAAAGAAAATAGATCCTTACCTTACGTCCAGGTTCAAGGATAGAAGCCTCTACGCCCACAAATCTATTGGCGAGCAAAAGTCGTGGCCGCTATTATGTATGTAATATCAGGCGACAAATCTATGATGCATGAAGGGTCAAGCGGTAGAACAACATCACACGTTGACCGAAATAGGTCCAAGGGCTGATTAGCATCGTCGATGATGGGAATTGGGCAAGGTGTCGGGGCAGGGCTATTTACGATGGGAGTCGGGAGAGTCCATGAAGTAGGATCTTCACAATGTCAGTTGTCGGGCGAGGCCACGGAGCAGATTTGCATGATGACCAGTGAAGGAGGCAACTGAGCATGGATGCAGGATCACGGGTGCAAGGCAAGGCGACAAATTATTGGACGTTGAAGGGCAAATGCACATTGAACAGAGGTTGCACATCAAAGGAGAAAGGTGTTGTTGTTTGCAACAAGTAGCCACCAACATGAGGGTGGGGGATGGGGCGGGTTCTGTTTCAGGCCCACCGCCCAGCGTGAGGTGTGTGGGTGGGGGAGGGAGAAAATGAGCCAAATTTTAGGGCTCGCTCAAATGGGCAGGGCTTCATTCTAAATTGTGGTTCAGCTACATTTTGTGTGTATATAGCACATGTATACTACATGAACCAAAATGAATGTGTAGCTCCGTAGACTCTAAACTAGTGTGAAGGTTATTGATGGACCCACCGTCAAAAATGGTCACTTTTCCACTAGTTAATAGAACGTGGATATAATATTGAAGACAATTTTCAATATAATGTATGCAATGTGTGTTTGAATGTAAATCATGCATTTGGATAGAAAGCGTAATTTTAAATGGTAGACTGGTGTAGAACTCATTGTTTGATAGTATATATATGATGGCTTTCTCTCATGATGTGTGCAATGTGTGTGAATGTAAATATGAAATTGGATATAGCGTGGATGAGATGATGTTTGGGTTTGAATGTGCTTTTTTTGTGTCTATACACAATATACAGGCATATGTTTTCTTTGTGTGACCAACATCATATTCGTGCCCTACATTTTAAAAATTTATCATGTCTCCAGTCCATGTCCATGTCTAAAAACTTATAGGGGTCAACTTTGTCCATGTTCGTGACCAACTCCGGTTCCCAATTCAGAACCATATGGATTTACACATGAGACGATCATTAACTAGTGCTTCACAGGCAATTATGTAAGAGACATTGAAGTCAAAGTAGAGCATTGATCAAATAGAGATAGGCATCCCTATCAAGAAGAGACAACCAACAATGAGGTCATAGCATGTCACCCTATTTTGGCATACATAATAGCAAAAATGACTTTATGGTGGCGAGACATAACAAATTTTTTTAATGAAGATCAAGGTACCTCATAACTCAATACTACAATCTGGATGTTACCAAAGATACAAGATAAAATTAAAGCCAACTTATATAAAAAATGTTATATGGTTATATTCACAAGTTGGTTAAACCACAGTTTGTATATTTTTTCACATCTGAAGAACATATTGTTTGGGTGAAGGTACAATAATAAGCACAAAGGCAATGACCATTTGCTGATTTGGATTTTGACCCCCTTTCATTTCGTTCAATGCAACACAATCATGTCATCTATAGCTGCAATACTTCTTAAGATTAGTGTAGTTGTCACACAGTTACATAATTATATTATATAGTAAACTTTAAACCCACAACACCAAAACGCCTTGTGGATGGTTTTGTAGTTTTTCAAAAGCATTCAAGAAAAAAATGAACAAAGTAGCAGCTGATGTGAAGGAAAAAACAAATATTTAAGGTGACGGGATCGACATTCACTGGGTCAATTTAAAAGATGTGATCACGATACAAATTAAAAAATACTAACCAACGGTTTGATATTGGACTGGCTTCCCTGTGTGTTCATGACATCCAGTGTGTAAGAAAGGTCAAGATCAACAAGAACACAAGTGAAAACCTGGCAATATCGAAAAATAACAATAAGAAAGGAAACATAATGGTAAACTAAAGAAAAGTTCTAGATAAAAGGGGAAAAAAGGCAAGTAATGAAATGAAATTGTTATCCACTAGCTCAGTAGGAAATTAGGTCTTTGTCCAAGGATAAGTAACAAAAAATCAGATGTAACTAAACTAAAATGTCCTCTACACACAAGTAGACTAGAACATAAACCCACTGGCTTGGGATATAGAGATTAGAATATTAAGGTTTCCTACGGGTGTCAATGCATTCCAATAACTTGACTTCCAATAAATTGTTTACATTTCATATCCACTTAACTGTCATAACTATTAACAAATCCATAACATATACCAACGTTAATGTTGATTTATGGTTTCTACTTTCTAAGGTGAAGAAGCCATTGGAATGATGGGTTATTTCAATCCACTATAGAATAGAACAACCAGCAATTCAAGAAATTCATCCATATGAATTAATAAGTTATGAACCAACCAACCATTTGATCAGAAATCCATCCATTGCAGGTGTATATCACCAGAAAAATCAATGATTTTGCATTCAAAAAAGGACGAGAAAATTGTTTATATAAAAAAGAAAGATGTGGGCTGGAGAGTAAGTTAATAACTAAGAGAAGAGTACATTGTAGTATCAATATGATATTAAGTGATGAAAATAGAGAGATTTGGACTAGCCTCAACATTGTCTCTCCACATTGTAAGCAAACTTAGAAACCAAACTCATTGAACTATCACTCTCCTATCATATATTGATTAACATTCTGGGACACAAGAAACCGATGAATAACATTCGGTTCGGCAGGTCTTCGCTGGGTGATTTGCTAGAAAATAGGGCTGACCCTTATATCCGTCAACTCTGGCCCGCAGTTAACTTTGTGAAATTGCACTCTTATCAATAATTAGCATTTTCTATCAACACATCTGATAATAAGTCAGCTACGCTCTCTTGCAACTTGTCCATCTACATAAGATGTGGGCCTTCATGTTGATGCTAAGTTGACCTATTGAGTAACTATGCATATGATAAATATGCAGATTGTTAAATGCACTAGCATTCACCATGAAATGGTGTAGCGCGTATGCACGTCGCAAGATATATTCCCTACACCAAGAAAATCTAAGCGAAAGATATAACAAAACCTGTTCTTGTGATCCTACCGACCACACAAAATGGAGATAGAAAGAATATGGTTTCATTAATTAAGATGTGGACTGAGATCTGAGGTCTGGAAGAAAGAGCAACATCAATTCCTATCAACAAAGTTTAAGAGGATTACCTTATTGCAAGCTAGCTTGATATTGGCATTAGACAAAAGATAAGGAACATATTTTTGTTATGCAGCTTCCTCTTCATCGTCAATCATTGAAGATCGGTGCATGTTGGACATGAAAAACGCTAACATAAGTTTGTATACTAGGAAAATGAATCAAGGAGACAAATAGGAGAACACAATTAAATAGTCAAGAAGAAAGCAGATCTGAGAATTACATATCAACAAAAACCTGAAAGGTGCGTAGGCAACCATACAAAACAAAGATGATAGCAGCATGTTTATGAATAAATTAAGTCAAATGTTGTTCTTAATTTTTAATATGAAATATAGGCCTGAGAGCCCGACTATAGAGGGATTGCAGCAACACAAACAATTCACACTGTGCATTAAGTGTACTCTAAATAACTGTACGCTTGCATGAATCTTGTGTCTGATTACAAATGTGGATATTATGTGTTTTGCTTAGCAGCTAAAAGGCTTCACGGTGACAATAAGAACTGTTGCCTTGAGCATGAACACATTTTTTTAACAAACCATGGTGAGCTATAGCTTCTCGTCATAGAGTGAGGTTGTTCAGGAGAAACTTGGAGATTATGGTAGCCAGACAAACTCAGAACTCATAGCTAAATAAACCAAGAATAAGATAATGCAAGTGAGAGGATAAACTCCACTAGTTTCACAATGGTGTTTAATGACGCCATGGCTTTAGTTCCTTACAAAAACAATGGCTCTAAAATCGTGATAGTCTAATAAATTTGCATCAATTAAGGCTCTTAGGAAGAGCTCTCAGTTGTGCTAACTGCAACGGAATTTATAATGCATTTTCGAACCAAATTATAAAACGGGGCGAGATCAGGGGAGGTCATTGTTGGAACGGATAGTAGGACAGAGAGAAGGACAGGGGAAGCTCACCCGATGATGAACAAGCCGGAGGAGTCCACGATGTGCGTGGCTGCTGCACGGTATGCAGGTCGTAGCATTACTCCGTGGGCGGCGTCGGAGGCTAATAAAGAAGCCGCCATCGGAGGTTAACAGCGGAGCCGCCGCCGTCAGGGGTCGACCGCGCAGGCTCAGCTCGGGACGGAGCAAGGCAGTTGAGGGCTTTGGGGATTTGACTGAGAAAGAAGATGTTCTGTTAAACATACCTGAAGCAAAGGAGCAGCGATGGTGGGTGGGGGTGACGACATCATGGCGGATGTTCTCAGGAGTGCCTCTTGATGGTGACGACTAGGGTTCGGAACTTTGCAATCGGTGTCGCCAGACGAACGGGTTCACTGAGTTCGGAGTGATGTATTCGGACTTTCGGAACCAAACCGAAGGGATTAGTAATACATGAGGTAATTAATGCGTTGGCTCGTAAATTCTGACCCGCCGTTAAAACTGAAAATAATTGACCCGTCGGATATATTCCCTTTTCCAGTAGTGAGTAGTGAGTGGAGTGCATCGTGTATCCCTCAACAAGACCTATGGATTAAAATTTGGATCTCTCTCTCGCATCCGAAACCAAAGCATTTCATATGGCGCTGCTGCATCAGTCATCTCCCAACGAAATAGAAATTACTTTTTAATTAGACATGTATATTCAAATGAAATATGTTAAGTGGACATTATTTTGAAACTCAAAATTGAACCTCACTTATTCTTTACCACGTGTTTGAAGATATAACAAATAAAATATATACTATATTCGTTATATTCTCAAGTAGTGGAGAATATCTGAACTTTCGTTATGAGTTCTAAAATAAGTTTAAATAACAAACCTCTATTCAAATGGGAGGCTAAATTTGCCATCCACATCTTTATGAAATGAAAATATGCTGCAACCATTTGGGCTTAGTCCAAGATGGCTTGTGTGGAGGTGGCAAACTTTATGGATTTCACTTTCTGGATGGTTATCAAGTTGGCTGACGCCACTACCTGCCTGGCTGCATGGTTATGTAGGAATGAAGTTATTTTCAACCTTAGTTCTCTCCAACCCCTCATCACGGCACATAGATTTCTGCACTGGTCTATGAGCTATCACGAAGGGAGAAAAACGGAGAAAAGCACCTACAAACCCCTACAGGATCGCTCAAAAACCAGCTGGGTCCCCCCTGAAGGGGCATCAGTAATGTTCTCTTACTCCATGAGGCGGTTGCTCATATGTGAGAACTCTGCATCCCATCTTGTACAATAACCACGTCCATATGTAGGGCTGTAAATGGATACGGGTAGATCCGCAGACTTGTAAATCCTGATCCTTAAAAGGCTCATCACGGGTCTAATCTTGTATACCCGCATATCTTTGGACCCGTATACCCAATGGGTATGATTCGACTCATATCCGCTAGACCCGTATACCCGCTATACATAAGTAACTACTTAAATAATATGGTATATATGTCATAGTTTACTAGTATAATTAATATAATTCTTTAAATTATATCTTATTCTAACCACAATAAAGTTAAAGTTGAGACTAGTCATATAATTAAGAACTAACTATTCTAGTTACAATAATGAGCATCATATCTAAACTTAAAATCAAAATATCTACTAATTTACATTACTTTTTACATAAGTTAAACCTTTTGACGATGACTACACATATATAAACAATTGACTCAATTAATGTTAGTGTATAAAATATAGCATTATCTAATTTAACTATTACATGTTAATATACTATATAATAACAATATATTGTTGTATCACAATATATAGAACATACTCATTCTTCTTACATAAATAATATGATATTTTATAGAACCGCTTACCCGCATACCCGCTATTATTGTAGGTATGGGTATGGTACCGGTCTAAATTTTGTATTATGCAGGTCTAGAATCGGAACCGAACTCGTTAAATTAGATAGATATAGGTATGGGTATAACTAGACTCGCACCATTACACCCCTACCCATATGATACATAGCCAGATGAGGAGGGAAGCCTTCGCGGCACAAGTCGACGCATATATAGATGGGCATGCCACCGGAAGCATACTTGGGCATTCAAGTTGGGAAGGAGAATATTTTAGAGTCCGGAAATCTATTGGTCACGCGTGAAGGCTGTAATGTTTGCTTCACGTGCAACGGTTTAGGTAGTTTTCTTGAGAAAAAGTTGATTTGAGAGTGTGATGTGATAGGTATTAATTGGATGGCAGATAAAAGTTTGTGAAATGGATAAATAAATTTGTTTTCTTGTAACTTTTGAATCATTACAAATTGTTTGACGAAACAAAAACGTTAGATTCTTTATTAAAAAAATACATTCAAGATGAATTTTGATAAATTTTTGAAAAAAAAAATACAAGAGTGGCATGTAGAGGTGATTGATGAGAGAAAATTTTATTTTGTTTATAACTTTTAACACGTGATATTTTTTAACAAAGTAAAAATCATTCAATTTTTGACAAAAAATACATTCAAACAAAACTAATGTTGATATACCTTTGAGAAAAAATTCTATGAATCTTTATTTTCTCATAAATATAAAGAAAAAGAGGAGGGAAGTAAAAAAGAAAAGAGGAGGGAAGTGATAATAGAAGATTAGAGAAGTGAGGAGAGAAATGATGTGGAAAAAGGAGGGAAGTAAGCGAATTAATTAAGAGTGTATTCATCAAGTGTCCCAAATTGATGAACATATGCCCCAAACAATGTTCTTGAAAAAGATGAATATACGCCCAAAGATGGCTAAAAATGCCCAAAAATGGCCGAATAGCACCAACAATGGCTAAAAACACCCATAAATGATGATTATGTGTCCATAAATGATGAAAAAGTGCCCAGAATTGGCTAAAAAATGCCCAAAAATTGCTAAAAAATGTCCAAAGACGGCTAAAAATGACTAAAACCGCCAAAAAATGGTGATATATCCACAAGTACCTAAATGCACCCAAAAGTCTGATAAAAGTGCCGAAATCTCTCTAAAAGCACCCAAAATTGATGAGTACGTGCCCATAAACATTTTTTTTGAAAAATATGAATATGCGACTAAAAATGGCTGAAAAGCGCCTAAAATGACTAGAAATACCTAAAATGGCTAAATAGCACCCAAAAATAGTGTCAATTAACCATTAGGCGTCACTTCATGTGTGGATATGATAAGAATGTGTTTGGTCATCAACAATTTGTATTTGAGCGTCAAAGAATCATTTTTAGCACCATTAAGTTGTTTTTCAGTGTTAACTAAGTTGTTGTTGGGTGTGAAGTCCACTTACACCTTACTTAATACGTACAACCATATTTGAGAGTGAGTGTCAAATAAAAATATTTGGACGTCAGTACGTTATTTTTAGTTGTCAATTACCCTTAGTCATGACTTGATGCATACAACATTTACTTGAGAGCCATTTTTATAATTATGAGTATCAATGAACTATTTTTTAATGTCAATGAATCATTTTTGGGTGTTAATTAACCATTTCTGGTCGCCATTAAGTTGGTGTTGGGTGTGAAGTACTTTTACGCCCTATCGAATGTGTACACTATATTTGAGTGTCATTAAGTTGTTCTTGGGTGTCAAACAAACTTATTTGGGTGCCATACGTTGTTTTTGTCTGTCAATTACCGTAGCCGTGATTTAACGCGTGCAATATATACTTGGGTTCTATTTTCTATAATTTTGGGTATCGAGGAATTATTTCTCGACATTAATGAACCATCTTTGGGTGTCAATTAACCTTTTTCACCAATTCGTCGGTGGATTTGTTAACTTTTTGGGTGTCAAACAATCATTTCTGGGTTCTGTTAAATTGTTGTTAGGTGTCAAGTTTCTTTACAACATATTTAGTCGGTACTGCCATATTTGGGCGTCATTAAGTTGTTTTTGGGTGCCAAACAAACATATTTGGGTGTCATTCTGTCATTTTTTATTGTCAATTACCTTAGACGTGATTTAACACGTACACTATTTTCTTGGGCTCTATTTTTATGCTTTTAGGTGTCAATGAACCCTCTGTGAGCATCAATGAACCATCTCAATTACCTTAGATATGATGTAACAAACCTATTTGGGTGTCATTACATTATTTTCGGTTGTCAATTGCCCTTAGTCGTGACTTAACACATACAATATATAGTTGAGAGTCATTTTATAATTATGGGTATCGATGAACTATTTTTGAGTGCCAATGAACCATTTATGGGTGTCAATTAACCATTTTCGATCGGCATTAAGTTGTTGTTGGGTGGTAAGTACTTTTATGACCTATTTAATGCTTACAACCATATGTGAGCATCATTAAGTTGTTCTTGGGTATTAAACAAACATATTTGGGCGCCATACTTTATTTTTAATTGTCAATTAATTTAGCGGTAATTTAATGCATAAAGTATATACTTGGCCCCCATTTTTATACTTATGCATGTTGATGAATCATTTTTGGGTGTTAATGAACGATCTCTAGGTGTCAATTAACCATTGGGCACCAATTTGTTTGTATATTTGTTAAATGTTTGGGCGTCAAACAATTATTTCTAGACGATTAAGTTGTTGTTGGGTGTCAAGCATCCTTACAGCATATTTAGTCGGTACTATCATATTTACGCATCATTAAGTTGTTCTTGGGTGCCAACAAACCTATTTGGACATCATTACGTTATTTTTAGTTCTCAATTACATTAGACGTGATTTAATTAGTATAATATTTTCTTAGGCTCTATTTTTATACTTCTGGGTGTCAATGAATCCTTTGTGGGTGTCAATAAACCATCTCTGGATGTCAATTAACCATTGGGCATCAATTCATCTATAAATTTGTTGATTGTTCCTCTTTTGATATTTGTCCACCAGTTTATTTTTCTCTCAACCTTAGTCTCGTTTGAATATATTTTTTCGTAATAAATCTAATGATTTTTATTTCTTTCAAAACTTCAACATGGTATAAAAATTAAACAAAACAACTTTCTCTCTCATCACATCACCTCTACATACTACTTATATATTTATTTTTCTCAAAAATATATCAATATTAGTCTTGTTGGAATGCACTTTTCATAAGGAATCTAATGGTTTTTTTTACATCAAAAAAAAAACATCACAATTATAAAATTATAAGCAAAACAAATTTATTTGTCTATAACATACCCTCCACCAATCACCCAATTAATATTTGGCATATCATCCTCTCAAATGAACTTTCTTTTAATTTGTATTTGCGCACGCTACCATGTGTCAGTTGTTGATTGGAGCAGAAAATGAAGTGGGAGGAGCAGAAGATGTTTTTGAGATACCCGTATGTGCTCAAATTTTAGTTCTTTGGGCCTTCTCTTCTTCTGTACTGAAGGTAATCATATTCTTGAGCACGGTGGGAGGGCGCCAGCCATAACTGTTAGATATATGGCAGTTGTAGCATCCATGTAGATAGCATGGGTTAAGTCCAATGTAGTGCATCTAGTACATGTGAGAAAAGTAGTTTTGTCTCTAGTACAAATGGCAATGAGGTTTTATCCCATATTGCTCACTCCTAGAACTTTTGTGCTCCTTATATGTAGGATCACATGGGGTACTAGTATCCAAGGGGTCCTAAGAGGAAGGTATGCTCACCTCCTTAGTGGGTGGGGCTACCACATCACAACACAATGCTCACCTCCTTGGTGGGTGGGGTTACCACATCACAACGCACGCATGCGTGCACCACTCTACACCTCGCCTAGCCGGGCCTGGCCGGGCCGGGCACGGGCTCGGGCTCGGGCTCGGGCTTGGGCTCAAGTTTGTGGTTTGTGGATTGTGGAGAATGTCTTTCGTCTTCTTTTTGTGCTAGGATACAACTAAGTAATTAATTACTCATGTAATTAATTATTTCTTTCCTATTCATATTTATTAATCCTAACTGAAAAGTGTCTCTTTTGAGGAATTTTCCGTAATATATACAAGAATGACCGAGTGTTTGCTTATTACTAAGATTAGGAATTAGGGACGTGCATGGCTACATATATGCCTCCGGTCATTAGGGTAAAACACACGGTTTACAAACTTCAATCGTTGTTTCATGTGTGTTTTGAGAGCCCTAATCCAGAGAGCGACTACCTTCTTTCCTGATCCATTTCATGGAGTTCTTCTCCTGCACGAAGTGTGACTTTCTCCTTCCCATCACGGAGATGCAAACTGTTAGGCAGAGGTTCCTACAGTTGTTGTGCTATCCTGGTGGTGGTGCAACGAGACGACGTCAAGTGCAAGTGAGACATATCTATTCTAGGTTCATTCCAGATCGAGTGTGGGAGAATGGTGCCTATCCACGAGGATTGTCGGGCACTGATTGCTTTAAGTATCACGTTCGTTTCTCAACGGACAATTTTGTTTGTGAATTTTGACGCCTTTTATTTCTGTTCTCCTGCTTTGTTTGATCTTCGTTTCTTATTTGGATATGCCTGAACTTGTTAATAAAATTGCACCTACTGCTATTGCATGTAATGACATTAATAATATTAACAACAGTCTTAAAAAAATCATCTTTTCTGTCATTAATTAACAATGGACGATCAGGGTGGTTTGGGAAATAAAATTGATACCGACAGTATGCCTGAAAAATTTATTGGTACCAACTTTGCCCGTTGGCGGAGTCGGATGCAAACTTGACTGAATATTGCGGGTTTTGATCAGTACTTAGAAGAGACTGAACCTAAATCTAATGATATTATTCCTGATAATGTAAATATAATTGCTAATTGGAAGAAGAGTGACAAAACGTGTCACAGTTTAATTCTTCTTGGTTTAAAAAACAAACTGTATGACTCTTACTTAAAGCCGCATGTCACTACATCCAAAGTTATGTGGGAATCATTAGTTAAGAATTTTAGTATTGAAAACTAAGGTGTTGAAAAATATTGTGTATCTAAATTTCTTAAGTTTCATATTATAGAGGGTAAGTTTGTTTCTGATCAAACACATGATCTACAACTCCTAGTTCATGAACTCCCAGATGCCAAGATGGTATTTCCTGAGAAGTTCGTTGTTATGTCTATCATAGAAAAGTTCCCGAAGTCATGGGAATCATTTGGTATGTCTCTGAAGCACCGTAAAGGGACATATATAATGGAAGAACTCATGATGGATATTAATATACAAGAAGAACACTTAAAGGAGAAAACGGTCAAGGTGTCTACTGATTCAAACCCTACTATTAATTTTACTTCTGCTAAAACCACCAAAGATAAGAAATCTAAGAATGCACATAAACCTAAGGCAAAGATCCAGAAGAAACCAAAGAACAAACCTTGTTGAACTTGTGGACAGGTTGGCCACTGGAACAAGGATTGTCCTTCTAAGAAGGCAAAGAAATCCGCCACATCTGCAACTGAGGAGGTTGTGGTCAACATGATGACTACATCCTTGAACCTCAATGATGGGTATCCTTTTTATTTTTGAACGACTTTATTGGATAATTGAAACTGGGGCTAATGTACATGTGTGTGCTGATAAGTCCATGTTTGTGTCTTACCAGGCCTCTCGAGGTCGGTCTGTGACTTTGGGCGATTTCGGCTATATAGAAGTCAAAGGTGAAGGATAGGTGAACTTGAAGTACTCTTTGGGGAAGGTGTTGATTCTTCACATGGTCAGAAATGTTCCAACCGTTCGGTGCAATATCCTTAATGGCGTAATTTTAGTTAGGGAAGGTTATAGAGTAGACTGCAAATGTAATAAGGCTATTGTTACACGCCTTCATGATTCTTTATTTTTTGGCAAGGGGTACTTATTTGATGTGGAGAACTTATTTAAGATTCATGTTGAACCTTTTTCAAATTCTATTTTAAATTTGAATGATTATAGTTTTGTTTGCATGAATTTTGTTTCATCTGATGTTTGGCATTCACGTTTGGGACATGTTAATGTTGCCTTAATGAAGCGTATGATGAATCTAAATTTAATCCCTAAATCTGAAATTAGTAATAATAAATGTGAAATCTGTGTGCAAGCTAAACTGCCAAGGAAGCCTTTTCATTATGTGAATAGGAATTTAAAATTTTTGGATTTAGTGCATACAATTATCTGTGAATTTAATGGTGTTGCTATGAGGGATCAAAAGCATTGTTTTATAACTTTTATTGACGATGCGAGTAGATATTTTTATGTATTTTTACTTAGAAGTAAGGATGAGGCATTGGATAAATTTAAAATTTATAAGAAAGAAGCCAAAACTCAAACTAGTAAAGTACTTAAGCGATTAAGGTCTGATAGGGGAGGAGAGTATACCTCAAACTTGTTTTTGGAATTTTGTCAATTACATGGTATAGTTCATGAGGTCACTGCTCCTTATTCACCATAATCAAATGGGATAGTTGAACGTAAAAATTGAACCTTAATAGATATCGTAAATACCTTACTCCAAACATCTGGATTACCCAACTTTATGTGGGGGGAAGCTTTGAATACGACTTTCCATATTCTAAATAGAATTCCCCATAAGCATTCAGAGAGTAGTCTGTTTGAGTTGTGAAGAGGGAGGAAACCAAGTTTCAAATATCTTCAAGTGTAGGGGTGCCTTGCTAAGGTACTTGTCCCTGAACATAAAAGGAAGAAATCGAGACCGAAAATGGTTGATGCCATATTCTTGGGGTATGTAGAGACAAGCTATGCTTACAGATTCTTGATTGTAAAATCATATATCTCTGGTGAAACACCCGCTATCATTAAGATAACAAGTGCACAATAAAAACATGCATAAGCAATTCATTAGCAGCGGATTACTGAAAATCACTAAAAATTAAAACCATTTATAAAGAGATCCAAACATAGGAAACTTTTTCATCAAGAATCAATGTATTACATTCACATTCTGGTTCATAAGTGCATGTCTTGTACCATTTCTTCTCGAGGATTACAAGCATCAGTTGTCCTGTTTAAACTATACATAGGTAGCATAAGAACTTCGAGGCATCAAGCCAAAATCTCAGATCGATTCATTAAAAGCACTCACTACTAACTCCGAGGACCTGAGAGTACAGAGACGACACATAGGACTACTATCTACAAAACACGACAGTCAGTCTCTCCACCTGAGATGTCACTGCTGCCCCTGGTGTTGCTGTCCTTTCTCTGCTGTGTAGTCTCTACCTCCTCGTCTGCGTCCACCTAAAAATGTGGTTCCCACGGGGGTGAGACAATTGTAAATTGCCCCAGCGAGAGATATAACTCTCCACCAGAAACATTATTATTGCAGTTTAATAGAATAAAACTGAGTAGAGGAATCTTATATTTTCAACAGCAAATGAATCATTGTCTAATCAGTTTAGAGCAATATTCTTAAACAAAGCATTTTTGCTATAACTTGATAAAACATCATGTTACCTATGACATAAGGAATCGAATAACATGCATAACATTTATCCATCTAGGATATGCTAACTAAGGTAACATCAACCAATGATTCTCGTATTTCATCCTTAAGCAAATACGCAACGCGGCTGATTATTTTTTACAATCACACTTAAGCCCTGAGGAGATGAGGTATACCACTCATACTCCAACCAACCACTGAGAAGTTGAAATCGATACCATACAAGGTTAATGGAAGAGCCAGATTCCCATGACCTCCCACATCTCGGTCAGTGTGAGACTACATGGCAGAGACATCATGTGTCAACTGCAATTAGCTTGCCAAGGTATAGTGGCATTGTAAAGACCAAAAAAAAGTCTCTACTAAAAATTCATGGCAAACAAAAACACCAATTGTGTAGTAGCAGAAGTTAAAACTTTGACTATAGTCAATTGTATAAAGGGCACATCATAGACATCTTCCCAAATAGGGTGTACAACTTATACACAACAACAATAGGATCTAGGTAGAGGAAGACTCAAACCAAATCAACTTGTCTCCAAACAAAACAACTTAATATATAGGTAGCTATGACCAAGCTAGATGGTTGAACTCCATATCCCTATCCTTAGGTTGGTTCACCAAGCTTCAACTGTGCACGCTGATCCTATACCTGGATGGTTGGGATCATCCAGTAAAAGCGAGATAAAAAGTATGTGTTAATCAAAAGGAATAAGGACAAATGATAAATCAACATTGCATAATAAAATGATTCACAATATTAAGAGATTTCAAGAGTATGAGGCAAGTATAATAAGTGTGAAATGGAAATCTTCCATAGTAAATCAATCCACCGTAATCAACATAGCATGAATAATATTATGACACAAAATCATACCAATGTAGGGTGAGGCACCTACCAGACCTACACCAAGAGGAGAGGGGAACATACACATCCTAAACCTCAAATATATAATGTGGCAGGGGGACTAAATCCCCAGTGCCTATATAAAGTGGCAGGGGGACTAAAACCCCAATGCCTGATAGGAGGACTAAAAGCTCAGTGCCCTATGGGTGGTTTGTACTCATGTACACTACATTGTCATTTGGCCAATAAATACATCATGCTACATAATTCACTTGGCAGTAGTGAAAATATAAGTAAAGTTGCATCATAGAAAATGGGAATAAAACCTGATAAATAATCTCAATAAAAGGGCCAGCATAGGCAACAATGCTAACTAAGCATTTCAAATAGATGAGCCAACATAGGCAATAGCAATATTCACATAATTTAAATAGATGAGACACAATGGCAATAGAAGCATAAAATATTAAAGAGACAAATAAAGGCATTTAGAAGGATATCAAGGCTAGCACATTGTGATTGTAGGGTTGGATAAAATCCCAACTGAAGGAATAGGGTACACATTACACATTCATTCATTCATAATTAGAATAGGGATCACATACCTCATTGGAGATTCATACTCATCGTTATTACTGATTAGATTGTATCAACATCCATTAACCCTAGTTACAAATATTTCACATAAATTAGCATTTATTAAGCATAAAGTATAAAGGAAAATATCCATTTAGACCTTATTCGAAAACCACTGATTTAGGACTCAAAATTAGGACCAAAATCTCACTTAAGTTTCACTGATTAGGAAAACATATTTTATTTCTCAATTTGGAGTTAAAATGAATTAATTATGATTTTTAGAACATTTAACATACTCAAAATGACATTCAAAGCAAACTTCAAAAAATTATTGGGAATCAGGTCTCAAAAACCAAAAAATTAGATTCTACATAAAAAATCCTTTCCAACGACTATTTATTTGTATTTTTCTGAGCAAGGACCAATTTACTATGAATTAAGTAAGTTGGACCAATCAGATTGCAAGAAAATGCCACATAGGCCTCATAGCCAACAAGGGAGCAGATGACCAAACTGCCCCTCATGTTAAAGAAGAAGGGGAATGGCACGCGGGGGCAAAACCGTAAAAACCACGAGTCTTCTTCTACCTCTCATGCGAGCCATGGTCGCGGAGGAGAAACTTGCCCGATTGGGCATTTGCTCATTTCTTGGCCAAATCGGACGTATAGGTACTCCAAACGAATCTTAAGATGAGAGGAACTCATCAGTGTACTTTATTGGGGCGCTGCTATCACCAAAAAGCCATACAAAGGGCTGTAAGATAGGGAGAAGGTGGAGGTGGTTCTGGCTAAACGTGGACGTTTCAGACAAATTGGAACCATAGAAAGCTCGCAATGATGCCGGCCGAGGTGAGGGAGGTTCCATTTATAGGTGACGAAGAGTGAAGCACCGAGATATGGTGGGAGAGGAGAAGCTTCGGCCGACACACATGGGCATTTCATTCACAGTGCACGGGAGCCGACAAGTCAAGGCTTAAACGGTGTAGCTTGAGGAGACGAATCCAACGCAACTTAAATCTCGCAAAATGATCGAGAAACGAGGGAGAATGAAGGGAAGGAACCCATGTGCCTCCTTGGGCCAGCGGCTCGAGGTAGAAGACAACTGCAGATCTGTTGAATCAAAATCCAATGGTGGCTGGGTGCGTGACACATGAAATAAATGCAATGAATACAATGTCGATTCATCTATTATAGTTAAACTATATGGGAACTTGTAAAAATCATTTGGAGGGCCAAACGAAGTCCAAATGACCTCAAATTTTAACCACAGGTTTATGACAACACATATAACGATGCTATGCATTTACTTTCTCGTAAGTCACATGGTTAGGTCCCTAAATAATTTATAGACTATTAAAGCATATAATAAAACATAAAAAGAGCAATTAATATAAAGAATATCTTTTAATGACATAATAGGATAAATTTCGAGATATTAGTCACATATAAACATTATTAGTCATATCTCAACATATAATACCCTTATTAGTGTATTATTTCCCTATTTGGAGGAGAGAGAAAGTAAAGGGGTTAATTACTCATATATATTAAATCAAATACACATTATTACTAATATATTTATCCAAAAAGCTCCAAATAACATAATCCACTCATATTATTTCATTAATGGTAGAATTGCATGATTAGACCTCAGTTATCTCATTATATGTGTTATTTGTGCAAAACCCCCAACATAAACATAAATGTAGGTAATTTGTGAATTATACCTCAAGAAAGGCTCAAATTCAACATTGAGGCCCAAGAAGGCTCAAAAGGATGGGAAATTCATTAGAAGATTCCAAAAGGACTAGAAGGCAAAGAAAAGTATAAAAGTGGGTAAATTGTAGGATGGACCTTGGAATTCAGTTTGTTACAGCACTCCACCCATTAAAGAGGATTTCGTCCCCGAAATCACAACAAGAGGGAAGAGAGAGGGTGAGTGTGTAACATCCCAACATTAGGCACTATGGTGGGTACTTCAACAAAAGCTATACACACAAGCCAAGTCTAACTAAGGTTTCCCAACAAGCATATAACCTTTCACCAAACATATCATAATGGCTCACTAGCATAGTCTCTGTCATGAAAAGGCATCATCTATACTATACTAACACTTGTGCCAACATATACTCACATGGTGGTAGCAAAGATTATAACTCACCACTAAGCATCAAAACATATGTATCTTCCCTTGTAAGGGTTTTAAGAACAATTAGGGTTTTCTCAGAAATCTCATCATTAATAATGTATTAGGTCACAAACCTAATAACTTGAATCTAAGCTCCATAAAAACCATCATGTAGAATTATCACTGATCATTTTGTAAGAAAAAGATAATATAATCCAACAAGTTATTAAGCCTACCATAATCCCAAATAAGGTCACATATATTATCACATATTGCCAACTAACATTAGATACTCAAGTTAATGACATCATTTTCTCCTATTACACTCCATAATATGAATTATACATATTTTACATCACATTAGGCATTAATGCAAACTTATGTGAATCCAATTACTCATAACCATATTTGTGTCATTACATGTGTTTTAGTGAACAATATGAAACACATTAAACATTAATGAATTGATTTTCATACTAAATTATGATAAGGTGATTAATGAGATGTATATTAGGGAACAAGGTGATATGCCTTAGATATGTTGATAACATGGTCTCCAATATAACTAGGTGATTATAATCCATATATATGCTCCAAGTGTGTTAACTGATGATGACACCTAAGTCACTAATGTATCATGAAGGCATCAAAGATATATATAGATGTGTATATGGTTAGGACTAGATGATTACACATTAGGGTTTAGGTCATCATGAACATTACATGTCATGCATTCCTAGCATGGACTAGACCCTTAATCTTACTAACCATACTATTAGGGTGACATGGTCAACATTAAGGGTATCCACAACTAGTGATGAGTAATTCACTATCATGTGCAACAAGAATATGTAAAGGTTCAAGCATATGAACTATCCCCTTAGATGACTTATTATATATTCATATGTATATAAACAAATAGGATGAATTATAATTATAATTTGTTTGTCCAACACTAACCATATAAGCTCACTAATCCCATGATTATGGAGTTAGGGTTTAAAAGATAGAGTAACTTGATTTCAAAGCATTGTGGGACTCCACCCCCTTAAAGAGGATTTCGTCCTCGAAATCAGAACTCCAAAATCTACCAAGGTATAAAAAGCACTACTACTAAAGCCCACTTTACAAAAGGGTTGAGGTAAAACTATGTATGAGATCCAACAATTAGTTGTCTTACTAAGCACCATTATCAACTTCAAGACCTAACATAGGGTAGACTACTCCCAAACTAAGGCTCCTATAAGGAGCTTATGGGAACATAAGGTGATTCTACATGATTGAACAAAATATCATATACTAGGTTCAAAAAGGTTTACTCAACAATAAGATAATTTGCCCAAATGAATGCTATTTTGGGACATTCAGTATCAGCTCAGGTCAGGCCGGCGTCATATGGATCTGGGAGTCCTCGTAAGCCAAGCTAGTGGTGCGGAGGAAAATATTGCCAGCCCCCATATCCTGACCCTTTCTAGACACCTTTGCTTTCAACTTATGCCCTAGTAGCAACCTAAATACTAATCACCAAAAGTTGATCAAATTATATTTCTAGTATGAAATTATTATGTCATAAATCAATCTTTCATCATTGTTCAACTCTAAGGTGAAAAGCTCACTAAAGGGAAACTATTTAAGGTTAGGGTTTCTATCTAGGAGACAAATCGAAATAGTCAAGACTCCAACTACCTTGATGCTCTGATACCATGCTGTAAAGACCAAAAAAAGTCTCTACTAAAAATTCATGGCAAACAAAAACACCAATTGTGTAGCAGCGGAAGTTAAAATTTTAACTATAGTCAATTGTATAAAGGGCACATCATAGAAATCTTCCCAAATAGGGTGTACAACTTTATACACAACAACAATAGGATCTAGGTAGAGGAAGACTCAAACCAAATCAACTTGTCTCCAAAAAAAACAACTTAATATATAGGTAGCTATGACTAAGCTAGATGGTTGAACTCCATATCCCTATCCTTAGGTTGGTTCACCAAGCTTCAACTGCGCTCGCTGATCCTATACCTGGATGGTTGGGATCATCCAGCAAGAGAGAGATAAAAAGTATGTGTTAATCAAAAGGAATAAGGACAAATGATAAAGAAACATTGCATAATAAAATTATTCATAGTATTAAGAGATTCAAGAGTATGAGGCAAGTATAATAAGTGAGAAATGGAAATCTTCCATAGTAAATCAATCCACCATAATCAACATAGCATGAATAATATTATGACACAAAATCATACCAATGCAGGGTGAGGCACCTACCAGACCTACACCAAGAGGAGAGGGGAACATACACATCCCAAACCTCAAATATATAATGTGGCAGGGGGACTAAAACCCTAGTGCCTATATAAAGTGGCAGGGGGACTAAAACCCCAGTGCCTGGCAGGAGGACTAAAACCTCAGTGCCCTATGGGTGGTTTGTACTCATGTACACTACATCGTCATTTGGCCAATAAATACATCATGCTACATAATTCACTTGGCAGTAGTGAAAATATAAGTAAAGTTGCATCATAGCAAATGGGAATAAAACCCAATAAATAATCTCAATAAAAGGGCCAGCATAGGCAACAATGCTAACTAAGAATTTCAAATAGAAGAGCCAACATAGGCAATAGCAAGATTCACATAATTTAAATATATGAGACACAATGGCAATAGAAGCATAAAATATTAAAGAGACAAATAAAGGCATTTAGAAGGATATCAAGGCTAGCACATTGTGATTGTAGGGTTGGATAAAAGCCCAACTCAAGGAATAGGGTACACATTACACATTCATTCATTCATAATTAGAATAGGGATCACATACCTCATTGGATATTCATACCCATCATTATTACTTATTAGATTGTATCAACATCCATTAACCCGAGTTACAAACATTTCACATAAATTAGCATTTATTAAGCATAAAGTATAAAGGAAAATACCCATTTTAGACCTTATTCGAAAACCACTGATTTAGGACTCAAAAATAGGACCAAAATCTCACTTAGGTTTCACTGATTAGGAAAACATATTTTATTTCTCAATTTGGAGTTAAAATGAATTAATTATGATTTTTAGAACATTTAACATACTCAAAATGAAATTCAAAGAAAACTTCGAAAAAGTATTGGGAATCAGGTCTCAAAAACTACAAAATCAGATTCTACGTGAAATATCCTTTCCAACGACTATTTATTTGCATTTTTCTGAGCAAGGACCAATTTACTATGAATTAAGTATGTTGGACCAATCAGATTGCCAGAAAATGCCACATAAGCCTCATAGCCAACAAGGGAGCAGATGACCGAACTGCCCCTCACATTAAAGAAGAAGGGGATGGGCGCGTGGGGGCAAAACCGTAAAAACAACGGGTCTTCTTCTACCTCTCATGCGAGCCATGGCCGCGGAGGAGAAACTTGCCCGATTGGGCATTTGCTCATTTCTTGGCAAAATCGGACGTATAGGTACTCGAAACGAAGCTTAAGACGAGAGAAACTCACCAGTGTATTGTATTAGGGCACTACTATCACCAAAAAGCCAGAAAAAGGGCCATAAGATAGGGATAAGGTGGAGGTGGATGTGGCTAAATGTGGACGTTTCGGACAAATTGGAACAATAGACAGCTCGCAATGATGCCGACAGAGGTGATGGAGGTTTCATTTATAGGTGACGAAGAGTGAAGCACCGAGACATGGTGGGAGAGGAGAAGCTTTGTCCAGTGCACATGGGCATTTCATCCACAGTGCATGGGAGCCGACGAGTCAAGTCTTAAATGGTGCGGCTCGAGGAGACGAATCCAACGCAACTTAAATCTCGCAAAATGATCGAGAAATGAGGGAGAACGAAGGAAAGGAACCCATGCGCCTCCTTGGGCCAGCGGCCCGAGGTAGAAGACAACTGCAGATCTGTTGGATCGAAATCCAATGGTGGCTGGGTGCGTGACACATGAAATAAATGTAATGAATATAATGTCGATTCATCTACTGTAGTTAAACTGTATGGGAACTTGTAAAAATCATTTGGAGGGTCAAACAAAGTCCAAATGACCTCAAATTTTAACCACAGGTTTATGACAACACCTATAACGATTCTATGCATTTACTTTCTCATAAATCACATGGTTATGTCCCTAATTAACTTATAGACTATTAAAGCATATAATAAAATATAAAAAGAGCAATTAATATAAAGAATATCTTTTAATGACATAATAGGGTAAATCTCGAGATATTTTTTTTGGTCAGTCAAAAAGCGTGTTACTATAATCCAAAACTTTGGGCACTAAGTACCCCTTACATGAACAGGAGCTAAAGAGCTCGACCAAGGATCTTATACCCCACGCAGGGGGCATTACACTAGACCTAAAGAAACCAGGAACAAAGAAGAACATCAAACTAACAAGACTAAAACCAGACATTCCTATAAGGAGAGAAATTGAACACAACATGTAGATACATACAATAAGCCCACCCACAAAAAGTAACTATAGGTTGCAACAAATGACCACCAGGGTGCCCTGCCTGGACCAGTATCACTAGCATCAGATCTTCCCAAATCGCCAGACCCATCACGATCTATCAACAGAGAGCCGCAAGGCTAAGATGTTCGAAACAACCCTTCCTTCTTGGCACGGTGCCAGCTGTCTAATGGAAGCACCCACAATGTGCGGTCCCATGCCAAGAATTTGGGGTTCAACTAGCATCCGAACCAGGCACCAATCTTCTGATGTCCTGCAATAGACCTAACAACCAAAACACCCTAGGAGTGTTCCTACACACAGTAAGGAAGGGGGACACAGGAAGCGACCCCAGCAGCACCTTGTTGTAGTATAGATCAGGAGCAACCCAGAGGAGCAATCTCCAGATATTAGTCACATATAAACATCATGAGTCATATCTCAACATATAATACCCTTATTAGTGCATTATTTCCCTATTTGGAGGAGAGAGAAAGTAAAGGGGTTAATTACTCATATATATTAAATCAAATACACATTATTACTAATATATTTATCCAAAAAGCTCCAAATAACATAATCCACTCATATTATCTCATTAATGGTCGAATTGCATGATTAGACCTCAGTTATCTCATTAGATGGGTTATTTGTGCAAAACCCCCTACATAAACATAAATGTAGGTAATTTGTGAATTATACCTCAAGAAAGGCTCAAATTCAACATTGAGGCCCAAGAAGGCTCAAAAGGATGGGAAATTCATTAAAAGAGTCCAAAAGGACTAGAAGGTGAAGAAAAGTACAAAAGTGTGTAAATTGTAGGATGGACCTTGGAGTTCAGTCTGTTACATGCATCTTCGCTATAGAGTTATAGCCCGTAGCATATACTCTCTTCAAGATATGGCCCGTAGCCAATGCCTAGTATTATATTGAGGAGTCATGGCATGTAGCCATACTCATATTGGGGTATGGTCCGTAACCAATCTCATAAATAGGGTATGGCCCGTAGCCAATCATATACATAGGGTATGGACAGTAGCCAATCCTATGGGGCATAAGGATATGTTTGCCCAATTACCCCCACATTCAAAAATATGCACACCGGGTTTTGTCGCGAAGCAACCCATTTCACCATTCAGCAAATTCTGACGCTGATGGATCTATGGTCAGGGCTCTACATGATATGATTTCACTTGATTAATTAAGTACATTATCATATTATTTTAGCATCAATCAAGTTCTCAAACAGAAATTATTATGACAAATTCTACAAAGAAACATGTAAACTCTTATCAATTACTTTACCAAAACATATAATACATTCAGATCTTAATCCCTTATCTCATCACTTGGAAGTTCTCATCTCTCAAACAACATCATTATCATGCTTATCAAATTTGGGTATTCAAACCCTTAGTTCATCACTAAACATTGTTACCACTTATTAGGTAACTATTACCTCTAGATCCTCAGACCAAGGTATACATGATACTTGTTACACAAGCATCTCACATGGCTCACAAGGCCCATAAAGTATCTTGTCACCTTTCACTAGGCAACAACTTATTCATGTGGCTCACAAGGCCACTGCACATTTTGTTACTTCTCACTAAGAAACAATAACATAATGGCACACAAGGCCAGTCAACATTTTTATTGAATAAACATCATACCTCATACCTGGCTATGCTCATCATTTCATGATACCTGCATGGTTAATACGCATGATAACAGTCATGACAATTCCACATTACATCATGCAATATAATAGTAACACCACTATTCCCTTACCAGGGTTAGGGTTTACCATCAAATAGGGCTTTTCATCTCATAACCCAAAATTAGGATTAGGGTTTCCCATTTCTCATTAATTAGGGTTTCTTATTCATATTATCAATTCAACCCTAATATATTGTTCCACTCCACTAGGAGCATCCATTGATATCACAAGTATTTACTCATGCTTAATACTCTCATCATATATCATTAGTGATTGTCTAAACAAGGTATGAATTCATCTCTCATCCTTACCATGTATGATTATGTCATACTTACTAGTTTGTCTTAACCCCTTTCTCAAGGTATATTAGCCTCTATTTATCAAAGTATATCAAAATCATTACATTTCATTGTAACAATTTACATAACACACTCCATGTGTTTCTTATCCAAGTATATTGGATTTGAGGTGCATCAAGGTATATCAACCCTTGAAATGCTAGATATCCAAGTATATTGGATTTGAGGTGCATCAAGGTATATCAACCCTTGAAATGCTAGATGTGATATCTATCATATCTTGATGTATCACTTTCCTCATCACTTCTAACTTACTTGAGTTTATCAACTTATCTTGTATTAAAGTATTTCCCATCTTAATACTTTCATCCACTAACCTATTGTTACGACCCCACCTCCCGATAACCCCCAATTAAGGGAGACCGAGAGGTCGAAGCCGCACCCATAATCTCTGGATCAAAGGTTCGGCAATTAACCAAGAACAATTATTAAATTTTAACATACTAAACTAAAAAGTTGAAAGAAAATAAACTTTTGCATACCTTTTTGAAAACTTGGATCTCTAAACTTCTATCCACTTATGGATTCTATTCTAACTAATCATCCTTGTATTTTACTTCATGTATTTCACAATATGACGATTTACTGTTTGTCCTTTTGGCTTGTACCTAAAACGCCGACAAACAAAACGTCAGTAAGCCGAAGCTGGTATGTGGGGGAAACAATAAACGTGCAATTGTGATAACAACGTAATCATTCAATTAATCATTTAAAAACCAAGATTACATTTTAAATATAACTCTGTGATCCATGAGTACCCTATCCTCTGTGTTATCCCTGTAGTGGACCTGGATACTACCTTCCTTATGGTAGATCCCCATTAAACCCCTCATGGTCCCACCTATAGGTGAACCAGTTTCTAGGGTTGAGTCACATGGCACTACTCGTAAGTAGCCCACTCCTTAACTCATGGCAGGCTAATGGGTCTCATGGCACTACACTTGGTAGCCTAATTTCTAACCCACGATAACCTAGACCTTACTCTAGGTTACCCCTTTTTAGCCTTTACAATCCATAGAGGTGGACCCAGATCTAGCCAGTTATACATGTATATACATAGTGATAGTCATAGTCACTCTATAGTTGCATGAAATAAAAGCATCCAACAGTTATTTCAAGTCATGAGGGAAACGTCGATAAAATCCTCAGAACACTATTCGGGATAATCATAAGCATAACCACATACCTGATTTGATGATTTCACAAGCATTACACAAATTCAACCAAGAAAGCATTCCAATCAAGTGATTCAACAATCACATAATTCTTGAAAAGAATATGTACTCTATTTATTACACACTTGATCAAGAATCTACTTTATTGACTTGGATTCACTTTCTAGGGTTTCTTTAACCATTTTAGGGTTTCGTTTTGCAATTAGGGTTTCCCTTCATCTTTTACCATATTAAACCTTAATTTTATGCCATTACTCATAAACCCTAATTATCTCATCTATTCTTCAATATTAAGGTTATCTGAATAACATATAACCCTATTTTCAGATTTAAATGCACCATTAACCATTAATTAATTTCATTAAGATTCTTTTACATTAAAGATACTATTTTTATCCTTTTAATCCATAACAAGATCATTATCTGCATTTATCCTCAATTCCAAGTTCATTATAGTCTAATCACATATGAACTCGATACATCATTAAATCCATCTATCATCAACTCTCAGGGTTTTTCATTAATTAAACCATTAAAGATAGCATCTTTACATATTTTTCGAACTAGAAGCAAAACTAGGCTTTGTTATTATTTTTATTGAATTCCTTGTATTTTTCTGAGCAAGATTCGTATATAATACTTCTTAATCTGAGTTACCAATCTTTTGTTAAAAATTTGGCAAATTAACTATATATTGACCAATCCCTGGCTGACACGTTAGCATGTTACCTGATTTAATTATCCTTGGCGGCCAGCTGGGATTTCTGAGGAAATTACACCTCTGCCCTTGCTCATGATGCATAGCCACAGGGCCCTTTGGTATTTTGGCTATGAATCTTCTTCCTCGCGTGATCCGCTGCTGGCGCGTTCCGCTTGCAGGCGCGGATTCTTGTCGTCTGCGTTGTGCTGCCGCAGCTTCTCCGGCGACGCTCCGATCTACCCCGCCATAGAACTCGCACCACTATCCTTCCCTCTCGCCTCTATCTCCACTGCTTGTTCTCCAGGATTTCGTGGACACCTGCCATCACTGAGATGTCGGGATCTTCTCCTTCTTCCCCACGCAGTCTCTTTCCTTGCCTTAGCTACTCCCGCATCTAAGAGTCGCATGTCTCCGTCCAATGAGACTCGATGCCCCTGCTATCTCGCTCGCATTTTCAGGGCTCCATGATCTTAAGACTTGTCGTCCATAGCAGCCTATCTCTGACGACATCTGTTAGTGTCGGGCCGCTCTGCCTGGACATCACTGGCCATCTCCTTCCCGAGGTTCCCTCATGAAGGACAAACTCCTGAACACACTCACCGTTGTGTTCCCAGTCACGATCATTGAGGAGGGGTGGTTTCCTATCACCACTTGGCCGCTTCGCTGCCACAGGTTGGTACAGGTTGGTACCAAGCTCTTCTGCAAACTGACGGAGAGAGAGGGGTTTCACTAGGGTCAAGGACGTCCTGCTTTTCTTTGGTGATGATGACAGGGTTTAGGGTGCCCTGGTCGCGCATCCACAACTCCCTTTATATAGGGTGTGAATTAAAACTCTTAGGGTTTGAAGTTGAGGAACGATGGAGTCATGAAGCGTCCGTTGTTGCTTCTTTTGGAATATGACGTGCCTAAAAGGAAGAGATTAACTCTCACTCCTTTTCGCTGGATAAGCCATTTATATAAAAGTATTTTTCATATTAAAAGTCATTAATATTACATTATCCTCATATTAAGACTATTTGTATTTTCTCTTTCTTCATTCTTCCCTTATCTATTGGGACTCCTTGGATCCCAAGGAATCCTTATATTTCGAAAATCCTTTTTAAAGACACTTATTATCCTTCTAGATGCATCTATATCCACTATTTCACATTATCTCGTTTATTTCTTATTAAAATATCTTTTTTTTAGTATTTCTCTTTATTTCTCTTTTATTTTCCTCATAGGTATTCCTTTTATAATTAGTAATCCTTGGGATACGAAATTTCACCAAAGATAACTCAATTATACCTCTTCTCATTTATTTTCCTCATTTTACCATTGTTTTTTATTTCTTTCTTAATAAAGAAATGCTTAATTAATCTTTTCTTTCCTTATTGCCTTTTCTTTGCACTTTGGACTCCTTGGAACCCAAGGAATCCAAGAGGCACGAAATCCCTCTTTGGATTTACCTTCTAGAGGTTTCCACATTTTTCTTTTCTCAATTGTTCAATTATTTATTTACTAATTGAATTTCCTTGTTATTTGGGCCCAATAGCCAATAAATCCCACAACACAATCATCAAGGCTATTGTAAACAAAATCCATTTATTCGAACTAAATATATCTTTATTTGTTCAAATATCTTTAATATGAGAAATTACATATCTCATCAAATGAACCCAAAATCAGGGTTGTAACATCCTTCCCCTCTTATAGGAATTTTGTCCTCAAAATTTTATCAAGCAAATAAACAATTCAGGATAAGACTTTTCTAGGTCCATCATTGGCCCCTATGTGGCTTTACCGTACTCATGGCAATCCAAAAGAACCTTTATCATTACATATTCTTTTCTCTGAGTTCTTTCATCCTGGCATCTGTAAACTGCACAGGTGACTCAGGCCATTTCAGCCTCCCTTGGGCTCACTAGGTTCATTGTTCGGCACATGGTCTGGGTACTTCACATAGTTCTCTAAATTGGACACATGGAACTCATCATACATTACTTTATCATGAGGGGTAAGGTCAAACTTAGCCTTCTCCACCAATACATCTCGAATGGACCCATGTATCGAGGACTTAGCTCTCTTAGCTATAGCTTAGAGGGGTCGGATTTTTATGTCACATATTCTCCCACAGTGAACTGCATGTCAGTCTACTTTGCATCTGCTCATGACTCTTGTCGTCTCTAGGCTCCTTTAAGCCATTGCACGATCAAAGCGACTTTATCTACACACACTGTGGCCCTTTTCTAACCATCACTTGGTCTTTTCACCCACATCACCTTACTGAAGTGGTGACCGACACAACCTCCCTTACAGAGCTTCTTTAAATCTCGATACTGGATATGGTGGTCATCATCACATCTTTCATAGGACAACAACTGTCTCTAGCTATCACCTTGAACGAGAACATATGCTCTCATCAGACCCCTTTAGTCTGGATCATACTAACTAATAGTTAGGGGTGATAAACTGTACTAACATCGAGTTCTTCATGTACCTACTTCCACCCTTTGGAAGGGAACCTTTAGGTAAAACTCAAGATCCTTTATACTCGCATCATGGTGTAGTTGAACCATCTCTCTCATGGGTAGTTCAACCGGATCTGTCCTTGACAGAACTCTTCCTTTCTCATGTCATCTAGGTAAGGCAATCTACCATAACCCATATTGCATCTCGACCTTCCTTGGTCCAGGGGAGACTTACAAAGTCCATAGTGATGAACTCCCTTTCTCTCTCGGGGACTCTTTATCCTCTATATCAATGCACTGGGTATCTGGTGTTCGTCCTTCTCCCTCGGCTTGCATGGCCACATACCACATGCAACTTTGTCTTACACATCCAAGTTCCATTATCACTTACTATCTTTGTAGTATCACGGTGTTTGGTGATCTTAAGATCATTATTTCCAATACGTCATGATTCCTCAAGATCGATTTCTCAGAAACCCTAAACCAAACTCATCAGGGTTTCGTCACCTTCCTTTCCAAAGAAGTGCATTTGAGGTTCTACCACCATCCTTTTTATTATATCAAGGACTAGACTGGCTAACCAAACAACCATTAACTGATCTCGTTACATTAGAGTTAGTCAAACATATCTTCTTTTCCAAACTTAGGGTTAGTCTAACAACTTCTTCTAGCCAAACTAGGCAGATATATCTCAACCAGAGCATCCATTTCCACTTCACCCTCTTATGTAGGAGGTAATGCTGATGACATACACCTTCCTGTATGCCACTTACCATCTCAAACTCGAACTCTAAGTCTATCTTCATTGAGAACACTCTGACCTCATCTTCTTGGTGATCAAACTCAACCTTGTATGACTCATGTCTCATGATAGAAACATCCTCATAAGATGACCACATTATTTCTCTTTAGCATTTGCAAACCATCCATGTATCATTCACTTTACCAGGGCATGTTATCTTCTCTGTCCCCATATTTCGTGGCTACGTTCCAAACCACATCATCTTTTATCCTTGGTGTATGGCATGCGTATTGTCCTATCTCTCACTCCCATAACAAGAGGAAATAAGCATTTGGCTGCAGTCCAAATATAGAGTTCCTCCTGTTCCAAGAGTAGATATGGTACATCCCACCTTGCCAGCACACCTTTAAATCTCAGTTGAAACGTGCCTCATATGTCACCTCATCACAATCATCTTGATATCAAAGTTACTTCCATGGAAAACTGGTCTCAAACCTACTTGGGTCCACACACATTCCTTGGTCATCTCCTCTAGGTCTATAGGGTGCCGATACTTTTAGGGTCATCCCTCTTCCCTTATGCATCCAGAGAGTGCCCTACACATCTGCCCTTTAGGTCCCATGAGTTCATGAAGGTGATCAATCTCCTAACCCATGGCCCTCAGACAATGATAGATGTTACCTCCCGACCCTATGGTCATGTGCAACTAGGGAATTAGGCAACTTCCACTTTCATCGGTCTTATCCCCACCCGACCCTAGGATAGACTTAGGATTCCATTTATAGTACATGTCCGACTTAGAACCTTACCCAAGCCTTCATCATCTCTCTTTGGATACATGGGATGACATTCATCCTTTCATAGGGGTCATGGCAACTTGCCTACCTTGGTCAGGCCCCATACCAGTTACCTCTATGGTAACACATCCACATGCACATAGAGATGATTATCGATGGGTCTACAGGATCATTCTCATACCATGTAATTTTCACTTAGCTCCTCAAGATCCTATGAGACCTCTTTAGGTTTTCACAAAAACCGGTGTACCTCCTTCAAAAGGGTCCCTCTCCCAGGATGGGAGGAAACTATCTCTTGACAACAAGGTCACAAACGCCCTACGGTCTAGGGTTTACATCCATATGCTTAACCCTAGTAAGCTATTAAGGCACAAGCAGACCACTAAACCAGGCTAGGTCATCTGGGTTCTCACTCTTCAACATTAGATCAAGGTCATACCTTACCATGTCATCAACTTAGCTGGGAGGGGTTTGCCAAACATACCTTAAACGTAAGGGGTTTTCCTTTCCTCTAAACATAAAGAGTACCATGCTTGCATCTATAGAAACTCAACTCTCATCATGTGCATTTGGTACACCACTTCCCCTCTTAGGCCTAGGAACCCTAGGTTCTCTTTTAGGTGTCCAACTGCATGCTCAACCTCTTAACCACAAACCAAACATGTATCGGGTCATCCTTTTCCTTGATCAACACCTTAACGCTGAGTCTTCCTCGAGGACAAGCAACAAGGTATAAGGCCTCATAACCTGTTACTAAACCTCTCCAGGGTATACACAACTTCTTCTTCCTTTCTTAGAAGGTAAACACTTATACCATAGGCACGTAGGTGCCAAAATCCTCATCCTCTCTCTAGGGTTTGGTTCTTCTCATGGCAACCAAGACATCATCAACCTCTAAGGATCAAGCATGTGGCGACCACTATCATCCACTTAGGTCGCATCATCCTCAACTCCCGACTTCTCCTCGTATCTCAGAGTCTAGGATTCCACTTAACCATTACCTTCTTGCTGGGTTTCCTGCTCTCTCTCTAGAGCTAACACTACAACCAACCTCACCATTAGAGGTCCTCTCTTCATGAAGGATCAACCTCAAAGCATGCCCCTACCTGGATGAAGCCTATGTTCAACATATGTTCGCTCAAGGTTATCCATAGTTCTTTATGCTTATTTCATAAGCCATCCTTCATACTCTCCTGGTCAAGGTTTCAACCTATTGCTCACACTACTAACGTACCATGGGTGCATGCTATTCCCTATGCACACAAGCCCATAGGGTTTCTACAGGTCCTTCACTAATATCATCATCGAAGGAGCTATCCTTTACTCTAACATGCACGACCCTTCCCAGGGTTGGGTTGCTAAAGGTGCTAGGTCACCCATAGATCATATGGCATCCCAAAGGCATGTCCTTTCAAACACCCGGTCTATCGTGATATCTATTCACCACTTCATATCTCTCTAACCAACACCTAGGGTTAGGGTTATCATCATCCTCAGAGGATGTGCCAGGTCTCTACCTACAATGGAGATCTCTATCTCCAAGACTAACTTTCTTTCCCTATCCTCCTAACAAGAAGGTCTAGCCTTAGGTCTCTCCTGAGGGCATGACAACTTATGTCATACGACCTAAGCATGTATCTATTCCTTTACGCTTAATCTATTAAGCTTATGTCCATGACATCTTATTTACATACTTTTTCATTAATTTGGTGGAGGATTCCTTAGACCTTGTTAACCTTACCCATACCTCAAGAGGGTGAGGAGAAGAGGGAAAACCCTAATCCTTAAGGTCCTTAACAGAATTTGTGATGAGAAGAGATGAATAAGATGAGAAAGTCCTAAAGGTATCTTATTTCGATTCATACCCTAAGACTTTGGCCAGGTAGTCACACGGATCCAGGAGTCCTCGTATTCCGACTAGCAGTGCGGAGGAAAATATTGCCAGCCCCCGATCATGATCCTTTTCTAGACACCTCCGTCTTTTGAATAATCCTTTAATAACTCCCTTAGGTTCTATGGAGTTTGTAAAATTTAATAATTATTAATGGTTAAGTGAGGAACCTACGCTCTGATACCAAATGTGTTACAACCCCAATTTTTGGGTTCATTTGCTGAGAAATGTAATTTCTCATATTATCGATATTTGAGCAAATAATGATATAATTGGTTTTGAATACATGGATTTCGTTTACAATAGCCTTGATGATTGTGTTGTGGGATTTATTGACTATTGGGCCCAAATAACAAGAAAATTCAATTAGTAAATGAATAACTGAGTTTTGAGAAAAGAATGAGATGGAAACCTCTAGAAGGCAAATCCAAAGAGGGATTTCGTGCCTCTTGGGTTCCTTGGGTTCCAAGGACTCCAAAGTTGAAAAAAGAAAGCAATAAGAAAAGAAAGATTAATTAAGTATTTCTTTAGTAAGAAAGAAATTGAAAATAATGTTAAAATGTTGGAAATAAGTGGAAAAAGGTATAATTGGGTTATCCTTGGTGGAATTTCGTATCCCAAGGATTCCTAATGATAAAAGGAATACCAATGAGGAGAATAAAAGAGAAATAAAGAGAAATTCTCAAAAAGAGATATTTTAATAAGAAATACACATGATAATGAGAAATAATGCATTTAGATGCATCTAGAAGGATAATGAGTATCCAATAAAAAGGATTTCGAAATAATAGAGTTTCTTGGGATCCAAGGAGTCCCAATAAAAAGGAAAGAAAGAGAAAATATCAACATTTCAAAATAAGAGGATAATGTAATGCATTATTAATGAATTTTGTGATATTGATAAAAAGGGAGTATCTTATACTAAAAGAAAATATAATTTCATGGCCAATGAATTAAAAGGCAAGTATAAAGAGATTAAGGGAGAGGATTTTTGTATTTCTAATTATTAATGGAATAATGTATATCAAAGAAGTTATGAGGAGAGAGAAGAATACTTCTCCTTGAAGGAATGTGATTCCTATTAGAAGAGGGACTTTGTTTCTTTAAGGAAAGCCATCCTAGGGCTTCGTTGACTTCCCCTATATAAGGGGTAAGACTTGGGGACGAATCTAGAAGAATTCCACGCATCTATATCTCCCTTCTTCATCTTCTTCGTCAAAACCCTAACCTTGAGGGTTAGGTTCTATCCTTGGAGCAACGGGGGGTGTTTATGGTTTTGTTCGAAGTAGGAAGCATCCACGACCAACAACAGAAGGTCGGCCATCCTTCCCAGCCTCCTACCACCCGCGATCATCTGCAGCAGCAGCCGCACGGCTGCAACGCAGCAGTGGGTTGCGGCTCTTCTCTAGCCCAAACCAGCCGCGCTGGTGGTGAGCTAACTGGTGCCCCAAGGGTGGAGAAGGGTGGCGGAGCCATTGTAAGGGTCGACAGCAGCTGTTGGGCCCGGTAGGAGAGAGTGCGCACCTACAACCTACTACAGGTCGGCGTCGTTGCTTGTTTCGTGAGGTAGAAGATGACCTCCATGCATTGGACGGTTCTACCCTCGGTGTAACAAAGGGCGTGCTGGTTAAGTGTAGGGCAATTGCATCTTTTCGTTATATTTCCAAACCCACAACGTTGTATGGACTGAGATGACGTGTCGCCTCTCTATTGGCTCTAGTAAGTGATATCTTACAAAAATCATATCTAATAGACCATAGCTCGGATAAATACAAATAATATATGTATTTTGATCAGGAGAATGAGAGGAATTCAATAAAAATACTTTTAAAGATTGATTCCGTTCCTAATTGCAAAAGTATAATAAGTTGATGAAAAGTGCATTAAAGTTAAGTTAAAAACCCTTTTTGTGATTAAAGGTTGAATCTAGTATGCTTAATGGGTTAATTTAAGTATTAATAACATGTTGAATGATAATGTTAGATTTGAACCTGATCTAGATGATATTTGCATGATTTAGGGTTTTTACCCCATATGAGAATGATTAAGTATTTAGAAACCCTAAATTTAGGGTAAAAGAGGATAAGATCGTATATGATTTGAAAATATGAAAATATGTTGTAAAATGATGGTCCTAAGTTATTTGTACATAAAAGTCCTTAATTCTGGATAAATACCCTATATGTAGTGATTAGGGTTTTCTCATGAATAAAAGGTAGATTGATGGTAAAATGAGTTCATATGTTAATTAGACCCTAATGAACTTTGAATTGATGATTGGTGAGTATAATGATCTTGTCAAGGATTAAAAGGATAAAATAGTAGCTTTAATGAAAAAGAAGCTTAATGAAATTAATTGATGATTAATGTGCCTGTAATATGAAAATAGAGTTATATGTTGTTAAGATAACCTTAATATGGAAGAATAGATGAGCTAATTAGGGTTTATGAGTAATGGCATAAAATTAGGGTTTAATATGGTAAAAGATGAAGGGAAACCCTAATTGCAAAATGAAACCCTAAAATGGATCTAGAAACCCTACAAAGTGAATCCAAGTCAATAAAGTAGATTCTTGATAAAGTGTGTAATAAATAGAGTACATATTCTTTTCAGGAATTATGTGATTGTTGAATTTCTTGCTTGGATTGCATTCTTGGTTGGATTTGCGTAATGCTGTGAAATCATCAAATCAGGTATGTGGTTACGCTTATGATTATCCTGACTAGTTTTTTTGAGGATTTGATCGACGTTTCCCTCATCGCTTGAAATAACTGTTGGATGCTTTTATTTCATGCAACTATAGAGTGACTATGACTATCACTATGAATATACATGTATAACTGGCTAGGTCCGGGTCCACCTCTGTGACTTGTCAAGGCTAAAAAGGGGTAACCTAGAGTAAGGTCTAGGTTATCATGGGTTAGAAATTGGGCTACCAAGTGTAGTGCCATGAGACCCATTAGCCTGCCATGAGGTAAGGAGTGGGCTACTTACGAGTAGTGCCATGTGACTCAACCCTAGAAACTGGTTCATCTATAGGTGGGACCATGAAGGGTTTAATGGGGATCTACCATAAGGAAGGTAGTATCCAGGTCCACTGCAGGGATAACACAGAGGATAGGGTACTCATGGATCGCAGAGTTATATTTAAAATGTAATCTTGGTTGTTAAATGATTAATTGAATGATTATGTTGTTATCATAGTTGCACATTTATTATTCCCCCACATACCAGCTTCGGATGACCGACATTTTGTTTGTCGGCGTTTTAGGTTCAAGCCAAAAGGACAAACAGTAAATCATCATATTGTGAAATACATGAAGTAAAATGCAAGGAGGATTAGTTAGAGTAGAATGAATACATGGATAGAAGTTTAGAAATCCAAAATTTTCAAAAGGTATGCAAGAGTTTATTTTCTTACAATTTTCTCGTTTGATGAGATATGTAATTTCAAATATTAAAGATATTTGAACAAATAAAGATATAATTTAGTTCGAATAAATGGATTTTGTTTACAATAGCCTTGATGATTGTGTTGTGGGATTTATTGGCTATTGGGACCAAATAACAAGGAAATTCAATTAGTAAATAAATAATTGAACAATTGAGAAAAGAAAAATGTGGAAACCTCTAGAAGGCAAATCCAAAGAGGGATTTCGTGCCTCTTGGATTCCTTGGTTCCAAGGAGTCCAAAGTGCAAAGAAAAGGCAATAAGGAAAGAAAAGATTAATTAAGCATTTCTTTATTAAGAAAGAAATAAAAAATAATGGTAAAATGAGGAAAATAAATGAGAAGAGGTATAATTGAGTTATCTTTGGTGAAATTTAGTATCCCAAGGATTACTAATTATAAAAGGAATACCAATGAGGAAAATAAAAGATAAATAAAGAGAAATCCTCAAAAAAAGATATTTTAATAAGAAATAAACGAGATAATGTGAAATAGTGGATATAGATGCATCTAGAAGGATAATAAGTGTCTTTAAAAAGGATTTTTGAAATAAAAGGATTCCTTGGTATCCAAGGAGTCCCAATAGAGAAGGGAAGAATGAAGAAAGAGAAAATACAAATAGTCTTAATATGAGGATAATGTAATATTAATGACTTTTAATATGAAAAATACTTTTATATAAATGGCTTATCCAGCGAAAAGGAGTGGGAGTTAATCTCTTCCTTTTAGGCATGTCGTATTCCAAAAGAAGCAACAACGGATGTGAAGCCACTGAAAACATTCTCCAAAAAAACTACATTCTCCTCTTTCCTTACCTTGCTACCTTAGTGTATAGTGATCTCACTCTTGAGTTCATGTCTACCTTTCACCACTATCACTACTCCCAAGGCAACTGCAGTTCAAGATCTAGATTTTCGGGGAAACTTTGGAGATCTCTGCTAGACAGTTCACCTCCTTCATTCTTGATGGCAGAGTTGACCACTGGTTGGGTCATTGCATGGAGCGATCCCACGATTCCTACTCTGACCAGCATGACAGAGATAAATTCTGGGCTGAGATCACCAGTCTCATGCCCCATCTTCCCAGTGGGCCCAAGGCCTCTATTATCCATAATCATGTAGTCTGCTACCTTCACTGCATTCTTTCTTGCACAATTTTTAGTTGGGAAGGTACACAGGGAGCAATTACTCAGGTAGAACTTTATGCTCTCTGGTGTGTTATACATGAATGACCCTTCAATTGAGGGAATGTCATTCTTGAACATTTCAGCACCCAAGCTAGTCGTACCACCTCATCGTCCTTCCTCATTGGCCATTTCATCACCCAGCTCACCATATTTCTTGGCTACACCCACATTCCTTACACACCACTCCCACTCAAAAACCACTTGATTGACAATTATTACCTAAAGATTAGTAAGTTCATTCACTCGGGTGCCAATGGTATCTATTGCCTTTTCTTCAAGGAGTCACAGGAGGTTCCACACCTTCCCTTGCATGCAAGGTTTGTAGTAGTAAAACTTATTTATGAGCTCACCGATCTTCTAGGGAACATCTAGAGGTACATTCTGGAGAACCTAGACCCATACAACATCCCCAAGCCACAGGCCCACAGGAGGGGAGTTTCTTTGGTGGCTCATAATGATGCCTCTGATCCACCACCTGTGACGACCGAATCGATAAATCACGATGTAAACTCAACAAAAGTGATTAACTAGCAGCGAAATTATCAAAATCACTAAATATTTAAAACTTTTTGGAAAGAGATCTTTAAACCATAAAACTCTTTTATAAGAAAACAAGATGAATTGTTTACAACATGGTTTGACATTACATCTCTGTGAATTCACATCTCGAGTGATTACATACATCCATTGCCCTGTTACCTATATAGGCAAGACACAAAATTCTCGAGGCATTAAGCCAAAAACCTCAGATCTACTGACTCCTAGGACCTGAGAGTACAGAGACGACACATAGGATCTACTATCTACAAGACTTGACAGTCAATATCTCCACCTGAGATTCATTGCTGCCCCTGGTGTTGCTGTTGTTGTTGCTCATCTCTAGATGGATTCCTTCATCCTCGGCGTCTACCTAAAAAGTCGAATCCCACGGGGGTGAGACAATTGAATAATTGTCCCAGCGAGAGTTATAACTCTCCGCCAGAAGCTTTATTATTGCAATAAGGGATAACAATAAGCAGTATAATTATTAACATTTAACAACAGGTTTAATGTCAAGTAAAGCAACATTTCAATTATAACTTAATTGGATATCAAAGCATATCTCATTAAAGAATATGGAGAACATGTATACTAGTTATTTAACTAGAACATTATAAACAATGTAACATCAATCATTGTTTCTCGTAGTTCAACCTAAGCGGTTATGCTACACGGCTGATTATGTTTTCCAAACATTATTATGCCCTGCGGAGATGAGTCATACCGCTCATACTCCAACCGACCATTACGAAATTGCGTCGGTACCATACATAGGTCATCAAAAGAGCCGGATTCTTATGACCTCATCTTCCTCAGTCAGTAAGAGGATTTACTTGCAGGACATCTTGTGTCTCTACTGTGATAGCTATCCAGGGTATTCTGGAACTTCTATATAGAGTCACAGTGGCGTTCTGTACTCTCTTCGTCATCGAGGGATCTCTTGTTTATCTCTCATCGATGTGGCATTGTTGATTCCCTCGAGAGATTGGTGGTACATCATCCCGACATAGACATGTAATGAAGGATTGATAGGTTAAAGATACATCCTACATCAATTCCTACATTAGGACGTAAGGATATTCGCGTCCATAATCCCCCATATACTCAAAAGTATATGTTCCAGGAGTTCCCTTAGGAAAACCTGTTTCACCATTATTTGGTCTCTGACAATGATGGATCCATGGCCAGGGCCCTACATGACATCATTATACTTGATTATTTAAGTACATTTTAGTATTCTTTTAGCATCAAGCATGTTTTCAATCATTGATCATTAAAACAACTGCTATGAAAGAAGAATACTAAATGTATCAAGTTTAACTCACATCAGTTATCATATAGATATCATTTCTTAATCATCTCATCATTATGATTTATGAACAGGAGTATTCAAATCTTTAGAACATCATAAGTCATTTAACAACATGACCTTGATTGTAACAACATAGATATTGTTCATGGCTCTTACAGCCCATCAGTCTCATATGTTACCTCTTAGACCAAGAAACATAGTATATCATTATTCATAAAGCTTGTAACATACTTTGAATGAATAAAACATCATAACCCTTACCTGGCTATAGTTACTTCTTGCTAATAGCCTGCATGACTAATATAATTGAAGACATGCATATATAACCGTATCTGCACAATACCAATTCTTTTCAATTAATTCATAGAACACCACGGCCGTGATACCTTGCACGGTCGTGCAAAGGGAAGCTACCACGGCCGTGCTCCTTAGCATGGTCGTGTTATCAACATCATACCATGACCATGTTACATCACCATGATTGATTTCTAGGGTGAGGGTTTATTCAACTCAATTAGGGTTATTAAACCCTTTTGACTTATAAGGTATAAGGATTCCTCATATTATAATTCATTCAAAGGGTTTCATACTTAAAAGCATAACCCAAACTTAGGGTTAAAGTACCCTACCTTTCATTAATTAGGGTTTCCTGTTCACATTATCAGTTCAACCCTAATATGATACTCCACTACCATTGGGAGCATTCAAAGATGTTATAAGTGTTTGATTTCGGTTATTGTACTCATCATGTATCATTAATGATCATCACTTCTAAGTATTAGCCCATTCCTCGTATGATGCATATATCATATATCTGAATTATCCAATTATCTGTAATGATATAGGTTTAAACATTGTTGATATAGGATAAATCATCATCAACTATTCTAGGTATCTTCATATTCAGGATGTTATCTACATCATGCTTTAGTATACATCATTTCTAAGAGTTTGATGCCCATTATTATTATAAGGTGTAAAATCTATTACTCATTCATAGGGATGTTTAGATCTAGGCATCTTACCTCTTAAATCCTTATTTATTGAAATTACCACATTTATCATTCACATGGTTCATTAACCCTATTGTATATGATTATGACATAATCATCTTATTTAATTGATTTATCTACACCTCACCTTATTGTACTATCTAGTAAACCATCTCAAGGTTTTCATGATTAATAAGCCATAAGTTAAACTTGCTATTCATCTTAATAAGGGTTTCCCATAACATCACCTCCAATTAGGGTTTCTATTCATATCACATCTCCCCTAGATTAGGTTTATGATTAATATCCCACCATTAGGGACTACTATTTCACATCATGTTATTCCCCTAGAATTAGGGTTTACTATTCACGTTACATGATTTACCCTAAAAATTAGGGTTTACTATTCACATCACAGTGAATTGAGGTCTTACCATCATTATTTATGAAGATTACTTCCATTAACACCTTCAAATTAAGTTAAGATTCAAAATCTCCATCATTAGGGTTTCCATAATCTCCTTATGAAGGATCATACCCTAATGGTGTGTATTGATACATTTTAAAGGTATCTTATTTGATTGTCATTGATATTAGGAGTCTTCTTTCTCGACTTACTAATAGATGATGTTTACATCACTCTTGATTAGGTTAAGTCAACTCAACTTTGACTGACATAAGTCAAGTCATCACCATTAAGGTCATTAGGGTTTACGTGATCGAGGGTACTAGTCACACTAACCCACTAAGGGTACTTTTGTAATCTTCACCATTGACCCTAACATACATTAGTTCACTAATTACTTAACCCCTTAATGACTTTAGGTGTCTTTAGGGTTTAGGTTAAACAACCATTGCACCATCTAAGTCTTTAAAGCATTAAACATTCTTGACCTTAAAAGATCCCAAATGGTTTTGCACTTTCAACCTCCAAACGGTTTTGAAACTGCATGAATCCAAACGGTCTTGAGACCGTTTGGTCCAAACCTCCTCAAAACCGCATGGACCAAGGATGGTCTCAACTACACCAATCGGTTTAGGGTTCTCAATATTGATTCCTTCAATCATTGAATTCATGGAACCAATCATCAATTGGACCTATCCTCATACTTAAATTGAGTTAAATAGTTCAACCTTAAACTAATTTGACCCTCAATTGACCCTCAATTATTCATCAATTCGGGTTTGATTCAAATGAATTAGGGTTTGGGAATCGATGATCCTTCAATACTAATCAATGTAAGACTAGTTACTTTGAAACCATAGAACCATCATCCAAATTGGGTATTACCTGAACCCAAATGGTCTTGAGATCGTTTGTATGACCTCCAAATGGTCTTGAGAGAATTTGCCCATCATATCACCAAAATCCAAGTCAACCAATTAAGGTTTGGATCATTGGATTGATCACCAAATCAGCAATTGATTATACTTTAACTTAGTAACATTGGATCATTAATTGCTTAACCATACTCACCCCTAGACCTCCAAACGGTCTTGGGTGACCTCCAAACAGTATTGAGACCGTTTGGATGAGCTCCAAATGGTCTTGAGACCGTTTGGCTCATCCAACCCTTGGATTGTAGTGAAATTCTATCAAGGATTGGTCTATCGAGTTGATCAACAAATCAGCACTTAATTGTAATATGATTTGGTACCTTTGGACCTTCAATTGGTCAACTATACTTAACCCCAGACCTCCAAATGGTCTTGGGTGATCCCCAAACGGTTTTTAAACCATTTGGGCCAATCAACCCAAAACATCATCTCATTCACTTGCAAAATCAACATTTAGCCGATTAGGGTTCATGCCACATCTTTGGATCTTCAAACACATATCCATACTTCACCCTAGACCTCCAAACGGTCTTGGGTGACCCCCAAACGGTCTTGAGACCGTTTGGGTGATCCCCAAATGGTTTTGAAACCGTTTGGGCTAATCAACCCAAAATCTCAAATTAACTCATTGGAATTTCAGCACTGATTTCAATTAGGGTTTGCCCAATTGATTAGCTTTCAACTCATGATTCCTTAAGAATTAACCCCTAAAATTTGGTGAGTTATTAAAAAACATAATTAGGAACAGTAATATCAAACGGTAAACCCTTGGTCAATGCACTCAAACGGTTTTGAAACCGTTTTCCCAAAAAGGTCAAGTTAATCAGGTTGAAAATCACCACTTAATCCATTTAGGTTTATCTAATTGATTTGCCTTCAACTCACGATTCCTTTGGAGTTAATCCCTAAAATTTGAAGTGCTATCAACCAACATAATTATGAACAGGAATCCCAAACGGTAAACCCTTGGTCAACTGAACCAAATGGTCTTGGAGACCGTTTTCTCCAACCGACCTTGTGAAACCGTTTGCCCCTCAAACGGTTTTGCAAACCCCCAAACGGTTTTGCAAACTGTTTGGCCAAGGGTGCAAGACCGTTTGCTAAAGTAACATTGGTATTCATGCCCCCTTTTTCTACCTCTAGATCCAGGTCTGTTCTTCATGGTTTTAGTTGCAAGAAAGCAAGGAAGGATGGGGGAAAGAAGAACAAACTACTTTTGCAAGAAAGAAAGATGCATAACAAAGTTTAAGGGTTTAAAGTTATAAAACCTGCATTAGAACCAGCTCTAGAGCTCCAAGATTCGAAGCTTTAATGGTGGCTTGAGCTACACAGGTCGTCCAAGGTTTCTTCTTCAAGAATTGGTTGGAAAGGATGGCTAGAAAGAAGAACTTAGTAAGAAAAACTAGCAAACCAACCTTGTATCATGATTTCCTCCATGAATCCGAGCTAGAAGATAACCAAAGCTTACCCAAATCTACTTGGCCGTTCTCCCCTGATCCTGATATCCTTCGTTAGTCATCCACAGCAAGAGATAAGTGAAGAGAGAAAGGGAAACGATCCCTTGGTTGTAAAAGAAATGTGTATATATACTTTGGGCATGTTTTCAAGATAAGGACAATCTTTTCTTCTATTTCTCATATGGGTCCTTCTCTCATTATTGGCCACTCCACTCCTTCCTATTCTTAAGCAAAACTCCTTTCTTAACTAAAGTCTAGTGAAAAGGAAGCCAAACATCCTACTAAGTTGCACACATATAAAAGGGTCATTATGCTTACAACTTGGTTATTTAGTTACAAGGGTTATCCTTCTTATTTGTTTATTCAAATGAAGCACCCCTTTATAATTTTTACTCTAATTGATTCAAAGAGTCATAAAAGATATTCTATAAGGTATATTTTACATGTTGCACCCCATGTTTTGGGTAAATTGCACTTTACACCAAAACTAGGGTTTAAAGCACAAGGATTGCTCCACAAGCTGCCTTTTGGTGCCCAAGCTTGGAGAATCCATAATACTTCATCAAATTCATTATTATGATGTATTATCATCAGAGGAACATCTAAACATGTGCAATTTGCAATTTAACCCCTCTAATTGGGTAATTCGCACATAAGTCCACTTCTAACAAAACAATATTACAATATTGTTTAAAAAGGACAGAAAGGGAAATATATGTTCCTCAGAAGCTTTAATTACATTATCAACAGATAACCACAAGCATTTAATCACATGATTAAACAAAACACCTGGGGTTAGTTCATAACCCAGGTCAGGGATGTTACAAATTATAAACCCCTAACAAGGATTTCGCCCCGAAATCCCAAAAAGAAAAGGGGAAGCAGATATTGTTTAAGCATCATATTATTATATCCTTAGATAACATTTCTTTATTATGGAGATATTACAGAGTTTTGATTAACTTTTCTTAAGATCACACTCATACTCTGTTATTTATTTTGAGACTATATAAGTGCTTCCATACCTTGATTGTGTCATCACATCTGATAACACCATACTATTTTCCTTATTATTAGCACTGATTATCTCATTAGTCGTACATTCTCTTATCATGGGGAAAAGTTACTTATCAAACAAGGACTTATTTGACAGGTATCTTAGAGAAAGATATGTTTATGAAAGACATAAACCCCTAACAAGTGATGTTCATATTATTTTGCATGTTTAATTTAATTTCATAGTTAACCATTCCAGGTAATTAATATAAATCATTTGATATATTATTACATTCTTGGTTTGGTACCTATCACATGTGTTATCAACACATTACATCTTGTTCTTCCTTTCATCATGGGACATTACTTATCACATATATTCTTACCTTGGAACCAAAGTCCAGGGTAAACTGATACCTTTATAAGTAACCACCCATAAACATCTTTATTATTATCCTTACAACTTTACTGGTCTGGGTTGACCTCCCTTATTCCCATATTTCTTATTTCATGATACTCATTAGATTGTCTCAGAATGACTGCTTGATCAGAGCAATAAAAAAGATAACAATCTAAGAGGTTCCATATTTACTTTATCATCAGCAATTGTATACCTGGCCAGGGTATATAAATACTGAGATAAGGTAATATGCACTTGTATATACCATATTCCTTCTCTTTTCTTATCATTACAAGTATAAGTATTAATCTTACTGAATTTGTATCCAGACCAATTCTTTAATACCTCATCTTTCTTATGGAGGTAAGCATGCAACATGCAACATCTATTTTATACAACATTATAAGTCCTTATAGGACTAATCAAGAAAAGTTCAATCAATTACTTTCTCAGTTTTATCCAAGAGATCGTAAAAAGACATATAAGAATAATATTTATTTCGTCTAACCTGTCATGACTCGAGGATTATTCATTGTCTCAGGCTGATTCTGTCTAAGAGGTCGATTTGCCATAACATTTCTAGCTGAGCAATCTCTTACCAGATGCCCTACCTGTCCACATTGATAGCAAGCTCTGGGTGCTCGGTGTGGTCTAAAGGGTTCCTTACCCTTTCTGGATAACCATTGCATTGGTGCATTATGTCCTGGTTGTGTTGGTGATACCAGAAACTTCTTCCTTTTGGAACTACCAGGTCTCTGCTCCTGGGTTTGGATAGGCCTTTCTCAATTCTTCCTTTATATTTCTTTTATGGACAATTAGGTATGATATGTCCAGGTTTCCTACACCTATGGCAGATCCTAGTTTCTGGTTGTATTCTAACCCCTTCATTACTATATATTGATTCAACAGGCTGAGGTTGAGCACAGACTCATTCTAAGTTCAGAACTTCATCATTTACCATTGCTTCAACCTGCTGTTGTGGGTTACATATTCTGTTGATATCTAAAACATCATCATTAGGAGATGGTAACCTAGGTTGCATTGCTAGTGCTTGATCCACTAGATACATCATGGTTGCCCTAAATTCTCCAAAAGTGATTCTTAAGGAAGAATTCCTTATCATGGTTGGATTAGCTAGGGAAATCTCAGGTAATTGTCCCTCTCTTGCTTGCTCCTCTGCACCTCTTCTCGTTGTAGCATTGCTGTTCTCTACAACAAACTCCTCGTCCGATCCAGTCATCTTCAAGTTCTTCTCCTCCTATGTGAGCAGAAGATACCATCAGATACACTGGATGACACTAGAACAGACTCTACTACCTTAGTCCTATGTCTCTGTAGACTCAGCGAACCTAGAGCTCTGATACCACTAAATTGTGACGACCGAATCGATAAATCACAATGTAAACTCAGCAAAAGTGATTAACTAGCAGCGGAATTATCAAAATCACTAAATATTTAAAACTTTTTGGAAAGAGATCTTTAAACCATAAAACTCTTTTATAAGAAAACAAGATGAACTGTTTACAACATGGTTTGACATTACATCTATGTGAATTCACATCTCGAGTGATTACATACATCCATTGCCCTGTTACCTGTATAGGCAAGACACAAAATTCTCGAGGCATTAAGACAAAAACCTCAGATCTACTGACTCCTAGGACCTGAGAGTAAAGAGACGACACATAGGATCTACTATCTACAAGACTTGACAGTCAATATCTCCACCTGAGATTCACTACTGCCCCTGGTGTTGCTGCTGCTGTTGCTCATCTCTAGATGGATTCCTTCATCCTCGGCGTCTACCTAAAAAGTCGAATCCCATGGGGGTGAGACAATTGAATAATTGTCCCAGCGAGAGTTATAACTCTCCGCCAGAAGTTTTGTTATTGCAATAAGGGATAACAATAAGCAATATAATTATTAACATTTAACAACAGGTTTAATGTCAAGTAAAGCAACATTTCAATTATAACTTAATTGGATATCAAAGCATATCTCATTAAATAATATGGAGAACATGTATACTAGTTATTTAACTAGAACATTATAAACAATGTTACATCAATCATTGTTTCTCGTAGTTCAACCTAAGAAGTTATGCTACACGGCTGATTATGTTTTCCAAACATTATTATGCCATGCGGAGATGAGGTATACCACTCATACTCCAACTGACCATTAGCAAATCACGTCGGTACCATACATAGGTCATCAAAAGAGTCGGATTCTTATGACCTCATCTTCCTCAGTCAGTAAGAGGATTTACTTGTAGGACATCTTGTGTCTCTGCTGTGATAGCTATCCAGGGTATTCTGGAACTTCACTATAGAGTCACAGTGGCATTCTGTACTCTCTTTGTCATCGAGGGATCTCTTGTTTATCTCTCATCGATGCGGCATTGTTGATTCCCTCGGGATATTGGTGGTACATCATCCCGGAATAGACATGTAATGAAGGATTGATAGGTTAAAGATACATCCTACATCAATTCCTACATTAGGACGTAAGGATATTTGCGTCCATAATCCCCCATATACTCAAAAGTATATGTTCTAGGAGTTCCCTTAGGAAAACATGTTTCACCATCATTTGGTCTCTGACAATGATGGATCTATGGTCAGGGCCCTACATGACATCATTATACTTGATTATTTAAGTACATTTTAGTATTCTTTTAGCATCAAGCATGTTTTCAATCATTAATCATTAAAACAACTGCTATGAAAGAAGAATACTAAATGTATCAAGTTTAACTCACATCAATTATCATATAGATATCATTTCTTAATCATCTCATAATTATGATTTATGAATAGGAGTATTCAAATCTTTAGAACATCATAAGTCATTTAACAACATGACCTTGATTGTAACAACATAGATATTGTTCATGGCTCTTACAGACCACCAGTCTCATATTTTACCTCTTAGACCAGGAAACATAGTATATCATTATTCATAAAGCTTGTAACATACTTTCAATGAATAAAACATCATAACCCTTACCTGGCTATAGTTACTTCTTTCTATCATCCTGCATGACTAATATAATTGAAGACATGCATATATAACAATATCTGCACAATACCAATTCTTTTCAATTTATTCATAGAACACCACGGCCGTGCTACCTTGCACGGTCATGCAAAGGGAAGCTACCACGGTCATTCTCCTTAGCATGGTCGTGCTATCAACATCATACCATGACCATGTTACATCACCATGATTGATTTCTAGGGTGAGGGTTTATTCAACTCAATTAGGGTTATTAAACCCTTTTGACTAATAAGGTATAAGGATTCCTCATATTATAATTCATTCAAAGGGTTTCATACTTAAAAGCATAACCCAAACTTAGGGTTAAAGTACCCTACCTTTCATTAATTAGGGTTTCCTGTTCACATTATCAGTTCAACCCTAATATGATACTCCACTACCATTGGGAGCATTCAAAGATGTTATAAGTGTTTGATTTCGGTTATTGTACTCATCATGTATCATTAATGATCATCACTTCTAAGTATTAGCCCATTCCTCGTATGATGCATATATCATGTATCAGAATTATCCAATTATCTATAATGATATAGGTTTAAACATTGTTGATATAGGATAAATCATCATCAACTATTCTAGGTATCTTCATATTCAGGATGTTATCTACATCATGCTTTAGTATACATCATTTCTAAGAGTTTGATGCCCATTATTATTATAAGGTGTAAAATCTATTACTCATTCATAGGGATGTTTAGATCTAGGCATCTTACCTCTTAAATCCTTATTTATTGAAATTACCATATTTATCATTCACAGGGTTCATTAACCCTATTGTATATGATTATGACATAATCATCTTATTTAATTGATTTAGCTACACCTCACCTTATTGTACTATCTAGTAAACCATCTCAAGGTTTTCATGATTAATAAGCCATAAGTTAAACTTGCTATTCATCTTAATAAGGGTTTCCCATAACATCACCTCCAATTAGGGTTTCTATTCATATCACATCTCCCCTAGATTAGGTTTATGATTAATATCCCACCATTAGGGACTACTATTTCACATCATGTTATTCCCCTAGAATTAGGGTTTACTATTCACGTTACATGATTTACCCTAAAAATTAGGGTTTACTATTCACATCACAATGAATTGAGGTCTTACCATCATTATTTATGAATATTACTTCCATTAACACCTTCAAATTAAGTTAAGATTCAAAATCTCCCTAATTAGGGTTTCCATAATCTCCTTATGAAGGATCATACCCTAATGGTGTGTATTGATACATTTTAAAAGTATCTTATTTGATTGTCATTGATATTAGGAATCTTCTCTCTCCTCTTACTAATAGATGATGTTTACATCACTCTTGATTAGGTTAAGTCAACTCAACTTTGACTGACATAAGTCAAGTCATCACCATTAAGGTCATTAGGGTTTACCTGATCGAGGGTACTAGTCACACTAACCCACTAAGGGTACTTTTGTAATCTTCACCATTGACCCTAACATACATTAGTTCACTAATTACTTAACCCCTTAATGACTTTAGGTGTCTTTAGGGTTTAGGTTAAACAACCATTGCACCATCTAAGTCTTTAAAGCATTAAGCATTCTTGACCTTAAAAGATCCCAAACGGTTTTGCACTTTCAACCTCCAAACAGTTTTGAAACCGCATGAATCCAAACGGTCTTGAGACCATTTGGTCCCAAAAGGTCTTGAGACCGTTTGGTCCAAACCTCCTCAAAACTGCATGGACCAAAGATGGTCTCAACTACACCAATCGGTTTAGGGTTCTCAATATTGATTCCTTCAATCATTGAATTCATGGAACCAATCATCAATTGGACCTATCCTCATACTTCAATTGAGTTAAATAGTTCAACCTTAAACTAATTTGACCCGCAATTATTCATCAATTAGGGTTTGATTCAAATGAATTAGGGTTTGGGAATCGACGATCCTTCAATACTAATCAATGTAAGACTAGTTACTTTGAAACCATAGAACCATCATCCAAATTGGGTATGACCTGACCCCAAACGGTCTTGAGGTCGTTTCTATGACCTCCAAACGGTCTCGAGACCATTTTCCCATCATATCACCAAAATCCAAGTCAACCAATTAAGGTTTGGATCATTGGATTGATCACCAAATCAGCAATTGATTACACTTTAACTTAGTAACATTGGATCATCAATTGCTTAACCATACTCACCCCTAGACCTCCAAATGGTCTTGGGTGACCTCCAAACGGTCTTGAGACCATTTGGCTCATCCAACCCTTGGATTCTAGTGAAATTCTATCAAGGATTGGTCTATCGAGTTGATCAACAAATCAACACTTAATTGTAATATGATTTGGTACCTTCAGACCTTCAATTGGTCAACTATACTTAACCCAAGACCTCCAAACGGTCTTGGGTGATCCCCAAACGGTCGTGAAACCATTTGGGTGATCCCCAAATGATTTTGAAACCGTTTGGGCCAATCAACACAAAACATCATCTCATTCACTTGCAAAATCAGCATTTAGCCGATTAGGGTTCATGCCACATCTTTGGATCTTCAAACACATATCCATACCTCACCCTAGATCTCCAAACGGTCTTGGGTGACCCCCAAACGGTCTTGATACCGTTTTGGTGATACCCAAAAGGTTTTGAAACCGTTTGGGCTAATCAACCCAAAATCTCAAATTAACTCATTGGAATTTCAGCACTAATTTCAATTAGGGTTTGCCCAATTGATTAGCTTTCAACTCATGATTCCTTGAGAATTAACCCCTAAAATTTGGTGAGTTATTAACCAACATAATTAGGAACAGTAATCTCAAACAGTCAACGCTTGGTCAACGCACTCAAATGGTTTTGAAACCGTTTTCCCAAATAGGTCAAGTTAATCAGGTTGAAAATCAGCACTTAATCCATTTAGGTTTATCTAATTGATTTGCCTTCAACTCAGGATTCCTTTGGAGTTAATCCCTCAAATTTGGAGGGTTATCAAAAAACATAATTATGAACAGGAATCCCAAACGGTCAACCCTTGTTCAACTCAACCAAATGGTCTTGGAGACCGTTTGCTCCAACCGACCTTGTGAAACCGTTTGCCCCTCAAACGGTTTTGCAAACCCCCAAACGGTTTTGCAAACCGTTTGGCCAAGGGTGCAAGACCGTTTGATAAAGTAACATTGGTATTCACGCCCCCTTCTTCTACCTCTAGATACAGGTCGGTTCTTCATGGTTTTAGTTGCAAGAAAGCAAGGAAAGATGGGGGAAAGAAGAACAAACTACTTTTGCAAGAAAGAAAGATGCATAACAAAGTTTAAGGGTTTAGAGTTATAAAACCCACATTAGAACCAGCTCTAGAGCTCCAAGATTCGAATATTTAATGGTGGCTTGAGATCCATAGGTCGTCCAAGGTTTCTTCTTCAAGAATTGGTTGGAAAGGATGGCTAGAAAGAAGAACTTAGTAAGAAAAACTAGCAAACCAACCTGGTATCATGATTTCCTCCATGAATCTGAGCTAGAAGATAACCAAAGCTTACCCAAACCTACTTGGTCGTTCTCCCCTGATCCTGAGCTCCTTCCTTAGTTGGCCACAGCAAGAGATAAGTGAAGAGAGAAAGGGAAAGGATCCCTTGGTTGTAAAAGAAAGGTGTATATATACTTTGGGCATGTTTTCAAGATAAGGACAATCTTTTCTTCTATTTCTCATATGGGTCCTTCTCTCCTTCTTGGACATGCCCCTCCTTCCTATTCTTAAGCAAAACTCCTTTCTTAACCAAAGTCTAGTGAAAAGGAATCCAAACATCCTACTAAGTTGCACACATATAAAAGGGTCATTATGCTTACAACTTGGTTATTTAGTTACAAAGGTTATCCTTCTTATTTCTTTATTCAAATGAAGCACCCCCTTTATCATTTTTACTCTAATTGATGCCAAGAGTCATAAAAGATATTCTATAAGGTATATTTAAATGTTGCACCTCATTTTTTGGGTAAATTGCACTTTACACCAAAACTAGGGTTTAAAGCACAAGGATTGCTCCACAAGCTGCCTTTTGGTGCCCAAGCTTGGAGAATCCATAATACTTCATCAAATTCATTCTTATGATGTATTATCATCAGAGGAACATCTAAACATGTGAAATTTGCAAGTTAACCCCTCTAATTTGGTAATTTGCACATAAGTCCACTTCTAACAAAATAATATTACAATATTGTTTAAAAAGGACAGAAAGGGAAATATATGTTCCTCAGAAGCTTTAATTACATTATCAACAGATAACCACAAGCATTTAATCACATGATTAAACAAAACACCTGGGGTTAGTTCATAACCCAGGTCAGGGATGTTACACCACCACTACCCCGCCATCGCATTAGGTGGCAACCAGATGATGATGTAGGCACCTACGGGTTCTATGAGGTCCAACAGTAGCTGGATGAGATTCAGTATGAGTAGCAGCGCCAGGGCCATCAGCTCAACCACATGTATCTCATGCAGCATACACAGGAGTCTTGACATGTGGACTGTGACCACTATGCCCCTAGTCATCCATCCTACAAGGAGTATGGGGCCCAGTAGGCCTACCCAAATCCCCACTCCCCTTACTGGGGAACTACTTCTCCTCCCACCAGAAGCATCCACCACCCCAATGATCTTTTTCCCTCCATCTCAGTCCAAGGGTTTGCTCAGGATGAACAAAATTCTAAGTCTGGGGTGGGGATGCGTGGTACGTGTTCCACCCCTTATCTTCCCTTTTAGCATTTTACTTTTGCATTTCAAAATTGAGTGAATTTTACTTTTTCAAACTTTGGCCTTTACCTAGTCGGCCAATCGATGTATCCGCCTTTTCAAAAATTAGCTAAATCTTATTTCACAAATTGTTCAAAATTTTCATTTCTTTTTATAAAAATACCAAGTTCTCCATACCTAAACTAGCAAGCCTTAGAGATCTAAATAGAATCAAATGCAAACTTTATTATCTTTAGCAATAGATTAATTGATCAATCTTTCTCATATAATGTAATTACATAATTTTTCTTATTGATGCAACAACACTCAAAAAATATATATATAAATAAAATAAATTTGCACAGGAAAATAATATGCATGTCAAACCCTAAGTCTGGGGTTGAATGTTCCTCCTCTCTCCCTTCTTCCATACCCGTCGTAAATCTAATAGGGTTGTACCACCAAAAAATTCCAAAAAAGAGCACACAAAAAATTTATGTGCTCAATATCCCCAGTCAAACAGAGGAGGGATCATTCTTCCACACCCATCATAAATGTAATAGGGGCACACAAAAATTAAAATATCGAGTCAAGTAGAGGAGGGATCCTTCTTCCACATATCACTTTTTCTCATTCACGTGCCAAAAAAAAATCGAGTGTTGAAGCGCAAGTAGGATTAAGATTTTTTTTGTAAAGTATAGGTTTGAAAGAGAAAGTTATGACAAAATGTTTTTGGATAAGAAATATAGAACTTGTATTTTGTGATTCTAGGAGATGGTTGCTTGGCCATAAAAATTATAGAAGATACTACTAATTGAGGGAGCATGAAGATGTTGTCTCCAAAAAAAATGAATTATTTTGATGTTGTAATTGCTTGAGGACAAGCAAAGGATTAAGTCCATGGTATTTTGATACGCACTAATTTAGCACCCCTTTTTACAAATTTTTTATTCTTGTGACATGAAAATTCATGTATTCATCCAGTGAAAAGAAACAAATTGCTATCTACTTCCTTTCATCACAATTTAACTTTATTCTCACCAAAAACTTGCAAGTCTTACAGATTCAGGACATGAGGTGATCAGTTCATCTACTCCAGAGGAACGACTCACTTGCCCCAGCTGATAGTCTCAGATTCTCCAAATGACCGACTGCTACCCCTCAGAGTGGAGCTCCATTCAAATTCAAATGATCATTTCAAACTCCAAAGTGGGAGTTCTCCCACCCCAGCCAAGCGGGTCAAAGTCGCACCGCCACCCAAAGACTAGGGTTGCTGACTACCTTCCCTCAGTTCTTGCCTGCTCCAGCCCCAATAGATTGGCTCCCATCTGAACTGATCGGTTGGTTTTGTGCAGTCAGTTCAAAAATCCAGTCGCCAACCTAATTTTTTCCCACAACCCTAGTTGTTAAACCCCCCTCCTTCTCCTATAAAAGGAGGGGCACTTCTACCTCACTTCATATCATCTTTTGTATGAAGGATTTTTGAGTAATCGTTCTTATGTTCTTGAGTTTTGTTCATCAATAAAGTTTAATTATTTGGAAGTTAAGTGTCCCTTTTAATTATTGTTCTTTTTCCTTTCTCATTTTTAGATCTAGTCTTCTTCTCCTTCTTCTTTTGTAGACCGAAGCAAGGAATTAAGAGTCATCCATTTAATTGTCTCTAGCCTAAGGAACTAATCCTTTGATAAGTCTAGACTATGACTAGAACTCTTTCTTCCTCTGTCTCCCTTCTCTACAAGCATGAGTGAGTAGTTTTCCTATCGAGGCAAGGGGGTTATCCCCTTAGCCATGGTTTGAATTGACATAATACTTAAGAACAACTTCTTTCATATGGCTTTTGGTTTTAAGAACTAATGATCTATTGAAGTAATTCATCAATTTGGTCATAAGTTAATCTGGGTGGAAATGACCATGGAAGCCAAAGTTAGAACACTAAAACCATTCACATATAGGTTTTGAAATTACCGTGGATCTTTCTCTTTTGGGATGATGAACTAAGAAACATGAGCACTAGGACCAATGGGCTCATGTGGATCCCATATTTTGTGGGTTTTAATTAATTTGCATGCCTTCATCAAATTTGTCATTTTAAAGGATTTAGTTTATTCTCGCCTAGGCTAAGGTGGTGAAAACATCTAAAACTCTCAATTTCCCATTACCTGGTTCAATCACCATTTGATTTGCTCTCTTAACATTCCAGTCTTTTCATTCATAGTGGTTTTATTTGTGCTAACAATCATCTCAATTTTCCTTGTGACAGGTAAAATTTATTTCTTGTTAAGTGCAATATTATTCTTGTGTTTTCTTCTTGCTTTAGTGTTAATCACCAACCTCCAAACCCGATCTTTACTTTCTTCTCAAAAAATTAACAATACCAAAAAGAAATAAAAGGTTCTTCAAAACAATTAGTACAAGAGCTAACAACCTTTAAAATGTTGTCCTATGGGATCGACCCTTCTATACTAACCTTAATAAGAAAGTAGAAAAGGATTAAACTCTAGGATAATTATCTTAGTGATTGTAGTGCACCTCAATGCATTATCAAAAATAGGTGGTGGTTTATATGGATGATGCATCTTTAAAGTACCTTATGATAAAGAAAGATTCTAAGCAACAATTGATCCTATGGACTCTATTGCTCCAAGAGTTTGATCTAGAGATTTTTTATAAAAAGGGAGTATAAAACTATGCATCCGACCATCTCTCTGGCATTGAAGCACTATATGATGATAGGAACTGCATCAAAGAAACAATGTTGCATGAGCATCCCTTCTTACTCTCATCCACCCAAAGACCATGGTATAAGCACATAGCTAACTTCTTAGATAGTGGAAGGATACCAAGTACTTGGACAAGGGAGGAGAGAAAGAGACCTTTTTCTATGGTGAAGAACTATGTGTGGGATGACCTACATCTTTTTAAATATTGTCATCAACTCATTAGAAGATGTGTTCCAAAAAGTGAGCAACAAGAGACATGCACTCCATTGCATATGGAGGACATTTTGGCAGGAAACGTACAGTGACCAAGATTCTTCAAAGTGGATTTTATTGGCCAACTTTGTTCAAAGATGCTCATGAGTTTTGCAAATGTTGTTTGAAGTGCCAAAAGGTGGGCACTATCTCAAAAAGGTACATGATGCCTCTATCACCCATTCTTGTGGTTGAGGTATTTTATGTGTGGGGAATTAATTTAATGGGTATGTTTCTTCCCTCCTTTGGATATGTGTACATCTTGGTGGACATCAATTATGTATCAAAATTGATTGAAGATATTGCTACTAGAACTAATGATCATAAAGTGTTGTGTGACTTTGTGAAGTCAAATATCTTCATCCAGTTTGGTGTGCCAAGATCCATGATTAGTGATGGCAGAAGCCATTTCATCCATCGCACATTTGAAGGTTTGCTAAAAAGACATGGAGTAAATCATCGTGCGGCTACACCTTACCACCCTCAAATGAGTGGTCAAGTCGAGTTAGCTGATTGGGAGATAAAGATCATTCTTGAGAAGATAGTGAGGCCAGACCACAAGGATTGGTATTTATGTCTCAATGATGCTTTATGGGAATATAGGACTGCATATAAAGCCCTGATTGGCACCACACCATTTAAACTTGTTTATGAAAAAAACTGTCATCTATCGGTGGAAATGCAACACAAGGATTTGTGGGCTTTGAAAGCCATGGAGATGGATGGAGACACTGCCACATTGAAAAGTTGCAGCTGCATGAGCTCTAGGAGATGAGGAATGAGGCCTATGAATTGTCCAAATCTACAAGGAAAGAACAATGTTTCTTCATGAAAAGATGATCAAGAAGAAGGATTTTAAGCCCGAGCAATGGGTATGGTTGTACAACTCTGGGATGAAGTTCTTTTTCGAAAAACATTGGTCTAGATGGGAAGGACCTTACCTCATCAGGAATGTATATCCATCTGGAGATGTTGTGATATGTGAGAAAGATGGAGCAAGAGAGTTTACAGTGAATGGTCAAAGATTGAAGGTAGTAGTTGAAGTAGGACCAGATAGAGCCAATCAAAGTTTAGATGTTGTGATGTTAGTTGAAGAACAACAACTTGATGAAGAGACGTGCTTGAATGCACATGAGAAGGATATTTACTACAAAGATGGTTTGAGAGTTCTGAGAGGATGAAAGAGTTCAAAAACCAATAAGCTCAGCTGAAGGCGTAAAATTTAGTGCTAGTGGGAGGCAACCCACATACGTTTGGGAAATGTTTCACCCAACATTCACTTTTTGATGCTTTTGTTTTCCTTTTCCATGAAATACACACACACTTGTGCTTCATAGCTTTTGTTTGAGTTTTTATGAGATGCAAGTGATAGGTTTAAGAGAGAGAAAGAGAGGGTAAGGCATGGTTTTTGAAGTTAAAATGTGGCAAAGAACCAAATTTTTTGAAATTGAGTTGACAAAGTACAAAATGAAGACCCACCACAATCGTGTTGCTTCAAAACGTCTGTGGTGATTCAATTGTAAAATCTCAAGGACGTTGCAGTAACATGGCCAATTTTGTGAAGGAATGACCACGGTCGTGGAGCTCAAAATGGTCGTTGCCCATGGAGGCTAACATGGTCATGGCCACCACCAAGGGCATGGCCACCACCATGAGAATGGCCACATGAAGGCAACATGGCCTTGAAGACCACCACAGATGTGGTGATTTAAGTGCAAAAATTCGAGAAAGTGATAGGGATGGAGGTGATTTTTTACATTAACGATCACAACCATGGCGATCACCACAACTGAGGTGAGAGGAGGACACCATGACTGTGTTGTCCACCACGAGCATGACAAGGGTCAATCTACAGCCACCTTCACCACCCACCATGACCATGGAAGCCCACCACAGTTGTGGTGAGACCCTATCCCACCTATTTTTCACTTAAACTCCCAAAAACACCACGACCCCCTCTACATATTCTAACTCATTTTCATGATCTCTCCTCGACCATGACAACCTGCTCCACCCCCACCAGCACAAATCTCACTTCTCCTACTGAAATCATCCAACCAATCGACCTCCAATCACTTCCTACACCTTCACCACCTCTCCCTCTACCATTTCCACCCAAAAACATGCAACAATCTAGCCACTATCTCCATTTTTGCTCTCCACCTCACCTACAGCCACCCCATAAAAAATCATGAAAATCCCCCATTTTTTCCCCAAAACCTTCAACCAATCCATCCTCCACCAACTCAAGAACCATCCAAGCCCATTCCACCCACCTCTCAACCTCCATTTTGCCTTCTCCTAAAAATCCAAAAATCACAGCCATACCACCACCACCATCTCCACACAATGAAGGGAATTACAAGGCTATAAAGAAGGGGGCTCAAAAGAGCCTTGAGGTGATCATTGGACGAAAAGTGCACACTAAGAGAGCCTCTTCTCAAGTGTCTATCCCATCCCACACTCCATCACCATCAAACTCTATTTCCCAGCCACTCCATTATTCGACATCTGTGAGTGCATCCAGCACCCGATCGTTGGATAGCCACCACATCACTGACGAGACATATAGGGAGGAGGAGGAGTAGGTATCTGAGGAGAATCTCGATGACATGATTGACAAGGTTGACTTAGAGACCACAACTTGCCAGAAGCGGGGCAAGGGGGTTGTAGCCCCATCTTCATCAAGACTACCTCCACAAACAATGTCGACTCGCCACTCTACCTCCTCATTGGGGGAGATACCATAACAAGAGTCATAGGCAAGGCGACAACTGATGATTGAAGAGGAGGATCACCCATAACGATACCCCAAGCAATGGGTACCGCTCAATCTTGTCACGAGCTCGGGGTCAAGATCCTACCAGGCGGAGGAAGAAGAAGATGGCACTAATGAAGAGGAGTTGGATTATGAGCCAGAGGATACTTTGGCATACCTAGATGTAGACAACTTAAAAGGGTTTGGCACAGCTCCGGAGGGGACTTCCTATGGAAGGGGAAAACCAAGATGCAAATCACTTCCTGAATGCATGTCAAGGAGAGTTATCTCCACAAGATATGGGTGTGATAAAGCAATTGTAGACCTGGGCATTAAAGCAGAGGTGGATAACAAGCTAAAAAGACTAGGTTTGTTGAATGTGCTTTTCATGGCACAAACCACATATGTAGAATTCACTCAGCAGTTTTTCTCCGCACTTGAGAAGGTTAAGGTAAAAGGGGAGGAAGCCATGAAGTTTGGAATGTTAAATAGAATAAACACGTTGACAACTTTCAAATTGAACTGCATCTTTGCAAAGGATCCTAAAGAAATAAAAAAATTGAATGATGGCATAATTGAGAGGGAGGTTGACTTGGACTATGGTGACTTCTGGTATAGTTTGATAGGGATGTTAGGATACATAGATGGCAAGTGAAACACGATGTTGATCAACAATCCCTTGGCCAAATACGTACAGAAAGTCCTAGCCAACACTATTGTGGGGAGGTATAATAACTCGGGTAAAATTTCACAAAAAGACCTCCTTGTTTTACATGGATTAAATAAGAAGTTACACATCAACCTAGGGTCACTCTTGATATACCACATGAGGACAATTCTCTTCATAAGAAAAACTTTATTTTTTATTAGAGGGATTGTGACCTCAATTGCTATATCCCTAGGCTTTGATATCACCAGACTTAAGGAGGCCAAGGGGGCCTAATTTGTAGATTTGAAATACCTCATTCACTCTCAGATGATCACGATAAAAAACAAGAGGATAACAAAATTTTAAGCTTCCCATGCTCTTTGAATCCTCTCTTCCTTAGGGGCCCCTAACTTAGAACAAGAATACATTAGGCAATGGGAGCGAGACAACCCCCAAGAAAACTTTAACCTCACTATTGCACAAGAAGAAGTGGCAGAACCAAATGCACAAAAATAAGAAGAAGAGGGAGGAGAGAAAAGAAGACACCCCCAAAGGGTGAAAAGAAGGGATGAGGCAACATCCCAACTGTAGGAGCCTTCAATAAATGCATATGAATTTTCATCCATCCATGCACAACTTGAAGGTATTCATAAGACACAGTAGGACATGCAACTCATCCAGCAGTATATATGGCAAGACCAATAGTAGATGCATCAATAGGTCAACCACTTTTACCAATACCACCATGCTCAAGCATAGAAAAACCCTGAATGGAGTGAATACTTCTGGGGTGGTATTTTGGGATATCCAGAGACCTACCCTTGCTTCCCCTCATGACACATATTGGATCCACTATTACCAGCTCCCTCGAGTTCGTCCAGGTCCTCCACCCCCTCAACAACACTGGTCAGAGCAGCCACACCAGGGAAACCTACCTTTTGATATGCAACAACAGCCTGGATCTTCACCCTACTGGCCCTAAGATTTAGTTTCACAGTGATGACATCACGATTCAAAAGTTTGGCATGGTAGAGAAATATGCACCACCTAGACCCAATCTCTCATTTTGCTTACTCGTGTTCCACCTAATTTGGTTTGTTTGGCTTTACTCTTTATAGTGTATATTTCTTCTTGTTAGCATTGATGCATACATGCAATTAAATTTCATGCATTTTTGTGTAATTTTTCAAAAAATTTGCTCTTTTTGCTCTTCCTTGCCATGCATTGCATTTTCATGTAGATTTTGGTGATTTTATGTGTTTTAATTACAATTTGTTACATTATGATTTAATTTCCCTAAACATAAGTTTAGATGTGATTGATTGCAAATTGGCACCATTTTGGCCAATTTTGCCAAAATTTGGATGTTCTTGCCAAAAACATTTAACTTAATCTCCACTTTTTGAATTGAAAATGTTGATCTTTGACAAATGCATGGCACATTTTTAGAGTTTATTTCTATATACTCTTGTTTGTTGACTTTTTACATGTGCATCACCTCTCTCAAGTTTGTGAATGTCTTGGTTGAATTGTGATTTGAGCAAGCTATGAAGGCTTAGAGCCCATGGAATTACATGATATAAATGTGAATCTCATGTTGTTCAATCATGTGGGGTGATATCATTTGATGAAGTGTTGGATTAGTTTTTATGTAGGAACTTTTATGTTGAGGACTACACTGATGAACCCTCTTTGACCTGACTCTTCTTTCACCATCTTCATACCTCTCCACCTCATGAAAGGATGCCTTAGTGCACATATTTAGCCTTGGCCACCTCCAAAAGTTTGGGTGACCATATCTACATCTCCCCGCTTCACTCTATCCAGTATATGCCCTATCTACACCCAGGGAAAAAGAAAAGAAAATAAAAGATGCTCATGTTTAAGAGCATCAAAATAAAGAAAAGTGTGTAAAATCACTCCAATCTCTTACCGCAATCATTTCTTTCTTTTTCATACCCATTTATCTAGAAAACATCAAACCTAACTCACTTTATTCTTTTGATAGCCATGTGGGTCATTTGGTGAAGTTTGAGACATAAGATTGAATGCATGAAAGTGAAACAACACTCCCAGTCATCATTGATTAACACCAACACGAAATAGTTTACCCAGAATTACATGAAGGACATATGGAAATCTTGTGTATTCTATTCTCTATATTTGAAGTTTGTATGTGTAACATCCATGACATGGGTTATGCTTTAACCCTAGGTTTTTTTCTTAAGAAATATGATTTTATGCTTGATCTTATCTTATGAAAAGTAATTAAGGCTCAAGAGGAACTTATATTTCAATTTTAGTCCATTTTGAACAATGTTGCAATAATGTTTTGCTTATTTTGGACTAAAGTGAAAATTACCGAAGTTGAGTGGTTAAATTGCAAATGTTGCATGATAAAATGTTCCTCATGTGTTGAAACATCACAAGAATGAATATGATGAAAAGGCATGGCTTGTGGTAGCCTGAGTACCAAGAAAGAGCTGATAAAGCAATGTTTGTGCATTAAAACCTAGTTTTGGTGTAATGTGCAATTTACCCACAACCTAGGGTTCAATATGAAAATTACCTCTTCCAAAGAGTCCCTAATAATTCTTGGCATATTGTAGAGCAAATAAAATGAGAGTGTCATCTCATTTGTATCACTTTGAAGGAGAGAGAATCTTGATATTAAAATAATCAACATTTAAGCATAATTGAAACCCTAATTCAATTTAATGCAAAAATAATTATATTAAATAGATTGTCTTTCAACCAAAATTGTGTGGGTTGAAATACATATATGTGGGCGTCCTTTTGCCTTGCAAAGGAAATGGAAATATCTAAGTGAGTAAATAACTCACTTACATTAAGATAAGGAAAAGAAATATCCACTAACTTATGGATTTTATTATTATATGATTAAGGTGCTTAATTTGCTTTTCTTTAAAACATGGATAATTGAGAGGAATAAGAGGCAAAGAAGATAGCCTATTTTCTAAGGAAGATAAGGGGGAAAGTGGCAAGTAAATGGAGGGGATAATTCCTACTTTCTCTCTCTTAAATGAATTTTCAATAAAAATGCATATAAGCTCATTTATCCATGAGTTGAAAGGGTAATTTCGAATCCACTTTCACTTCTTGCTTGAAAAACGACCTTGGGAGCTTAGGAGCAACATGAGGACGAACCCCAACCTGTTGGTAAGCTTCTTGACCTTATTTCATCTTGATTTCATGGTGGAAATCATAAATCAATGCATAATTTCTTCTTGTCTTCACTCCATCTTCAATTCTAGCCATTCCTTTTCACTCAAAAGCTTGAGAACGAGCCTTAGGAAGTTGATAAAGCTTCATCCACCATTTTTGATGTGAATATTGAAGCTTTGAAGCTCAATTCACTACTACAGAAATGGCTTATAAAGTCACTTTTCAAGGTGTTGGTTGTATAAATAAACCGACACCTAAACTCTACAATGTCGGTTGATAACATAAACCGACATCCAATCTATGAAGGGTGACCAGACTTGGGTACTGCTTTTATTAAGTGTCGGTTTCTTAATAAAAAACCGACACCTAAAATTAACCGCCAAATCTAAAATTTCCAGCGAAAAAAATTACCTCCAAAATTTGACATATGGCGTCGATTGATAAATAAAAAACCGACGACTAAAGGTTATTCGCGAGACACATTTTGGTCGTCGGTTTTACTACAACTACCGACGCTTATGAGTTTTCCCGCGCTATCCGCGGGGAATTTTTCACACCCTTTAAGCTTCGGTTTTAAGTAGAAACCGACGACTATGGTCATAAATCGAGAACGATTTTTTTAATCGGCATATGAATATAGACGTCAGTTTTTTTGTAGTTAAAACTGACGACTATATTCAAGTATTGGTGTCGGTTGTTGTTCAGAACCGACACTGTTAGTTTTAGTTGTCGGTTTTTTTTTAATAACCGACGCCTATGGTACAGTTAATAGCCCCGTAAACAAAACTTTTCCTCCCCATTGTCTCTGTTTCATTGCGACTCTGTGCTAGGTCTGGCGATTTCCCCCGATTGCTCCCCGCCGCCGTTCGTCTCGTCGCGTGCCGCTCGCCGCCGTTGCCATCACCGCCGCTCGCCACTCGTCTCCGTCACCGCTCACCACTGTCGTCGCAGTTCTCCTCATCGCTGTCGCCGCTCGCCGCCGTTGCCGTCGCCGCCGCTCGCCACTCGTCTCCGTCACCGCTCACCACTGTCGCCGCAGTTCTCCTCATCGTTGTCGCCGCTCGCCGCCGTCTCCGCAGTTCTCCTCTGATCCTCGCCGCTGGCACTGCCAGCTTCACCTCTAGCTTCTCTCCTCTGCTCCAGCACTGCCAGCTTCACCTCGTTGCCCTCAAGGTACGCCGACTTCTTCCTCTCCTCGTTCTGCTCCTCGTTTGTCCCAATTTTGAGTGCCGGTATGGGAACCATCTGTAGGTGGGTCGTGTTGATAGCCCCGCAGGTGGGAAATCTGATGACAATGTTTTATTATCACAACCATATACATTCTTCTTTCCCATGCTTTATTTAATAATAAAAATTGTCAAAGAACAGTGGGTAGTAATAGCTACAAAAGATCATAAAAAGCACAAAGAACAGTGGGTAGTAAAGTTGAATACCTTATTGTAGGCTACACAACAGATGAAACTATAGTAGCATTTTCTTGTATATGTGTTTGATATTCTTATATCACTAGAAAGAAAGACTGCCATTTTCATTACTAACAATCTGATAGTCCATGATAGAACAAAGCATATTGACTGCAACTTTGTGCGTCATGCTATTCTGAATTAAGTGTATATGTACTTTATAATTGAATGTTTAAGTAAGTTATAGATATCTTCACCAAACCTCTTTCGGAAACTTGTTTCATTGTTGAGTATATTGAGAATCCTAATCACCCTTCTTGCTTAATGATGAACTGTAATGCACACATGTGACATGCTTAGAATGTAAATGATGAACTTTTCCCTAAATTGCCAATCATGCTTTTAAAGACATCAATAATCACCCTAACTTGAAGAACTAGGATTTTAGGTATAAGAATGAAAACACATTATTTGTTGGCCTAGAAACCCGTCCAAGATTTACTCATTAGGAGTAAATCTTGGATAGTCCCCGGTTCGGGACTGTTCTTGAACACCTAATCTCGCTTAGGATGTAAGTGTATAATGTGTATTGGGTTTTCAAGAAAATTTCGGCAACATTTCCCCGTTTGTTCTCTAAGTACATATGTACTTAGAGAACAACGGGGAAATGCTGCCGAAATTTTCTTGAAAACCTAATACACATTATACACTTACTAGTGAGATTAGGTGTTCAAGAATGGGATAGGTGGTACACATTTATTATAAATAATAATGACATCACATGTATTTGTTAACCCTAGACCCTAATCTTATTGTAATATATACTTGTTTTCTCTTTGATCATAGAATGGATAGATCATAGATGTCCATTCGCAATCGCTGCACCCCAGAGTTTATTTCTGGTCTTGACCAGTTTATTAGATTTGCCGAGGAACATAGGAAACAACCTGGAGATAGGTTCTACTGTCCATGTAGGCATTGCGGTAACAACTTGAAAGTCAACACTGGTGACGAAATCAAAAGTCATGTCATGTGCAACGGGATTATACAAGGCTATACAGAATGGCACTGGCATGGAGAGATTTCAAACCCGAAACTAGTGGATGTCGATAGCAGTGCTTGTGTGGAAGAAGAAATTGCCTACGATGACGTAGATGTGAATGAACTAGTTCCAGTAGACATCGTTGATGTGATGTTGGATAGTTTTGGGGTAGAGTACACCGATCCACCTCCCATTTTTAGAAACATTGTGCATGATGCTGAGATACCGTTATACACAGGTTGTACTAAGTTTACAAAGCTTAGCGCTGTGTTGAGATTGTATAAGATGAAAGCTAACAATAGATGGAGCGACAAAAGCTTCATGTCATTGTTGTCTTTGTTGAAAGAAATGCTTCCTGAAGGAAACGAGCTGCCAATCTCAACATACCAGGTAAAGAAATTGTTGTGCCCAATGGGAATGGATGCCAAGAAGATACATGCATGCCCGAATGATTGTGTATTATTTCAAAAGGACTATGCAGATTTGAAAGATTGTCCAAAATGTGGTGCGTCACGGTATAAATTGACGACTTTGGGGGATTCCAAAACTGGTTCTCCTGCCAAGGTGATGTGGTATTTACCTATAATATCACGGTTTCAATGCTTGTTTTCCAATCCGATAGATGCAAAGAATTTGAGGTGGCATGCAGATGTTAAGAAAAATAATGATGGGATCCTACGACATGCGTCTGATTCCCCACAGTGGAAGAAGATTGATCTATTGTACCCTGAATTTGGTGAAGAAGTCAGGAATCTAAGACTTGGGCTTTGTACAGACGGGATGAATCTGTACGGGACATTGAGCAGCCAACATAGCACTTGGCCAGTCATGCTTGTTATATACAATCTTCCTCCCTGGTTGTGTATGAAAAATAAGTATGTAATACTGTCGTTGTTGATATCAGGCCCTAAACAACCTAGAAATGACATCGATGTTTATCTTGAACCTCTGATTGATGACTTAAAGAAACTATGGGGTGAAGGTGTGATAACCTATGATGCTTCACGAAGAGAGACATTTCGTTTGCATGCTATGTTGTTTTGCACTATTAATGACTTTCCAGCATATGGGAATTTGTCTGGATATAGTG